>VYZT01055710.1:0-26907 GCA_013400735.1 Pomatostomus ruficeps | reverse complement strand
GAAAGAAGAAGCAGAAGACAAAGTCATTTTCCAGGAACAAGACAGGGCACAAATACAGAAGGTGGCGTTTTTTACAAGCATTTTATAAACAGAAATGCATGGAAAACATAAGCAATAGGCCGCAAAGTTTGCCATGGGTCTACCCTGGAGCTGCTTTTTCAGAGAGCCTGTGTGCTTGGCTCTCTGTGTCAGACAGAAGGTGTGTGCAGATATCCCTCATCCCAAAGAAGGCATCTCTTTGATAAGGACAGCACATGTCCTCCAGGGGCACCGGGTGTCTGAGCGAGTGGCAAGCCAAGCATAGCCGAGGCGCGACATTTGAGGATCCCGTTCTTGTCAAACTCTATGTCCTGCAAAGGCACCTGCTGGAATGCTCTGTAATCAAAATACAAGTGCACTGTGACCATTACAAGGAGGTTGGGAAGCATCATATTCTTGAGATGGAGTAAATCCCAGAGCTGGTTTTGTGGCTTTCCAGACTTGGTGAACATTTCCATCACGTAAGACAAAACCCACATGAAGAGGCAGGCCTGCTCTGCCATAGCATATTTAGAGATTAGCCCAGCCACCACAGAGTCATTTTAGGCTGTTATTAATCTAATCTCTTAAATGCATAGAATATCAGAACTAAAAAGCAAGTGAACTGATTTCTGTCTGCTCTAATAGCAAAAATACAACTTTGGCTTTTCTCTGCAATGCTTTACACCATTGAGCAATTACTTGTGGGCAGAACCTCAGCCCCCATGTTGCTGCTTTTGGTTTTGGGGATTTTATTGGTTCACCAACTATGCCTTCCAATTAAATCTGGTGTCATTAGGCTTTCGTGGGACCCTGGCTCACATCACACCATGGAGTCCTCATTACCTTTAGTGACTTCCTAGCCCAGTTTGAAAAATGTAATACCCAGGTTAACACATGAAACAAGGTTTAAAACAGCTATTGAAGCACCCCTGAGATCAGAAAAGTAATTAAGAGTAGCTTCCATCTCCTTTTTGACCATAATGCGTCTTCTACTCTTCTCCTAGTTAACTGTCTATTGCATCAAATCTGCAAAAGAAATAACAAGATTTTCTGTTTTGCACGTCATCACTGACTACTGAAATGCCACAGAAAAATCACCCTTTACTGGAGTAAAAGTTTAAATCTCTTAATTTTTCTTCCTCTTTCATCCTGGCAGAGATCCCTGGCTGAATCAGACGCACCAATCGTTACACTTTAGCCTGCAAGATCCTTGAATTTGCGTTACGGTTCAGCTATAAACTACCCCAACCCGTTTCTGTTTTTAACTTTGGCTTATGGGTTTTTTTTTTTAATGTAAATAGATTTTGGCATATTCTCAGCTCCAAAAATATAAAGATTTGTTGCTTGTTTATAAAAATGGAAACACATTAATTTTAATTTGGAGAAGAATGTTTCATGAAACTATTTAACTTAATATCAAGTTGTAATGAGAAAAGTTAAGGGAAGAAAAAGCTTTTTAAATGAATTGTTTAAAAATATTTTAAAATCTCCCTCTCCACTCCCTAGAAGATATATGGAGCTAAGTTAATGGCAGAGCATAGGGGAACCTTGCTCAATGGGAATTCTCCATTATTCTCAACAGAAAGCCTCTAATGCTCATGAGTTCTGACAGAAACCATAATTACGAGAAACATATGTCCCTAATAATAAATTAAATATTTGGTCAAAGATCTGAATTGCTGTTGTGCAAGTGAGGACAGAACTGGGCTGGGCAGCGAGGCTGGAGGCAGCTCTGGCAGTGACAGGGGGACCCAGCCCCGGACACACACAGGAATGTGCTGCAGCCCTGAGCTCCAACAGCCCTCTCCACCCCAGGAGCACCAAGAACCATCTCCTGAGCATGTACAATCACACTCAGCCAGCGAGAGATGAAATTTGCATGTGTTTTGGCATGCACTTTGTCATGGAAAGCACTGAGCCCCCTCCCTCCCCTCTGAGCAGCCCCGCTGAAGAGAGCCCTACAGCTCAGGCTGCCACTCTGCTTGGAGACACAGGTCCCACAGCCAGATCCTCCATCTATAAGAGCTGATTTTCTAAAAAACCCGCAAACTTATTGAGCTAATTGTCATCCATCTCTAACTGTGCTCTGCAGAAACTCTTCTATCTCCCTTTCACTGTAACAGTCTTTGCTTCTGGCTCCCTGGCCAACAGCACTACAGAAGCAAGTGAGGGGGAGAAAAATCTGCCACTTCCTTCAGCCCTCAGCGTATCTCATCTGGTGTAATCAGAGTCACCTGTGAGCTGAGTTTCCCACATCTGCAAATTCCCCCAGGTTGGTGTAGTTTATGTAATTAGTAAAATAAACACATTTTTCACTTCTCCATTGTAAGGCTGCATCTTAGCAAGCATGAGGCGTGGGAAGAGACAGATTTCACACAGAAATTTGTCCTTTTGTTCCAGACTTTTGGCACAAGGCGTGTAGGGCCTCTGGAGGGTCTGGTTCCCTGAGTCAGGAACTCAAACTCTTGTGGACACTGCTGCTTTCTACATCAGTGCACTTTATAAATCCTGAGTGTTTTTCAAAGCTTCACTGCTAGAGAAACCGACTCTGTCCCTGAAAGATTGTGTTGTGGAAGGGTAAAGAGTGCACTTTATTCACCCTGTGTTTCTCCACAGGTTCCCAAAAGTGACCAGAGCTTCACAAAGCAGCTTTTTTTATGAACTGAGCGAAGGAAAAGTGCAAGGTTTGCTTTTACATCCTCTGTAGATCTGTCTTAAGCACCTTGCTCTTGTCTTTCGATGGTGGATAACACGTACCCCAGGTGTGAAATTCTGTGTCAGTTGCAAAAGTACCGTGTAATGTGCTAAGAATTTTGTGAGGAGTTATTCTGGTTTACACTGCAGATGATCGCCGTTCCTCCCGTGCACCCGGGCTGAGATCCTGACCCTGCAGAGCACCAGCAGCTCCGTGCAGCCACACGAATCCTGCTTTGCAGGATCACAGCTTTTCTTTCTTTTACCAATATTCCCTGATTGTCTTCCCCTCCCTGCTTTCCTTGTGCTACGCTCAAACCAGACATGGGCCTTATCGAGCAGCGTGATCCTGAAATCCCACCAAGGAGATGTTTTCCACTGGAAAACTCCAGGTACAAAATAGACCACCTCATGTGGGGCCAGAGGGTAACTTCTTGCCTGCCTGGTAATTATCAGAGGTGTAGGGTTGCATATATGATTATGGAGAGGTTGGAGCAGGCTGAGGCTGTAAATTCTCCGCTGTCTGCTTGAGGAGTTGAGCGCTGAAGCTGTTTGAGTACAAGTTTGCCGGGTTAAAGCTGTTCCTCCTCATGACCTTGATGCAGCATGTTTGCTAGGGAACATATCTCAGGCCTTCAAAATTCACAACTGGAAAAAGACGAGGGAAATTGGAGCTGGGACCCAATAAACACAACTGTCCTGGGATCACAGAGAGGAGATGTTTTCCTGCACTCAGTTTCAAGTCACTCATCACTTCTGAATGTCTGATAAATCCGTATTTCCCCTACTATATTTTTGATATATGTTAATTTGCTGAAAGGTCTTCTATGTAGTTTGCAGACTTACACACTACAAAACTGGCAGAAACAAACTTTTCATCCCACCTACTTTTGAATTACTTTCTTTTTGCATTTTTTTCCTCAAAAACAAAGGACTGGATTTTTACTGCAACCTGTTAGAGATGTGGTTGGCTTTAATTCATTGAAGATATTATACTTTTGATAGCCATAACACAAATGAAGGAGGAGAAAACATGTAAGAAATTTACCATTTCTTAAAGTGATTTTATTCCAGTACTTAAAATCATTATAAACTTCTGAAACACTTAATGAATTGAAATTACTGTAGCTGTAGGGATCTGTGATGAAGAGGTCTCTAACAGTTACCTGCAATTCAACCTGGAATTTGAGCTAAAAGATTCTTGAACATTTTCCAAGGAATGAAAAATAAAGACCCTGTTGAATTTAATCAATCATCCTCTTCTTTTTATCCTGCCTGTTGTTTTCCCTCGGGGATTTGCTGGACATAACTCTTTGTCAGCTGATGTGCACAAAGTACCTGCCTAAGCACAACTTTGGCTTTGGCAGAGAGATGAAATAACATATACAAACCAGTTGTTTTGTTAGTCAAACTACAGAAAAGTCAGTATCGTTAAAAATCCTAGCTCCAACCCACTCTAAACTGTCCCCTGGCTGACGAGAATGGCTCGTGTAATAGTTATAAAGATGACAAGCTCTCTGTGAGAGACACTCCCTGCTCATTCATATTTATGATAGCAAATTGTGATATCCCAGCCTGATTAATAAAGTTAGTGCTGCACTGTGTTTCTCAGAAAGGATTCCAGCAGTTTTATCCAGCCAGTATCCAAAAAATGCATGGGAATTATTTTATCCATGGTAGAGACATGACTGATTCAGATACAGAGCTCAATCATATTCACTGGAACAAGAAAGGATTTGGAGGTGCAGAGAGGAACATAACTGAGTGGAAATATAGGAAAGCATAAGGTAATCATGCAAACTGGATCTGATCAGAAGAAGGTTCTAATAAATCTTCTTAGTAATTTAAAAGGGACATAGCAAGTTTATGAACTACAAACAATCAGAGTGACTCGTTAATCCAGATTATTGTATATCCTGAAACTAGGGTGCGTGGGGAATCACAGGCTGCTAACACCATATCCTAAAATTATATTTTATTTTTTGTTCTTTGTGATAGCTAAAAATCCCTAAATTTCTTCAAAATCAGCTGATGCTGCAATCATTCTGCACAGCACATCTTGTAAGTCACACTATTCCTCTGAGTCTGTCCCAGAGGATAAGGGGGAAAGGAGAGGGTGAACAGTAAAAATCCCAACACACAATTATACAAAATGTTCAGACTTTCCTGGATTTTGTTATGGAGCATGTGAAACAAGGATTTAGGGACAGAATTGTCTTATCAAACTAACACTGCAGCCTGCAGAAAAGATGTCACAGCTGCCCAGTCTGACTGAGGGGAGACCAATGCAATTATACCAAGTACACTGAGGAACCCTCGGCGCTATAAATAATAATAAAGGGTAAATAATAAAAAAATAAAACAGAACCCCCAGAAGTGAGATGTTTTAAATGAAAGGTGATGCACTGTGAACTTAACACACTGGCCCTTTAGCCTTTCTGTTAAAAAGGTAATCTGATTGCCATTGATTTTTTTCACCTCTGTTACTAAGAAGGTGATGGAATGGTGTCCACACAGATGTATTGAATCAGATACTAAACAGAGAGCAACATAAAGAACAATTATCAGCAGCCTTGCCTTCAGCTTGCTGATTATGACATTACTGAAAAGACAAGGTCTGGGTGACTTAAACCAAAAGGAAAAAAAAAAAACCCTAACTAAAGAGGAGAGGGAAGAAACTGGAAACTGATACACGTTTACCATCTGTCTGGGTACAGACAGTTCTTTGCCTTTACCAAAAATATGTATTTCCCCTTTGCAGCTTGATAGGTGTCAGAGTGTGATCAAGCTAATTGGTTTGATCATGTTACAGAAAAAAAAATAGCACAGAGGCAAAGGCCAACCTGTAGTTCATGTGTTTTATCCTATCTAGAAAATTCTGTAAGGAGAGTTTTATGTTCATGATTCTGTCTGCCTGAGTATTATTGGGCGTAATTATTGCCTGCATGATCATCAGACAAATTTTCCTAAGGGCCTGTAAATACAGGGGCTGTTATAAGGCTCAGAGTAACCCAATAAGCCATTAATAGGTGTATATATAGCCAGGTTTGAATGACGTACAGAGGAATGGTTGGCCAGATTCTCCCAGGGCACAAAATGAGAAAACACCACGCGCCCACACAGCTCTTGATTTCAGAGCACTTGGGCCAATTTGCACAGGGTGACAATCGGGACTGGATAATAGGAAGCCTAGTGCTGTAAACTCTAACCCTGTGGTATTAAATTTCTCTCTGTCCAAATGGCACAGGCTGTTCCACTCGCGTCTCCAGCGGCACAGTTTTACCTGACCCAGCCTGTGTGAAGTGTACAGCCAAGTAGCGCTGGTGCTTGGCTGCCTTTATGTACTAGCAAAAGTAATGACGCCTAGTATGCAGTATTATTATTTTATGACATCAGCACAGTATGACATTTTCTCAAGGGCAGCCCATATCCCTTGCCCTCCTCCATATTGGCAACCATCACTAATTGACTGTGAAAGTGGAGAATTCAATGGTTTAAGGTGCTCTCTTCTCTGAACTCCAAAACAGTTTGTGGATGGAAATCAGCTGAAGCAAAACATTGGTTCAATTACACTGTCAGGGGATATAGCTCCTGTACAACAAAGAGGTAAACACTTAATCCAGCAGTACGTATCGCTGATATTATAGTTCTATTTCAGATGTGAGAATCATGTGAATCAATAAAAGCCAGCACTGACATGACCTAACTAAAATAAACCCTGATGAGCTTCTGTTGCTGCAAGGAATGAGTATTACATGTTTGCTCTGGATAACACCTCAGCACCCGTGCTGGGTTAGCAGCTCCCCCGTCCAGCTGAGGGTACCTTCCAAACTGTGTCACTCACTGAGAATAAGACAGACAATTTTATCCTTGAACTTCAAAGGGCTAAATTGTGTTCTTCTTTCTTAGGTGGAGCAAAACTTACTCACCTCATTCCCTTCTTTGGTTTATTCAGGGCATAAAGCATGGGCTAATATGGTTATGGAAGAGAAACTCCTTGTGTATTCAGTGTCTGTGGGCTTCTGAGTGTGTATTTTTTACTGTGCTATAATTAATGATATCCTCCAAAGACAGCTTAAAGGACAGGTACATAAACTGTGGAAATCCAAATGCACATACCTTAAACAGGATCTTGTGGTGCTGAGACTGGTCTCACCAAACTCTTCTTATTGAAGAATATTTGCTTTTGCCTGTTAAGGGAAGAGCTGGTGGATCAGATATGGATAAGACCATTTAACAATTATTCACTGTAGCTTAAGCACACTGTGGACTGCTTTTCTTTACAGATGAACAGTATCTAGTGGAAAATTATGTTGCACACTTTCACGTCACTGAGGAAAATCTTTGGCATCTGTTAATGATCCTATAATCAATATGAATATCAATTTCAGCAATAATGAAAGAGTTGGTTGCTTTCTCAGCCTGGGGAAAACAAATTAAACTTCTTCTCAAACGCTTATGCAGTTATCCAAGAGCTCAGCATTTAAACTTCCTATTCATCCACCACAGAATTAATTGGATGTTGGTCCTGAGGATAGGAGTAGAAAACATTAGTCAGGTATTATTTGAACTACTTTGTAGAGCAAATCACCAGATACAGAGGTGAGTGGATGCCCACGTGCCAGCTTGTTTCATACCTCCCACCCCAAACACTGTCTCTTCCAGAGAAAGTCCCCCTTTGATATAGCAGTGTGCAGGCCAAAGCTGCAGCCAGTCTCCTACCCGAACATGTCAGGGGACATAAAATCAGCAGCA
This sequence comes from Pomatostomus ruficeps, assembly GCA_013400735.1. Lineage (NCBI taxonomy): Eukaryota > Metazoa > Chordata > Aves > Passeriformes > Timaliidae > Pomatostomus > Pomatostomus ruficeps. The sequence continues at coordinate 19,437 of VYZT01055710.1, read as the reverse complement.
GCTGCCACCAGGAAGAAACAAAGAAAGATTAAAAAAAAGCTTCCACCCTTTCTAAAATAGACCTAGAAGGCTTTTAGCCCAGGCTGCTGTAAAAGACAACATCATAACCTAGAAAAATTGCAGGAATTTTTTTATTTGTTTTTTTTAAAGACTCTTTTGATATTAGAAATTTTTTATCTTTTCTCCAGGAATTTAAACACATTTTGATCTAAATAAATACATAGAGGGCTGAGAGAGTGATCAGAACTCCACCAAAGGAATTATTTTATCACATATGAAGAGAAAATCTATGTCTGACTTCAGGGAACAACAGTCCAGGACCTACAGTTTATTTTGAAACACAGGGGGAAAATAGAATACAAATTGCTATTCTTAATGAGTTACTCACAAGGGAAGAATTCCACTCTACAGATCCTTCTGAATACCTGTGGAAGGGCAAAAGGCTGCAGCAAAGTTTTAAAAAACAAAGATGATGTCACACCTAAATTAATCTGGAGACTCCAGAAAAGTACTGAAACTATCACATGTATAAATTGCTAAAATCTCAGATTGAACTTGAGCTCCTCCATATGTCACCTTAGTCACCACAGGGTGTGAGGCAAGGAAACAGCCACAGTTTGCTTGGCTGGCAACAGCAAAAGCAGAGATTTTGCCAAGTGACGACTATTTGAACATTGTTCAGTGAAATGGACTGTTTGCTTGGATCGGGAAAATATTCAGACTTGGATTACAAATCCAGGTCAGGTAATTCCCAGCAGTTTTGCAGTCAAAGGAGCTTTGCCCATAAATACTGAGGGATCCAGCCTCACAAGATGTGGACTTTAGGCAAAGAACTATACAGTGAATAACTGAAAAAACATCCTTGCTCTTTGCCAGTCCAAAGTCAAGACATAAACACGGACCTGAATTTACAGCTGAGAACTGTTTAGAAATTGAGAAGACAAGACTTTTACAAAGAAGTTTTGCTTAGGGCATTGATTAAACCTTTTTCCTGATTTCTTCACTCCTAGCTTCTGGCTGTGACCAGAGGCATAATTACTGTAATTAACGCTGGTTATTGGATCCAACCCAAGATGTAAGAGGATATACCGTGTATAAATATATAGTTCTTCTTAATTGTCTTCTATTTAAGAATTTCAAGGTGATTTAAATTTAATCTCATAGCACTTTTGCGAAATGACTATTATAATTTTAGTTGGACAAATAAAGAAACTGAGGTAGAGACAAGATTTATGCATGGTCAGAGCGGAGATATGAAATAAATCAGGCTCTGGAAATGAGCTTCCTATCATATAGACTTGTCCTTGTTCTTTTTCCATTAGTACAGCTATTTTCTCAAACTTTTCAGCTCATCACCAACAGATTAAAGTGATCTGGGGAATCATCCAAGTCTCTGGACGTGATTTCCAAGTAAAAGCAGAGACAATAAGGATAACAAAGCCAAACTTCTACCAACACTCACAACTCAGCACTGGACTTCAGTGGAAGGAGAATGCTTGGAAGGAGATGACTCTAGGAGAAATGTTGTCCAAAGATGAGAAAAATAAATAAAGTACCAGAATGGAAGGGAGAACCTGACCAGAGACAAATGATTCCTCTCCTGAGATGTGTTTTTGTTTTATCGCAATGACCTTTCAGAGGAAAGATGAAGCCAGCCTCAGGTAAAAAGAAATAGCCACATTTCATCTACAGTTAGCCTTTGTGACCTCTGAACTCTGCTTTTCTATCTGAACCTATTTCCATGCACCATTTCTCCTCACCACAGATAAGAGACTTCCAACTGCCAGACAGAAACTTAGAGCTTCCACACAAAGGTTAGCAAGCGAGCATGACTACTCTTTAATTTGGGAAATTATCCCCCCACCCTTGATTTTTAATAAATCTCCCCTCCTGTATGCCACAGGCGTGTGATAAATGGTGCAGGGGTGTTGGGGACACCTCTGGGCGCGGGCTGGCACCCGCGGCCGTGTGCGCGCGTGTTTGTACAGCGCCTCTCATTATCGTATCATCACTTTGCAGCTATCGCTAACATGGGAGTCAAGGGGTTTGGGAGCACACACAAAAAAAGAGAGATTTCTGAGAGAGCAGGAGATTGGGCCGGGGTCATCCGAAAGGGTAATTATTGTTAAATGTCAGGTTAACTCTGAAGGCCTCAGCTCATCCAACTGAGAGCAGATTAGCCCAGATGGAGACATTTTCAACACGGTTCTGTCTGACCAATCAGCGACAGATGGGATTAACCAAATACCTTCTCTCATCTGCTTGCTCACAGAAAGGTCAGTTTCTGCTCATTGCTTCCCTTTTAAGATGTGCCTTTCTTTTCTTTTTTTTTTCCTTTTTTTTTTTTATTTGTGGTGGCTGTATGCAGGAAATCAAGGTCCTTTTATCACCGAATTAAATATTCAACATCTAAACCCCCTTTTTTTTTTTTTTAGAATCAACTTCATTCACTTTCAAGAGCTCTTTTATCTTTTCTTTCCTTTCCTTTCCTTTCTTTTTCCTGTAATGCTGCATACAGATAGATAAAATATATATGTAGCTATCAGACCCCCAGCTTGTGCAAAGTGATGTTGTTTCCTGGACTTCACTGGAGGTATATTGATTCCTACCCACTGAGAATTTGGCCCAGTATTTCAGCATCATTGCATGACTGCTACAGGACACAGATTATTTTTACTCGTTCTTTCCTTGATTTGCCTTCCTTCCTAGAAAGAAATCTTTGGTAATTTTATTCTCAGCATTCATCTATTTAAGAGCTACAGTTTATGTCTTCTATCTAAACTGTGAAAAAAAACCCCCAACAACCCACCAACAAGTTAAAACAAAACAAAACAAAGAACTCTCCCTCAAACCAGCCCTGGAGTGCTTTAAAAACTAATCGTCTTTTATGTACAGCCTTTTTTCCCAGACAGCTTAAATAAGTGCAAACATAAAACTCAGGCATAAAATGAACAGAAACTGGGGGGGAAGAAAAAAAAAGCTCAGAACATAGTTCCCAATAATTTGACTTAAGATCCCTAGAAAGTTCTTTCATACCTTAATTATTCTCATTAAGAGGGAGATGCTTTTGGTCTCTTGTTAATTTTGTTTCTGGATTTCTGATGTGGGTTGTAGACATGAATGGCAAGGGCCAAACTATCTGAAAATTTTATTGGCTAGTGTTTTGCTTGCACAGACAGTCTGATGGTGCAAAGGGGCCTTTGCAAAACTTTTGCATCACCTTTATTTTTCCTTTTTATTTCTAAGACTCTGTAAAAAGGTGTCAGTGTGAAAGTGAAATATTGGACTTTATAAGAACTGCCATAGTGAGAGCCAGGTCCTGATCCCTGAGGATGCTCTGGTGTGATTTTTTCAAGGGAAGTAATCCAGCCCTGGAAGAAAGAGAATTTTTCTTCCTGGGGCAGAAATGTTTTCCAACACTGAAAGAGTTCCCTGGAGGAATGACACAGAATTCTGGGCACCAAAGAGATCTTAAAGCAAGATGGGGGTCTGGAACTAGATGATTCTTAAGGTCCCTTTCAACAAAGAATTTCTATGGTTCTAAAACTTTCTGTGATGAACAAAAATATGGGTTAATAGCCAAAGAGAAGACGGAAAAATCCTCACATTTAGGATATTTATAATGGAATTGTAGAAGAACCTGCAAGACACCCAGAAACAACTGAATAAAGGGACAGATTGAGAAAGTGGTTTATCAAGTCTTTTGCTTCAGTTGTTCCAAGCAGCATCCCGTTCCTTTGGCCTGGAACTAGGTCTAGCTGAAGCTAGAACCTTAAATATGAAAATAATGAAATAAGGCTCCTGGTCTGGAACAGCAGGAAAAATGCAGGGAAGTCTCAGGCAAAGTGCAATCTGTGTACTCTTCAGAGAGATGAAAAGCACTGATAAAATCTCAGTAGTTGTTGTAGGCTAAATCGTGCTATGAACACAAACATAAAGGGGCATAAAGGAATGGAAGCTCCAAAGGTTTCCTTCCTCATAAGCTGTCAAGAATGTGAGTCCAGATACAGACAGAAATACCTTCTGTGAACACATGGACCTTCATCCCCAGTGCCTTGTGGGGCAGAAAGGAGCTGCTCAGGAGGAATACAACTTTACTGGTTTAAATTTTTCCCTTTCATGTGCATGAGGTTTCACTCACCCATCCTGTCTCCTGAAAGGACTATTATTACAATATTAATTGGAAGGGCTGAAGTGAATAACTCACGTTTGCAAAGCAGTTTAGCAACAGAACCAAGTTCTGATTTCCCTGACCTGTTCCTTTTTGGCCTGTGGGTACCATTGGTTCTCTGCCTGCCTCAGCACAGCGGCTCCCTTTGCAGCTTATAACCTTCACTCCAGCAGGTAATATCATCAAAATCAATTACTATGTCAATTAAATAGCCCTGCCCATCATCACCACAAATTAAATGGAACTACTACGCAAGTTGAAACCATTTATTCATTTAAATTGTGTGTCCACCGTTGCTGTCTTTGCCAAGCCTTTGAGATCTGCCTTGAGTTTGTATCGAGATGCAGTTGGGCTTCCTACTCTTCCTTAAATAAAAGGGCTCTAACAGGCGTCAATCATCTGTGAGCAATGTGAAGTTTTTGCTTCTCGGGCATTTCCACCTATCAAACTCTAGTGTACTACAGTGACACAGAACTGTTTCTAAGGTAAATACAATTTTACTCCTGATCATTTTATGGACAAGAAGAGAAAAGCAGAGGGTGAAATGATTTGCCCAGTGGAAAATAGTAGGTCAGTGGCAGATTTCGGAGCAGAACCCAGGTGTCTGGAATGGTCGGCTACTTGCCTACCCATCGGACCACACTAATTCCCAAGAAGAGCTCAGCCTTGTTATTTTGAAGCTCACTTTCCTACACAGCTGCTCTTGCACTTCATACACTGTGCTTCTAGGAAATTAACATATTTAACAACATGTCACATGCAAAAAATAAATGTCTTTGATAATCATTTGAATCAGGCGTACAGGGAGTCCAAATTCTTTTTAGTATTCAGCACAAAGCATCTTATCAGAGATCTGCTTAAAATATGACACAGCTTCTTCATGTAATTGTTTTAATTCAATAAACCACTGTTTCAATAGCATGGATTTTTTTTTCCCCAAAATTCTGCCAAGATAAAAAAGAAACAGGAGAAAGCTTTTTGTAAACTTGGGGAAAACCTATGTTAATCTGAATGTCAGACCCAAAAATGCAAAGAACAAATTAGTTTATGCATGAATCATGTAGACTAATACTTGAAACTAAATTCTAATCTACACATGCTTTTTGCTTTGTGTGCACAAAAATTTATATCCATCTATATATAGACATATAGATATATCTCAAGTCAAGCAGAGAAGATTCAGTGAGGTTATGAAAACAAGATTCCACAGGAAACAGCTGAGCTCAATTCTGTTTCCCAAACCTCCCAAGTTGTAAAGTTGTTTAAGAAAATCATATTAATTTACTGCAGAGCTAATTTAATAAATGAAAGTATTTGAGCAACTGACCTTCTTAGTACAAATATAAATCACAGTGTTTGAATTCACATGGAGCAGGAACAGACTCCACCACAGAATATTTACAGAAGAGGAGGATGAACTTTGGGGCACAACATGCAACTGGACTCTGTCCCACCCTGTGCTGCACATCTTTCCTTGGCCAAGATTTACTTCTTGTCCAACTCACATGAGCCTTGCCCTGGGTTGCTCTGCCTTTATATCCAAGGAGAAGAAAAGGGTCTTTTGTATGAACAACCTGGTTATGACACTGTTAATACCCTGGGATCTCAAAGTAAAAAGTGATGACCAACTCTGTAACCAACGTAAAACCCATGGAAATGAAATGTGGGCAATACAAGCAGCTAGTGTGTCTCTACTACAAAACCCAGGTGAATTTATTCACATTTTAATTCACCACTACCAGACTGATGCTACAGTGGGAGTGCAGATCATGATTTTCTACTCATTTTTTATTTGTTTTAATAACTCTCCTGCTTAACTGCAGGCCATGATATTGGGAATTAAGCATATGCCTTGAAAAGATCTTTGGAAACCCAGGAGAAATATCTACACAAGGTCAAACTTGGTTCTTTCAATCCCTAAATAAAAATATTTTTGATCAAGGCTTTACTTATCCCCTAACTACCATATTGCCTGAGAAAGATGAAGAAAAAGTAGGAAGTAGTTATAAAATGGATATTATAATTTTTATCATTTTAAGGAAAGATTTAAATCATAAATCAGGGTTTTGCTGTTCATGGAATTATATTAGAAAATCAGACTGATGAATCAGAAGGAACCACCTCTGATTTAAAAAGAAAAGTGTTTTCTGTGCGACAACTTTATTCCTTGGAGTGACTAGAAGAGGTATATCTCAGCCATCTCAACCAAAAGTCTCCCAGTACTAAATAGTTAATATTTATAGGTAACTTTGCAATCATTACTATCAACAGACAAAAAGCTACAATAATCCGATTGCCATCACTTTAACCAAAGCCCGTGTCGTAAACCTTGTAATTTTCTGCTGTCATGCTCAGGCACTTTCAACACATTTAAATTAGAAAGGACTATGCTAATTTTGCTTCATAGCCAGGGTAATTGTTGTAAGACATAATTATCTTTTTTTTTTTTTAAAGGATCGTTTTATTCTCCAGAGTTGTTTAAATTCAGTCTCAGTTACTGCTCGTCCTTTCATCCCTACACTGCATTCTGGCTCCCACCTCCATTAAATTATTCTTTTCATCTTCGTTAGCTGGAGACAACTTAACCCTCCTTTCTGATGGACATTTCAGGCCCTGGCATAACTCTATTAAAAGGAGGAAAGTATGCTAAGGACAAATCTAGTTCTTTGTTTCCTCCTGACCTTCCTGAGGAGTCGTCAGAAGGTTTGACATGTCGAGTCATCTTTGATGCCAATTTAAAGTTATAGCCCAGCACACAGCCCTCTTGATTATTGATGCATCAGAGCTTTGCCTTATATAAGCAATGAGTTTAAGTTGAATAATGCTGAAATACAACCAAGCACAAAGAGGATCTGTGGATTTTCCACTTGGATAAAGTTCACCGGGTAGGGCACTCCCTATAGCATATTTGCAATACTTTTAAGTCAGGATATCAGTCAGAGTTTTGACTGCAGCAGCAAGCAAGAGGCACAGAATGCGGGTCCAGGCTGCAGTTGGGTGACTCTGCTAATTGGCCAGGTCTGCTCTGTCAGCTGCTCCACCCCTTGGCAGGTACAACACATCGGAGCTGCCTGACAACCCCTGCCTCGTGCTGCAGTGAGGATATCCCGTGGCGTGTCCTTACAGCAGGTAAATCCACTGCTCCCTCCTTATCAGCGGTTGTTGCAGGGCACCTGGAGCCAGAGCTAAAGGAAACACCCCTGAATGAAAACACCAGCGATCTGAGTTACTGATTAAATGCTGGGAAGTGAATGGAAGCATTGTTTGCAGTCCAGGTGGACTGACATTGGCACCACGACATCTTCTGGTGCCAAATGGAAGACCTGAGCAGAAAAAGGAGAAACATTTAGGCTTGATGCCAGCAGACCTTGGCAAGTCATATACTCTTCAGAGCATGTCAGCAAGTCAGTTTCTGGGCATGTTAAAAGGTGTGCCTTGGTAATTGAGCATCTGATGCCTCATCAGAGCTTCAAATGTCTCCTGTGGGGTTGCTTGGAGGAGTTTCCAGTAGACAGCTTTTCTTTCCCTTGCATGTTTGTTCTCTGCTAGAAGTTCAGTGGGGTAGCTGAGGGGAAAAGGGAGAAATTTTAGCGATAAAGTTTTGGGTCTGTTACAGCAGTGCTGTCACCACACATCAGCTGCCACAGACAGGCCTCGTTAAGGGACACGTTCCCTGTGCTGCAGTGTTGGTCCTAAGGAATGAGGCACTGAAGAGGCAGGGCTGTGACCTGACCACAGGGTAAACCTCTTCTCCTTGTGTCTGTACAACAAAAAGTTGGTTTGTGTTGTGGCAGAATAATTTCTTGCCCCACTCTTTACCTGCACATCATTTGACTTCCAGCTGTAGGAGTTCTGTCAGCTCTGCTGTCCCCATGATAACCCCACTGCTTCTTTTCCTGGCCTTGCTGTCACCTTCTTGTATCTTTTTTCTGGATAAAAAAAGATAATAATCACCCACAGACTGGGTTTTGGTGATTATTTTTTTCTGTTTATGTCCCTGTACTCTTTTTCATCATTGCATCTGAACAATTTCTAGTTAGCAACAGGACCTTCAGTTACCATGTGCCTCTTTGCTCTTCTGTCCTCTCCCCAAGGAAGGATATTTGTGCAGTGGAATGACATTGCTGGTTACAGACATCCTTTTATTGTCAAAGTAATCAATTCTGCTTGTATGGAATGAAATGATAACTAAATAATCACCAACTCAATTGGTAATAGTCAAATCTGTTTGCATTATTCAAATACACTTGTGCTAATATGTAGTTAGTGAATATCTATGACAGATATGACAGAAATAATGCCATTAAGGATAAATCCATTGTTTTCCCTGGAATGACTGGACCTTCACAAAAGCACCAAACTGAGATCTTGACTGCTGTTCCTTTCCCGTGTGCCAACAGCCTTAGGGGTATGTCTGGGGCTGCAGTCAGGTGAACCACAAGGCCCTTGAAGACCTCCCCCTGTTACTGAGCTGATGACGAAACCAGGATCCTCACTCCTTGCAGTTTGATTTCTTGGCCACGTCTGCACCAAGCTGAGATTCTTGAATGGGGAGAATCACAAAATCATCTGCCTAAATGACAAAGATATCTCAGGATATTTGTCTGTGCCAGCATTGGCAGAGGGAAAGAATGCTAATGAAGGAGAATGTTTCTAATTAGGAACCTCTAATAGTGTCCTGGGATGAACAAGGAGTGGAAATTGTCTCCCTGGAAGCCCTGAATTCAGATGTTTTGTTTCTGCATGCACACATGTGGACGGACACACACTCACACACACACTTGATTTCCAAATGCCACAAGTCATTTCTATCACTGTTAATGACTCTGATGAGTTGCTTGTGCCGTCACTGCTCCAGGCTCTGTATTCCCATGTTCAGATGGCATTAGGGCTTAATTCCTGCTGCAGTTGTCATGCTGGAAGTGCCCAGGGTTAAGCAGAGATGACTGGGACCAGTGGAAGTGCTGAATCTCGTAACGCTGTACCAAGCAGCAGATCTTGTCATCTGCTCAGTCACAACTGATGCTCAGAATTGTCGCAGAGAGCCAGACCCCAAATCAATGTCCAGCACTTACACTTTTGCTCATCAGGAAAACTTGAGGTTATTGTGGTCTCTGGTAAACTTGGACTTCTCACGAGAAATGTGGAAAAACTTTACAACAGCCATAAAATATTCGATCAGATCATTTCTGCAGTGGCCTGGGAACAGTCTCACAGCAACATTCCTCTTCCAAAAGATCCTCCGCTGTATTCTGGGGAAAATAATAGGTTTTGTTGCCCTTCATTCAACACGGAGTTGCCCATCATAAGATAAGAGTCATCAGTGAGACAGACAGACGGACAAGCTGTAAGTGACTGCAGAGCTGTGTAACAAGAGACAGGCACAATTTCTTCCATCTCAACTCCTTGTTTCCTGTCTTTGACCCCACCTTGATCCCCGGTGTTCTTTAATGTCAGGGCACCTGGGGAGGATCTGTTTATGGACATTCATCAAGCAGCAAATAAACCCTCATGTTATTTGTAAGCATGGCATTTTCAAGAGGTATCCTTGGTTGTTTAACAACATACAGTGTTTTTGTAACTGCAGAAAAGGTCCTATGGGCCATTAAGCAATCATTTATTGGTTAAATATCTCCATTCCCAGTAATGAATTGCTATTTTGTGAGAACAAACATTTCCTTTCAGTTTAATTTTCAGATTTTGAGGTCGCAATGGTGTGTGCTCTGGAGAGGGAATAAAGTCTGGGACCATGACGTTAATACACTCCCAACTTTTATTTCCTTCTCCAGCTGTGACTAGACCTCCAGTACATTAATTTTCCTGTTTTTCTTAAGCCTCCAGCCTCTCAAGGAGTGATATGTATGTCTTCAGTACTCCTCTTGTCTGCCTAACTCACTCATCACTGAATATTTACCTGCAGTGAGATAAATGTTGAATTCCCTTAATTGGGTGTTAGTAAGTTCTGCCCTTACAGATTTCTGAGTATAGGGGAGCAGCCAACTCGGTTTCTATATTGCTTTACTCTTCTGCTGTTTGGTTTGGTTCCTTTTTAATTGAAGAATTGCAGTCCTGGATTAAGAATCTTGGAAAATTTATTTCGTTGTTTGTTCCACCACAGGGACTCGTACGGATTTTGCAAAAGTCTCTTAAGAATAAATCATGTTTTCCAATGCAGGTTTTTGGTTTTTTCACTTTTCTGAAGATTGTGCTTTTGAGGATAAGGAACTAGTTTCTGTAACCTCTATAATCCTTCTTTTTTCTTAGAAAACTCTGGATCTAGCCGGTGTCAGTGACTGATTTTTTTGACCCCGGTGAACTTCATGCCCTGCAGTTTTCCAGGAGCACCTCAGCCTGTTCCGTTGACTTGAGAAAATTATTTTTAGCCTCATGTTGCGAGTGGGAAATCTGAGATATGAAGATGTGAAGTGCTGGAGGCTGCATGGCTGAGCAGGGAACATGACTGAGCAGAAGGCAGACTCATGGACCGGTGTCTGACCCAGCACGGCGAGGATGAGCCCAAAGACCCAGCCTGGGACCTGGTTAAGGACGAAGTTCACAGCATTCCCTTAACCCCCCGAAGTGATGAGGTTTTTTAAAACATTTATATACAGACATAAATTTTGGAATGGCTGGGATCATTATAAAGATTAAGGAAAAGGTGGTCAAATGGGCAAAGCAGGTAGCTTTGATTCTATCCTTGGCTCTACCACTGAGTTTCTAGGATGGCCTCTGGCAAGTCCTTTTGTCTTTTTTCTCCCTCAGACTGTTAATTTGCAGTCTCTATTCTTGCCTGAAGGCACAGTGGGGCAGTGACAGTCTCTGCAAAATGTTAGTCCAGTTCCTAGCATGATGGCTTACTGCACAGAGCAAAAACTATGAGGCACAACCATAATATTATTTTTATTCTACTATTCATTATATTCATTGTGAGCACCCTTGCAGCAGCCCTTCAATTATTTTATTTTTTTAAAAAGACAAAAATAAGAAAACAAGTCCTGGACTATTCACAGGCTTTGTAGACATATATTTGTAATTTTATGGGCTGGAAGGAATACTTAAGGCAGGTGTATGTTACATGGAGGTGAATATGACCCCACCTGTCCCTGCTGTTAAAGTCCATCTTATCTCAAGGGGGGAAAAGTGAGTCCCATTTGACACAATCCCTGCTAGGATCAGTGGGTATGGGCCAGATTATAGACCTCCAGTATCCAAATAAACCAAGTATAGTAACAACATAAACTTTAACACTTGCCACATTAATACTTGCAAAAAGCAGATTAAAACCATTTTGGAAATGGTACCAATATCATTCCCACCTCTTCCCAGCACGTGATTCCGGAGCTTGGGCTCAAACACAGTGACTGGGAGCAGGACAGGTCCCTGCCAGAGCCTGGGTGCACACAGCCTTCCCTGTACAAGCACATCTGGGGTGGGAACCATTGAGGCAATCAGCACAAAGAAAAGATCTCCTCGTTATCAGCTGCCAGCAGGACCCCAGCCCGCTGGAAGAGGGAATAACAAAAACAGGACCTGCACCCAGATGAGCTCTTGATAAGCAAGTGCAAATCCAGAGTAAACAGACTGATGGAGCTGTGTGGAGGTGGCACTGCCTTGACTCATCGGCTGTTTGCTCAGAAGTTCTTTTGCTGTGCAAACGAGCGTTGGGAAGGCCACCTATTGATTGGCTTTCTTCCCTCTGGACACTTACACTCTATCAAGCATGGAGAGCAAAACAGAGGGAGTGAATCATCACCGTGGCACAGCAGAAGTTGCTGAGAAGAGAGAAACTCTTCTGCCATGCTCAGACCTTTCCCTGCATTCAGGCAGCACATCTGAATAACTCCTCTCCTCCCTATTAAGTCATCGCAAGGGGCAAGAGCCTGTTCCAGCCTCCCTGCTTGGATTTAACCTCAACGGGTTAACTTCATAAAACTGCAGCTCTTTATTCCAGCCTGTGATTTCCCATCATACTTTAGGACCAGCGAACCGTCCCTTCATTGATGGCACCTTTTGGCTTCACAATAGAAGCCAATTTGTTAGAATTCTTCACAGGTCAGGGGCTGCGTGAAGATGTGGAGGGCGCAGCAGTGGCCGCTGGAAAATGAAGTTGTATTCGCTTGGCAAATTATACGTCTGCTGCACTTTATGGGCCTTGATTTCCTTTCCCCTCTCTCTCCCTCTCCCTTCCCACCCCCCTCTCTCCAGCCCCTCCCCTATCCTCGCTTTCTTTTTTTTAAATCGGAGAAGCGTGTATGTGAGCTATCGTCACATATCCAGTTAATGTAGGTTAATAGATTGATTCCAGTGACACGGATCATAATGAACAGTAAATTGTTTTATCTCTTAAGTCTTATTTGGTCAGCCAGGAAAACATATGAGGTAATATGGCTTGGACTAAATGGACCGTATAATAGATCTCCCTCTAAAGAATAAGGACAGGGGTGACAGCGCCTCTTATGATTAATGAAAATAATAATGGTCCTGAAATTGAAATTTTTCTAATTTTTTTTCCTTCTTCTCTCTTGGCTGCCACCAAAAACTTCAGCCAGCAGATGATTTGTGCACAATAACCACCTCCGACTTCTCCCTCAACTCCTAATACAAGTTTAGGGAGTGCTGGGGAGGGAGAGTTGGAGAGGGATGGATGGTTGCCTACACTTCTAAGAGCTTGGCTCAGCAGTAGAGTAGCATAAAAACACAAACTCTTTGCTTTTAACCCTGGCTTTGAAGCAGATGCTTTCAGGTACTTGCAGCTTGCCCAAATACAGGATTTCCAAATGTGTCCAAAGGAGTTCCATTATTTAAGTGCTTTGGAGATAACATAGTAAAGTCTTAAACCTTCAGACACATCTGCTTGTTTATTTATGCAGGAGCCCCTGCATTTATTGGTTGTGTGCAGCATTCGGAATGATTTGTCATTATTAATGAATATTTACATTTGCTCAGTGTCAGTGCTTCTTGCTGTAATACATGTATAAGAAGGTTAATTCTGCAGCTGAAGAAACCAGGTTGGGGCAGAATCAGACCTTTTACAGAGCAGTTAAATCAATTTTTTTCTTAGGGGTTTCACCCAAGTGCTTCCATTTGGCTCAAAAGAGCTTTCAAATAAGACTTAAGGACATTTATCTTGAACAGCATCAGATGACCTGGCAGACAACATGAGATCTTTGTCAAATAGGAAATCTTTACCTAATGACTGTTAATAAGAGTGGGGAGAGCAAATCCAATGGGATCAGTAGGGTACATGTTCATCAAACTCTGAAACCCGGCAGGACCAGAGGAGGCACTCGATGGCACTGGAGAGCATTTGTGCACGTGTGGGTGGGTGGTTCCCTGGTCTCCTCCAGTAAAGCCATGGGGGAACAGAAATATCACACTGAATATAAATGTAACCTGCAGTCCTTTCTTCAGGAGGTTCATACAAAGTAAAACAAAAGCCAGGATCTAGAGAACCCATGGAGCACCTTCCTGCATGAGCATGGCATTGTGAAGCTGTGTGCCTATGGCCAAACCTGGATTTTGCACCCCCTCACTACTTTTTATGTTGTTTGTCTTTTTTTTATTTCTTTTTTTTTTTCTACACTTAATTCCTTTTAAGACTGTAACAAACAACAGTTAGTGCCTTGTCCTTTTATTCCTCTTTTATCTTTGTGCTTTACAGCTTCTGTGTTGTATCTGTTTTCATTCTTATAGGATCAATAAAAGGTTTGTCACTTTGCAAAGTTTTGGAAAGCAGAAATTGCACTTGAGAAGCGGGATAACAGGGGTTGTTTCCTGATGCTTCTGCACAGTTGCATCCCTTATTTTTCTTTTAATTCTTTTTTTTTCCTTTTTCCATCTTCCAATATCTAATCTCAATATCTGCAGTCATGCTTTTGGGTTTTACACTGGCTGTCAGCAGGCAATCAGTTCAGGCATTCAACTTCTTTGGATTAACATCAAGCTCTGCAGTTTGGGTATATTAGCAGCAGGGTCAATCACGGCAGCAGGAAGCAGCCTGAGCAATAAAAAGGAAAAAAAAAAACGGAAAAGAGGAAGACTAAAAGGACCCCTCTGAACTTCAAGAGTCTGGAAAACCCAAACTGAGACTAAACTTCATAAATATCCCTAATCTCTGGTTTAGAAGCCAGGATTGTTTATGATTCATGGCATTTGATGACATTTAACAGCATGCAACCCATTACAGCCCTTAAGTCATTACACAACACGGCAGAAAATGTCATCAGGTGCCACAACAACAAGGCAGGTTATTGGAGGGGCAGGGTTCAGTTCAGATTAGTTCAGACTTCTGACAGATGCTAGCCTAGCTCCAGACTGAGCCCAAATTCTGCTTGTCAGGCTTATCTCTCTTAACAGATCATCCTTGCTTCTCTTTATGTTGTACAGCTTCCTCCCCCACAGCTCAAAATCCAAATTCCCAGCTTCTGGTGGAGCGCTGACAAAAGTAGTGATCATTCTTATGCAGGGATTGCATTAATTATTTTTGTAAGAAGAGCTGGGGTCAGTGTGGAGCCTCTCTGAGTATGCAGAGGGTTGCTTATATCTGACATTATGTCTCAGTGAGCTGCACCTCAAGATATTTCTGCTGGTCTGAGAAGATTACAACTTCCAGTGATGAAATCAAAGTGTTAGGCGTTGCTTAGAAAACCCACAGCATTAGTGAGCTGCAGCAACGTGTGTGAATAATGTGCTTCACAGCCATGTTTCAGGGCACCACAATTAACCTTAATAAAGTTACCAGCATCTGGAAACAAATGGGGCATTAAAAATCCGTATGAAATATTTAGCTGGAGATCTTCCCACAAGTGAGTGGAGACTGACACACCACGGCCTAATCCCCTGCACCAGAGGAGAGTTTCCTCCAAGATAAGGAGAGTTTACAGATCCCTAGCAATAAACAGCAATAGGTAGAAAAAGAAAGAGTTTTTATGGTGCTGTTTTATGCTGGTTTAGAGAGCTGGATTCAGAAAAAGTCACCTGCATTTCTTAAATGTGAGTCTGACTGCCAAGACTCAGTGACCAACAACAGCAAATTCCACAGTACCCAGGGAGAAGATCCCACATCTCCTTGTGTGCTTTCAGTGCCTAAACCCTCCAGACTATCCAGCCCAGACAGAAATTTCAGAGAAGTTCTGTGGGACATTCTGAGGACCTTGCTTTTCATATGTTGCTGATGTTGCTTAATTTCCAATGTTAAAAACATACGAACCATCCTCAGAAAGGCAGGAGAGTGAGTATTAGGGGTAAGTAGATGGTTACCAAAGGGGACAATGAATCTTTGCAGCCTGAGAAACCTTTGGCTGTTAGATGCTGTTTTGTGTTTCCATTTGATTAATCTGAACCAATTTAGACTCCTTGTAACTAATTACAGCCTGGCTATCTTTTAGAAGCTTTTGAGTGGCCTAAAGTTACCTAAAGAAAGACACGAAGGCAACATTTTAATCTGCTGACATTGTGCCTTGTCTGGTCAAAAACACAGCGGTTATATACATTTTGCTTATTTGTTTTGGGGAAGTCTTGGGGTGTAGATATTGAAGGAGATGTATATGTCATCCATAATAGTAGTAGTAGTAATCATAGTAATAATAATAATAATATACATGCATCCCCTGCATCTGAATATCCTTTCCATCTAATAGTGAGGTGTGTGTATATATGCACACATTTACATGTAACACAACTTTGCGTTATTTTGTCTCTTACGGAAGGAAAAAAAAGATATTAAAAAATCCGGTGACTGATTTTGCTTCTTGAACCAAGTCAAATATTTTCTTGTCAGTATGCTCATAACTTCAGACTGCAGAGGTCACGGCCTTGACTTTCTCCTTCAGATGGTTTGTGAGTGGAATGTCCTTGAGATTAAGGTTCCCTTTGTTTTCCTTGGGAGGGGCTTTGCTTACACTGGCAAGCAGCTGAGACTTGCCAAGGTCCTCCAGACTCTGTTTATTAGATTTTTATCTTCTTATCAGAGTCTTCCTCCTTAAATCATGTCAGCATTTTACCACTCTTCAGGGATTCCTGGTGTTTTATTGTCTCTGAACTGCTTGGGGGGTGGGGGTAAAAGAAGATATCCTAGCAAAAATAACATTTATATAATGGCAGTGATGGGAAAGGTTCAACTGTCTCCTTAAGATTCTCATCCCGACCAAAGTGACCAATAACTGACCATCTACTGTGGATTTAATTAAATCTATATTTAAACAAACTCCCATTGATTTTGTTGAGAGTTTTGTGCCTGGGGAAGGACTTTATAATATGGTCTGGCATTCCTGCCCAACTCTGACATGAGAAAAAGCCAACCCAGTTGGTTACTGTCATTATAGTGTTTTTCTTGGCAAAGAAGAATATCTCTTTGTTGTTATTTTCACATTAAAAGGTACATTGTGACTTAATAAGATAATACTAAAAAATATTCAATCTACTGGTTCCAATTCCTACTAAAATCAGCAAAATCTATTATTTAAAGCAGATACACATACGTCTATATATAATTAGAGTTTAATGTGTGTATACAAATATATACACTAAAAGATACGCATCTCTAGTTTATCTTAAATTTAAAATCTCAAAGAACTCTGTAAATCTTAATGTCTAGCTCCTCCCAGATCTGCTCTGGAGTAAACCAATTATGAAAAAATTCCTTTTCCCAAGGTCTGAGCCAGGGCGTGAATAAATCCTTATCATACCCAAAGGAAGTGTGGGGCATCCCTAGCTTGAGTGCTTTATGCTGAGCAGAGGAATGTAAATGATTCCTGATAAAGACACAGGCAGATCCCAGTTTGTGCCACATGTGCCTACAGAGGAGCACAAGTGGAATCTCCAATGGTTCGAAAGCACAGGAGCTCTGGTGTGAAGGTGAAGGCTCACTTTGAGTTCTAAGATGTTGATGAAGAAGTTAATCCTTTTGAGAAGATGACCTGGAATTGAAAAGCAAAGAGAAAACTCAGCCAGTGCTTCAGAATATATGAACAGGTCCTCAGCCAGTGTAAAACACTTATCATGGTTAAAGGTACTGCCTGTTGGCACACGTTAAAGATGTGCTCAATCTGGTCGTACAGCAAGAGCCATATTAAACACAGAGACAGACAGACCAAATTTGTACCAGTCCTTGAAATATATTCATCTTGGGACTGCTGTCACCCTCTGTCAGGGGAATGAATCAGTGCTACTGTTCATACTTTTCTGCTTTAGGTAACTACTCTTTTGATAATGAATCTTTAATGATAATTGCTCTTCTAAGGAGAGCGTTTTCCACCCTTGTTAAAGCAATACTTTCTCGTGGAAATGGGCTTAACACTAACGCTTCAAGACTGGTGCACTTTTCCAATTGATAAAGATCTCCGTGAAGGACAGAGGCCTGGAAATTTTGGCAAAGTGTCGAAGACACAGAAGATAAAAATTAATTGTGAAGAAAGATGTATGAGGTGTTATTTCTGATGCTCTCTACAACGTGTGAGAGTCATGTCTTTAATCTTAATGCTAAATCTTACCTCAGCTAACATATTATACTTTATAAAATGAGTGAGACGATATCATTTTAACTTTATTCTTTTATACAGACATTGCAAAACTTCAAAATAATTCCTGTTTAGGGACAACCACAAGCATTCTACAGTTTGGCAACAGACGTCTTTACAAACTCAACGCAGTTATGGCAACCTTACAAACAATTGCTTTAATTTTCCAAAGAAAATTTAGTATTTCTTCAGCATTATGTCTTGGAGAAGTTTTTGTGCCAGCAAAACCCAGTGAAGCTATGGTTAAAACAAACCCTGTTTTGCAAAGTGTTTTAGTCACTGTAAGTCCTAGACATGCAAGTCCACATGTTCATGCAGCCTTTCAAGAACACACTCATCCTTCCTGTGCTGTCTGGAGGAGTAAAAAATGCCTGCCAGAGCTACATGAAGGAGGAACTCACATTTTTAAGGCAATAAATATAAATTTCAAACCAACAAACATCAGCAGAATGGGGTTTTGTTATTCCTGGAACAGAAAGGGTGGAAAGTTTTGGGCTGTGCAAGACTACAGGACTGGTGCTGCTGGTAAGTACCTGATTGCAATGGCTCCAGCTTTTTCCTTCAGCTAAAATGAGCTGCAGTGAGAAAACCAAACTGGGTATGTGTGCCAGGGCCAGCCCGCAGCTCCAGATTTGATCCAGAACCAGCAGGAACAGGAAGGGAAATGAAGGAGGGTAACAGTGCATGTGGGCAGATCTCTGTGCGAGTGTGAGCGTGAAAGGCGGCATCACAAATTCAGAACCATGAAGCTACTAAACTGATCTGGCAACTGAAAAACACGGTGGGGTTGTTCTGGCATTCATTTGCTATGGAGAAGTGAAATGATAGAGAGGAATTAGTGTCCACTGAGTTCCCTCCCCTGCCATTGCTTCAGGAGAAGGTGCCCTCTGTACAAGCCTGAGGAAATGTAAATATTTTACCAGCAAAGAGTTCCATGGCACTTAGAGCCATGTGCAGGAACTCTTGCAGTGTGTGCCTGGGATGTGGCTCTTTCAGTGGAAGTCTATTTACAGGATGGAGCATGTGATTTTAATTGCAAGTATGTTCCTCCTTCCTTTCAAATTCCTCATGTTTTCGCATATACCATTAAAAGATTGTCATACGAGCTTGCATTGCATTCTTTGGCATGTCTTCCAGAATGCGAGGAGGAAAAAATCCCCGTTAGTGCCAACAAAATCACATACCAAATACGAGAAGCAGATAAGACAGCAGATTCAGCATGAAGCAAAGCGGGAGAAGGCAGATAAGAGGCGATCCAAACTCCTGGGCTTTCCACTCTCCACTCATTCTTTTACAGGATTGACTTTGTTCCCCCTCTTTTCCCTGGGATCATCTTCCTAACCTGACCTCCCTGCCAAAAACTGGGAATTTGTCTCCATTACCTGGGAAAGCTCAGGAAAGGACTGAGAAAAAATGAGGGGTTCAGGAAGGGTCTTGTTGGCTTCAGCACACGCATTTGAGAAGGAAAATACTTCTGGGGACTATGGGCAGCTCAGTTCTGCCTTTGGAAGCGCAGAGGGAACAATAGTGCAGGTTTCAAGGCATTAGGCTTAACAACACTCAATAATTCAGGCCTTTGGATTTATGTGCACCATATAAGCAAACTTAAAATGATTTTGCTATTAAAAAAATTGACTGTATTTTTAATGAGCTCACTGTATATTTCAGTGGGAAACTTTCACAGTCTCCTTTTTCCTGCTCCAGGCTGGTTGTGTTTCACTAGATCTATCTTTAAAAAGAGATTCTCAT
>VYZT01055709.1:0-22171 GCA_013400735.1 Pomatostomus ruficeps | reverse complement strand
AAAGGAAAAAGGAGATGGGCAGTTTTTGAGAAATATTGGTCTAGAGTCAGCCTTAGGAAATGACCATAGAGTCAGGTAATGAGACTTTTTTTTTTTCCATTATGATATGGACATGGAATTTGAGCTATTTCCATTGGCCATTGTAATTGGACTGGTGTGATTTGTTACTTTTAAATGTTTTAGTACTTGAATACTAAGTGATTTGTAGAATTGACAGCAGCTATAGTGAAAATGTAAATAATGTAAATACAGTTGGCACAAAATCCAGCTAGCCTGTTGGATTCTGTACTCAGAGGAAAAAAGTACTCAGAACTAATTTACATATATCTAGTCTGGTTTCATTTTGTCTTTTAATGAGATTGTTCTCAAGATATATAAAGAAAGTGGAGAAATAGGGAGGAAACTAAGATTAATAGCCAATAGTTTGGCTGTGCTCAGAACTGGAGTTTCTATTTCAGTTAATGTATCCACATCATTAAGGTGGCCTGAAATGACTAAAGCAAGGGGGAAAAGAGCAGTTGTCTACATACTGTTTCCATTAGAATAAGCCTGCAGACTTGTTCACTTGCAGGTGCTTTATTCAATTTGTCAAGACATCTCTAGATTTGTTTCACCTTTCTTCTTGATGGGTTTCCCCATGAAGTGTTTTGGTTTTAGGTTTGGTTTTTGTTTTGTTTTGGAGTTTTTTTATCATTAAAAAGTAAGATCCTGGTTCTGCTATGATTTTGTCCTTGTTTTTGCTTTTAAGTTCGAGGAAAGATCACTGAGTTGTGATACCTTGTGCTCTATGAAAAAATATTGCAGGAAAGGTGTAAATGTAATATCTAGAGTAATGATTTCAGCAGGAAGATATAAGCTTTTTTATTAGTTACCAGGGGTCTTTTCTTTTTTTAAAAAAGTGCCATCTTCCACATATCTGAATCTGAGCAAGAGCTGAAAGCGCAATCTCTTGAAGACTCAACAATTTGTCACACTAACCATCTCCAAAGTGCTGAAACGTGCTAAAGAAAATTGGGCAACCAAGTGCAGTGAACCACCAGAATATAAATTTAAGTTTAAAAGATCTGCAGCATTTCAGTTTAAGAATTGGTTTAAGTTTTATTGATCTGAGATTCATTTAAGTTTTTAAAACGCATTTATAGACAGAGACAGTTTAAAAAAAAAGGATATTTTTATTCCATCTTTGGTAAGTACAGTTACTCTGCCTGGGGCAATATCTAGCCAGCCTGCACTTCTTAAACAGTGAACAAATCAAACCATTGATTATGGGAAATAAAAACACCAATTTGCATAGTTTTGGGGGGAGAACCCTAGATAAGGCAGGGACTAATGAAACAATCTAGTTAGCCTCCCAGAAATGTGTGATTTATTGGTAGATGTTTGAATGTGTTGTTGATTCTTATTCTACATTGGTACTCAGATTTGAAGCCAAGTGAATCTAATCCTTTTCTGAATAATGGCATTTTAAGACACAGGTTGAGCCTTTGTATTTTATCTAGGAGTTTAACTAGCATGCTGGTTAACAGCACTAACAACTAGTTGATGCTAATACCCCTTCTAAGACAAATGGCAGAAATTTCCCATTTAGCAAGGGATTTTTCAAAGAATGCAGTCACAGATTGAGAAGAAAAGCAAGAGACTGAATGTGCGTTTTCTATCCAGTCTCTGGAATGAGAAGCAGTCCAGGTTCTGGAACTTTTTAGGACAAGGATAGGGAATTTAGAGCCAGCTGATTGGCACCTCACAAATTATATTAGACTGAAAGAAAAAAGGTGCTATTAAATATTGGTGTGTGAGGAGGGAAAGGAACTCCCACCTCATGCTCTATCCTGATACTCAATAATCACGCATGTTCGTTTCTCTGAAAAATGTCGTTTGTGATGAGCTGGGGTATTGTGTATTTGTAAATGAGTTTCTCTGTTGGTATAGATTTTTACTCCTGTTGAGCTGTATGCAAGTACACTTGCTCTATAAATTGCACATTAAAATCATCATTGGTCCAGAAAGCTAGATAATGGTCCCTCTCCTTTTTTTTTCCTTTTTCCTATTTTTTTTATTAACTCTGCCTCTTCTTTTGAAACAAACAAGTGTGTGTAGGAAGACAGAATTTTTCTGTTATTTGCAAGGGATTTGAAAACTCTAGATCCAAGTGCATGTAGCTGTAATCAATATTCAGCACTGTTGTGGAAGACTACAAATCCTGTTCATCTGAACAGAACAAATTTTCGTCTGAAAGCCTCTAATCCCGCTTCCAGTTGCTACCAGCCATGAGTATACCCACAGTCTGTATTTTGCTGTTTGTCCATGAGGTGGCAAACACTGTTGATCTTTGGCTTGCCACAGAGAGATAGGACATGTCAGTGTTGCTGATATTTTTTACGATCAGTATGGTAGGCACAGCAACCTTTCTGGTGTTTCACAATAAAGGTGTTTTATATTTGCCAGTATGTAGCAGCATCATGATTTCTCTTCTGAAAAAGCTGGTCAAAAAGGTTATGATCCCTTCCTTTTTCCTCTGCTCCTTGCCAGGTTCTGGCTCAGCTCCAGTGGCAATTACTGCCCGTGATTTAAATGATGCAGTGCAGGGAGCAGGGAGGAGCTGGAACAGGGTGGAGCTAGGAGCACATTTCAGCAGACTTTATTTTAAAAAAGTGTTATAAAAGAAATTGTTGGGTGGATTTATACCTCAGTTTCCCATGGGGAAAAAAGTTTCTCTCTTGATCAGTTCATTTTTTCTCCTGCATGGACAGGACACCTGGGCCTTCTGAGTAGAGCTTACAGGATTAAAGTCCTGGTGGCAAACAACTAAGAACCAAACTGCATTAGCGTTTAGGAGAAACGCAGAAGTAGTTTCTCTGTTTTATATATATATGAGGGTGCTTAGCCAAACTTCACAGACCTCCCCAATAGGATGTACACAAAAAAGCCTCTTTCAGCTTCTCACATTCATAGAATTTAGAAATCTGTGGTGATTGTTCTTCACAGGTATAGAACTAACTGTGAACTCTCTTAGATTCAGAATGTTGCTAAAACAAAGTCTTCCTCTAATTAAGCTTAAACACTCAGGAGCCCCTGACATTTAGCCTACTTAATAGCATTTCTTTCATTTTTGTGATTTAAAGCAGGTCTGCTACTGACATTTATGTAAGGTCCATTTCTTCTTATATTTGGTTTGTTAATTCCTTAAGAAGCTCCATATTTAAAGAGGGTCGAGGTAATAAAGTGATATGTACCCTATAAAAATCAATAATTATAGAAGTAGACAGTCATCTTCCTCCTAGATTCTCCTGCTTACAGGCTCTGGGATACAGTGTTCTTAAGCTGAGTTCTGTACTGTTACCTTTCATAAGGCAAAAATCAATAGTCATGCTTAGCTATTTTATGGAAGTGTACATTTGCCAGATTCGTTATCTGTGTGTTACAAATGAGAAAATTGAGAGCAGCTGTGTGACTTGCTCGGGATCCTACCTGAAATCTGGCAGTTCTGCACATTTTCTGACTCGAGCTGAAACCATCAGACCACTTGGCCTCTCTGGGGAGTTGCCTGGAGACGATGCACTGGTCACACAGAAACAGAAGTTTTGCTGCTGGCATCATTGGATCAGAATTTCTCTCCTGTTGCTTGGATTTTCTTCCACCTTGTTTGTCTTTAATAAGTCTTTGTGTTGGTTGATAGAGAACGTGTACCCAAAAGTTTGTTGAAACAAGGGGCAGCTGCTGATAGCTGCATTATGAAAGGAAGGAAAAAGCAAAAGGTGAAGCTGAAAGCTAAATTGCTTTTATCAGGGCCACAATTTACTGCCTCTTTTGATGTATAAGTATTTGTGATTTTTAAAGACTGCATCAAAAAGTATTTTTCTAGCATTGGATGAGTAGAATTAGGGGTTTTATTCACTTGATAATATGTGTCCTGAATAGAGAAGTGTAAATATATTCTTGTTCTTGAGGTAGTATCATTTTAGGGGAAGGGCTCTTTGTTTACTATTGTTAGGAGCCCGTATCTCATGGGAATCTTGAAGTCTTAACTTACTGACCATGGTCCTCATAGCAAATAAAAATGAGCACTTTTTTCAGCTATTTCAATTAAGTGCAGATGAAAGGAAAAAAAAATTACAGCATTTGAGAGATGCAGTCTGATGGTAGAGTTTTACATGAAATTATGAAGATGTCTGCTTTGTTTATTACTTCTTCCTTATGCTGTTTGTAGATAGGTGTTTTCAGTGCATTGCTCTTCTCTAGTTATGACAACTAGTTATACTACCACCTAGTAGATACCATGTTTGTACAACAGAAAAGTAGCTTCAATAATGTTAAATTTTTATATTTGTTCAATGCAGAAAGGAGCTAATCCCTTAGGGCCTCATTTCTAATAAAAAACTAAACTCTAAACTCTGAGGGTGGAAAAAGTAAAGATTCTGACAGCTTTCTTACTTATATCACACATTTTAAAAGTCTGCTTTTCCATAATAATTTGTGAGAGATCCTCCCTTAAAACTACAAAACACTTTGCTTCTGAAAATGTCTCTACAGCCTTAAATTCTTGCTGGTGCTTAGGATGTGACTGCAACTTAATGATCCTTGCTGGGGAATTGAAGAGGGGATTGAGCCTGGTCTGTCTAATCTGGACCTGAGCATGGGCAGATACTCCTACAGCTTCCATCAAGTCCTGGGGAAAAGCTCTAACACTTCTCATTAGGTTTATGCCTCTGGCCTTGCCTTTGACTGTGACCCTAGTTTCAAAAATTCAGCTTTTTTGAAATTTTTTGCCTTCCCATAGAGAACTTTCTGTCCTCTGCTTTTATAGAAGAACACAGAGTCTCGTAAAGAGCATAAAATTGCCATTTTTGCTGTTATTTTGTGAAATGTGCAATATTCAATGAGCTCTTTCAGAAGACATTGGATCATGCTTTTTCTCTTTAGTAGCTGTGTTCTTAGCAATTGTGGTACTTGAAATCTGGGCTGTGATTATGTCTTACATGGATGGCTTCAGTTTGTTGGGAACAGAATGTTTCCCACTGTTCTCTGTGTCAATTTATGTCTAATATAGTATAAAAACTGTTGAAAAATGTTCTCAAATTTATGATTTTGAGACCTCTAGTTCCCAGCTCCACAAGTAATTTACTGTCAATTACATTTAAAAGAATCATCAGTTGGAAATAGGAAATGGGGTTACTTCTGAGACAAACTGATTGAAATGTTTTGTCCAAAGGACCACTTTATGCCTATGATGTTTCTGCATCAGTCCATCTCTTTTTGCTCTGTCCTTAAAACCATTTCCTCAGTGTAGTTATCAAAGGAAAAATATGTCTTCGTGCACTGAACTCTTACCACCGTTTAGATAATTATTCTTGATAGTAGTGTTTGTGTGTTGGATGGGTTATGGTGTCCATCTAATTAAAGATTACTGTCTCTGTGAGGGTATAAGGAAAAAAAGAGAGATGCTATTAAAAATTTTTACATTTCCTTGATTGTTTTAGTTGTTTTAGGAAACTGTTCCCTTTTTTAAACCTTTCCATAAAGAAAAAAAAGCATATTTGCAATCTCTTATTATCAGAAAATGCATATTACAAAAATACCGCTCTGATTTGGCAATACTCTTACAATGTAGTTTTATTTTCATTGCAGCCAATTCACCATTGCATTGAAATAACAGAATACTTTACCTCCTGATGGCTGGTGCTGTAGCTCAGTGTTCAAGGTCACTCTGTCTTGGATGGATTTTATTTTTAACATACATAGCATTTTCATTTAGCTAATCCATTATCAAGCAGTCTTCTTCTTTTTTTTTTTTTTTTCCCTTTAGTTTCTTTGATAAAACTTGCCCAGGGACTCATTAAATCTTAATTCACAGTACAAACCTTAACTCAGTCCATTCCCTGCAGTGTCCCCATTGTCAATTCTTTGTAGATCTGTCCTTTTGTGAAGTAATTGCACATCTCCTACCCCCTTCAATTCTCATGCTAACCTGGGCATTTTCAGAGAGCACCATTCATACTTGTCCCTCTGAAAGAATAACATGCTCAAAAAGGCCAGAGATAAACAGTATACTTGACTTCTTGAGTTGTTTTAGAACACAGTCCATCATGTAAAAGCTGTGCACAGCCTGTTCCGTGTGTTAAGCCTATTACCTGAAGGTCCAGCCCAGGAAAAAAATATAAGAACATACTTAATCACTTAATTTTCAAAGCATGAATCATTTTATTGGTGTCAATGAGATTACTGGCACTTAAAGCAAGTGGGCTTATGTCCTGCACCAGTGTGAAGGTTCTGAAAACACTTCTGTTCTTTTACAGTCAAAAATAATCTCCGAAATACAATGGTTTTAAAAACTGCCGAAAAAAGTTGGGTTAAAGGAGTTCTTCTGGCATTTCAAGCACACTTAATTTCCTGCCTGATTTAGAAATACAGCAAAAAGGCTTTCTATGGAAAGCTGGTCATAAACTATAATTACAGTGTATTTATTCTGTTGCTGTGTAGTAACAAATAGGATGGTCTTGGTTAGTTGGCTGTTCAGAGGGTCGGTTGGTTTGTTTTTTAGTCTACGTGTTCTCTTGGCATATGTAAGTCCTAGAGGGTGCTGTTAGGATGAAAAGCCAGTTCTGCAGAGGCTGAAATAAATCAAGGAGAAAACCCAATCCCTTATGCTGTTTAATGGAACCACTAAGGCTTTTCTTCAGTCTCGACACAATTTTGCATTCCTTTCAATGGTAAGATTTCCAAGCTTCCTTAGCACCTTATATGCCTTTGGATGATTTAAGCATACAAAAGGAGCATATCTTATTTCTAAGCATTCAGTGTGAGCATGATTCATAATGCTGGAAGAGCCTTCATCACAAACTTTGTTATCTCAAAATGTATTTGTTGTTGTGACAGTACCTTTCAAAGGTGAAGTGAAAGTGACTTGCTTAATGAAATAGTCATTTTTAGATGAGTCCCTGTGTCCAAAGATGCCCCTTTGGAATTCAGAAATAATAACTGGGCAAGTGGCATGATTTTATGTAAATTATTGAAGTGAACACATTATTGAAGGTCTGAAGCACCATACAGTAGCATGTAACTGAGAGGGCACTTCTGTAGAAGGTTACTTAGATCATTTTTTTTAAACAACAAAAAGAATACAATAAGCTAAAAAGCCCCCAGAAAAAAAAATCTACAAATTTTTTCTGTTGGTCCCAACAGATGGCATAACCACTTTACAAATGTAAATGCAATGAGCAGTGTACATTGCTAGAAGTGTAAATTTGTCATTTATCACATTGTTCTCCTTTCCTGTTCAAATAATAATAAAAAGAAAAAGAAAGTTAAAACTCTGTTGTGATACAGAAATAATGTTTTTGAGCCATGTCTTTAAGTGTTTGTTAAAACTTACCTTTGTGAAACAACAACATCTGTTTGCTACAGTTACGGCTGCTGCTGTTTCAAGAAGCACTGCTGGGCTTGGCCATTTGGGAATTTATTACATTTGTTGGGAAACTTGCCTTTCTGATTAACTGCTTATGTTCACTCTGATTAGGGTCTCTGAAGAGGCTTAAGTGGGAATCCTTATGGGTGATTTTAGGCTCTTACAAACAGGGAATTAGTATGTGGCTGGTCTTTTGCAGTCTGAATTGCTGAAATGCTCTGCCGTTGTATGATCAATCATTTCACTGCAGAGGAAAAAGTGGCACTCTTTCTTCTACCTCACTGAAATCTCTGAGTACTTGATTGTATAGTTGCCCCAGGGTTTAGTGTCTCCACAGGTGGAGAGAGAGGGTAAATCTTTGAAATACAGAAAATTGAAGTGCTGGCAGACCAT
Source organism: Pomatostomus ruficeps (assembly GCA_013400735.1). Lineage (NCBI taxonomy): Eukaryota > Metazoa > Chordata > Aves > Passeriformes > Timaliidae > Pomatostomus > Pomatostomus ruficeps. Next base: position 14,376 of record VYZT01055709.1, on the reverse strand, counting down.
GTGCATTCTCGTGTGGTGTTGCCTAGGAGTGGAAATCAGCATTAGACTACTGACTTCAGTCCAGTGTGCGGGTGGGTGGTGGCTGATACAAAAGGGTGCTAAAAAATCTCCTGCGGGTAACACAGAGCAAATGTGAGTCCCGTTTCCATTTATGACAGGCACTGGACAGCACAGCTGTACTCAAAATTAGATGCAAAAAGTATATGTTCAGAGTCCAGAACCTGCCTAGGGTGAACATAAGCATTCATATGTTGCCTGATCCCACTGCTGTGTACCACAGTACTAAATGTCCCGTGGCACTGCTACCACTGCTCTGCCTTTACCTCTGTGAATCAGAGCATTTGTGTCCTACAGGTGGTACTTCAATACTGCATTCGTTGCACTGCTCTGCTTTGTAAACTGAGTGCCATCTGGATTTTTTTTTTCCTGCCTGGGAATCTCTGAGCACAACGTAGTTAATTAGTTTAAGACTTTAGGACACATTCTTTGGGCTCCCTTAAAAAATAAGTAATACTTCATCTATTTGTATTATATTACAGCAAAAAGACAACTGGCTCTTTCTTCTTTTTCATTATCATGATAAAGGTCAACTTAAAAAAGGAAAGAAAAGAAACTTTAAAGTAAAGTTGTTTCAGAGACCCCCAATCCAAATGTATTTATGTTTTATGGCAGGTGTTTCAGCAATTATTACTAATTGGAAAATTAGATGCCGTTGCTATAGCAGCATCTTTATTCACTAATTGGTTTTGGCACATTTTAACTAGCATTAGCTCAGCTAGACACAAAGGTATTCAAATGAAACCTGGGAAGGTTTGTATGGAAGTGGTGAGCCGGTGCTGCAAGTCAGCACATTAACCTTCCACCTCTTGGTCCTGGACACAGACCAGGTTCTCTGTGGGAGCACAAGCAAGACCTTGGTGGCCTTATCCATATTTGTAAAGCACAAGAAAACAGAAAATTAATGACATTCCAAGCTACAACCCTTCAATTCTCATTCTTTGTGTCTGTTTTGACTGTATCACTTGCTGCAGGGTCAACAAACTCATGTGATTCTCTTTTTCGGATTGCTTCTCTGCTGGTTTTCTTGCTTATATTTGAGTGGGTGACGTGTTTTTTTGCTGATCTCCTAAAACCTTTCAACTTGTCTTTTCTTGACCTGTCTTGTGTTTTTTCCTTTGGTTCCTGCAGTGAATATTTATTGGAGCTTTAGGGCTTTTGTCACTGAACTTGCCTCCATGTACAATGTAACATTTATTTTCTGGGCAAATTCAGGTTTCTGTTTTGAGTATATCTTTGCATGTGCTTCACAGTAGGATGGAGCTCCACTGACATGCTGCAGACTGAGGATTTTCATACTTTAATCACCTTAATTCCTTCTTGAGCTTTGAGAGGTACAGCTTGCTATGAAAAAATCTTTTTTTTCCTTTTTCTTTAATTCTCTACCTCTCCTGGATTTTGTGAAGATTTTGGAGTCTTGGAGGTTAGTAGAATTTGAAAATGAACAGCACTTTCAAATCTACTCGCTTGCCCCTGCCCTGTCCCTGCATTGTAGATGATCTTCCCATCCAGCCTTCCTTCTGTGACTGGAGGTACCATGTGAAGGGCAGAGAAGGGTTGCTTAATAATAACTCTGGTTTCTTGGCAAGTGTCGCCTCTTGACCATTCATTCTCGGCCTTTTCTCTGTGAGAATCTTTTTGAGTTAGTGAAAAAGAAGTTGAAGAGCTTTTGAAGGCAAGGATAGTGTAAAATTTTTCCTGCTCCATGTCTGCCTCAGGAAGGCATGTGGCACTGTAAGCATGCATTTTATATTCTGTTGGAGAAAAAGAAGATTCCTGTTTGGGAGGTTTGGGTGCATGAGCTACATTGAGAAATCTCATATGTGTGTTTGTGTGTGTGTTAACAAATATTTAAAGTTATTCAAAGTACAGTTAGAGCTGTGCCACTTTTCCCGCAAGCTAATGATGGGTTTATGTGCCAAGATATTAAAGTGCTGTGTGCCATAAAATTGCTAATAATTTTTCATTCTCAAATATGTTTTTTAGTGGGTTGTGAAATAAACATTTTTAATCATAAGAGTTTAACTTAAAAAAAGCAATTCTATTAAAAAGGGGTCACTGTTGGAAGGTGCATCATTAGGACAGTGGATAATATGTAAATTGAGAGTTTGATTTCTAAGTGTGACATGAGGTACTGTTAATCATGTCTTGGCAGCTTTCAAATAGTTGTCGCAGTGATAATAATTTTTTTGTTTATAATAGTGAACACTTGTTTTGATGAGANAGTGTGACATGAGGTACTGTTAATCATGTCTTGGCAGCTTTCAAATAGTTGTCGCAGTGATAATAATTTTTTTGTTTATAATAGTGAACACTTGTTTTGATGAGATGCATGCTGATAAGAAGTACTCAGAGGTACAAGTTCTTTGATGGGATGATAAATACACTGTTGGTACTAGGATGAGAAACTTTTGCATTCTAAGGCATAGAGCATACTTAAAAGATGAGTAGGGGATTTTCTCCTTCAATTTCTTTTTTATTAATTCATATGTTTGTTAATCTGGGAGACAGAAAAAATGTGACCTGAACCACCAGACAAGTGGCTGGATTTATTCTTCATATTCACGGTAATACCTCCTTCTGACTAAAGCAGATATTCTCTAAAAGGAGAGGGAAAACATTTTGAAAACCCGTGTTTGTTGTTGTAACACTCATTCTAGGACAGTTTTGTTCATCATAGCTGATATTCTGTTCTTAATAGCTGGTGTCCTTTCTTTGACAGTAGCCTCAAGGCTATACCAAAAAAAAAAAAAAAACCAAACAAAAAAACCAAACCAAAACAGAAGCTAAAAAAACAAAAATCCAAACAAACAAACAAAACAATACACCCTCAAAGTAGTGAAAAGTCAAGGTGACTCTCATCAGTGATACAGAAAACAAGCAGATGTTGCTCTTATTTTTGTGGTTTTTCTGAAAACTGGTATAGTATCAAATCCTGCATGTATGTAAATGCATAACTAACATTGTCCTCACAAAATACCCCTTGTACATCTTGCCTTGTCATTCAGGTTTGAATTCTACTGTGTTTAATAACCTCCTTTCCAACAGTTGCTCTTTTTTTTCCTTATCTAATCTCCTCTGTTTTGTAGTAGCTATCCCTGTGATTTGGGAAGTTATGAAATTCCAGTTAGAAGGCTCGACACGGCTTGAATATACCTCTAGCTGCACAGACTTTTAATGAAATGAGAATTGCAAAGATCTGCAAACCTAAACCCAAGCTGTCTGCAGCAGTTTGGAGTTCAAAGTAGAAACATCACCTGCCTTATTTTCAGTCATGTTTCAGCCTGCATTTGTTAGAAGTAATTTCCACACAGCTTTATCCATAAGCTGCAGCTGCGAGCTTGACTTGGCATTGTTATTGATTCTAATAAGAGAAGCAGACTCTTAATGCATCACCTCCTGCCAGGTTTGTCCATTTCTTCTGTTTCCTCATTTTTGTCCCAGCCTATAGTTTTCTCTTGTTTTATGCCTCATTGATAAATCTACTTAGTAAAATAGGTACTTCTTTTTCTTCATATCCTACTGTCCATTCAGTAAAAATTTGGAATTTATTATTGCAAATGCACTACCAGAAAATCTAATAATAGTAGTGAATTTTAATATACTAAATGCTAAAAAGACTTTTCCATTTTGGGACCGCATAAAAATATTAGTTCAGTTGCAGAGTGTGGGAAGGAAGAAATGTTTTGTGCCAAATTAGGTTTTGTTGTGCCACACATGCTTTGTGTGAAGCTTGCAGCATGGTATTCTTAGGAAAATATGCATTAGCAAGATATCAGGGCATCTGACGAGCAACAAAGGCAAGGGACTGAGTTGTGTTCAGAATGTTTTAATGTAGTTACAAGGCATTCACTTGTTTTGAAAACACTTTTGTATAAGAGGTTGGAAAAAATAGTGTTGAGTTGATATTATTTTTAGATAAATGTTGAAGAAGGAACAGGCTCAAATGGAACAGGGAGTGTGTGTCTGAAAGGTGTGCCAGCCCTCACACTGAAAGAAATATAAAATCAAGTAGGAACAGAAAAATAGCAACAGCACCACACAGGTTGGTAACAGAGTAATTCCCTGCAGTTGTGTTCTGGTTTTGGGTTTTGGTTTTTTTGCAGTAAATTCCTTCAACAGCTAAGATGCTATTGAAGCACTATGCTAAAATGCTTCTGTAAAAAGCTGATGGGTAGCCCTGTGTTATATAGAATCGCAGAGTGGTTTGGGTTGGAAGGAACCTTTAAAGATCATCTAGTCCGATTCCCCTGCAATGAGCAGAAGCATCTTCAGCAGGATCAGAATCTTCAACAGGTTGCTCAGAACCCCATCCAACCTGGACAAGAATGTTTCCAGAGGTGGGGCATCCACCATTTCTTTGGGCAACTTGTGCCAGTGTTTTACCACCATCCTTGTAAAAAAACTTCTTCCTTATATCTAAATTGACCTTCCTTCAGTTTAAAATCATTACCCCTTGTCCTATTGTGGCAGGCCCTGCTGTGATCTGTCCCCATCTTCCTTGGAGGCCCCCATAGGTTGCTGTAAGGTCTCCCTGGAGCCTTCTCATCTCCAGGCTGAACAACCCCAACTCTCTCAGCCTTTCCTCATAAGAGAGGTTCTCCAGCCCTCTAATCGTCTTTGTGACCTCCCTCTGGACCTAATCCATCAGGTCCATGTCCTCCTTGTGCTGGGACCCCAGAGCTGATGCAGGTGGAGTCTCACCAGAGCAGAGCAGAGGGGCAGAATCCCTTTCCTTGCTCCCCTGCTGCCCATTTGCTTTGGATGCAGCCCAGGACACGTTTGGCTTCCTGGGCTGTGAGTGCACACTGCTGGGGCCTGTCCAGCCTCTCATCCACCAGCACCCCCAATCCCTTCTGGGCAGGGCTGCTCTGTTCATCCCCTGGGATGACACTGGGAATTGACTTGACCGAGGTGCAGGACCTCATACTTGGTCTTGTTAAAGTGACATTCCCATGGACCGCTTCTCAAGCTTGTCCAGAACCCTCTGGATGGCGTCCTGTCCTTCAGGCATGTCAGGTGCTCCACTCAGCTTGGTGTCCTCTGCAAACCTGCTGGGGATGCACTCGATCCCACTGGCCTTTGATGAAGTTATTAAACAGTCCCAACAGACCCCTGAGGGACGCCGCTCATCACTGATGTGCATCTGGACATGCGAAAAAGGTGAAATGTTGTATTGCTCAGGTGAACATAGGTCAGATTGACTCATATATAGATATATATATATAAAACTACGTGAAAACAAAGACAAGAAACAGTTAGCAAAGCTAAATCTAAAGCGAACTTTCGTGATTGACCATCTGTTCAACAAAGAATCATTTTTTATTGTATCAATTGAAGAGCTCACGTGCTGAAAAAAGTGGATTGAAATATAAGCATGTCAATCACACTGCGGTTTAGATATGGGAATCATAAAAATTTCTGTGGTTTTAATTTTCCTGCTGGGATTTTTATAATTATTATTGTTTGTAAGATTTAACTGGCAAGACACTCCCATCTACATATTTTGGAAACAAAAAAAGAAAGATTTTCTTTTTGAGGGAAAAGAATAGTCAGAAAAGATAACTGGTTTTGGGAGCTGAGAAATTAAGACATTTACTACCAGGCAGTTGGAAATTAAATTCTGAGAGCTCGTCATACTGCCTGTAAAAGAAAAATAAAAATGAGATGTATCCAGAATCATGTCCCTTTTCTTGGGTAGGATATGTTTTATTTATATTTCAATTTACTTTTGAAAAGAAGCTGAATCAGCAGACTGAATAAAAAAGTCTTGTGTTTGAAGGTGATACAAGTTAACATACATCTCACCAATAAAATCTTTCTCAAATAACAGTTTGCTTCAGCTTTGAGCATAAGAGAAGAACTTGCATCCAATTTTTTTTTTTTTCATACTGAGTAAGGATGACAATGTTTTCTATGTCCTTGGCTGTCTCATCCCTGTGCCTCTGCTTTGTTGTAACATGAGCATTTACCAGTTAGGTCTAGGAGTCCTGACGTGGGGATATCAAACATTAACCAATGGCAATTGGTTTCATAATGACTGAGACAGTTCATCTTCTAATAACCATTCCTTTTCTTTTTTGCCAGTCAGTTATCTTTTTTTGTATATGATTTATTTGTAGATATGTATTTTTAATGATAATTCACATTTTTAATAGAGCCATTCAATTAGTTTAACACCTCGTGTTATTTGTATTAATGAGTTATTGGTGTTAGCTACCTGTATTATTTGTTACAAATAACATTTAAATGAAGGGAATTAAGCAGGAGCTTTTACAATTATTCTCCTACCTTGTGGATTGTGAGTAGACGTGTGCCTTCCTGTGGGCATCTCATTGATACAGAGAACACTCTATACTGTATTTGAGCTTACATACTTTGGGATGAGAAAGGCCTCCAGTGACTTTTGGTCAGACCTGTAATGTCACCTGTAATGTTGAAATTGGCACTGGTAATCACATTGATGGTGAATAGTACAAGCTTCATATTCACCCCTTGAAAACAGGAAAATGAGTTTGACTTGCCGGGCTATTTCTGCCAGCGACAATTATAGGAAATAGTATACAGAACTGTGGAAGTATTTATGCATGTGGAAGTATTTATGTAATATGGCAAAGCAAACATTGCAGGTCTGCACTTTCTAGGCATATGAATAGATCTGCAGCTTGCAAGAGGGAGAAAAGTCTAAATTTCAAACACTGTTGTCATATTTTAACCCCAGCCGGCAACCACACAGCCACTCACCCACTCCCTCACCAGTGGGATCGAGGAGAGAATCAGAAGGGCAAAAGGTGGAAAAGCTCATGGGTTGAGATAAAAACAGTTCAATAGGAAAAGCAAAAGCCATACATGCAGTCACAGCAGAACAAGGAATTCATTCAGTGCTTCCCATGAGCAGGAAGCTGTTCAGCCATCTCCAGAGAGCAGGGCACTGTCACGTGTAATGGTTACTTGGGAGGACAGATGCCATCACTCCAAATGTCCCCCACTTCCTCCTTCTTCCTCCCCCTCTATATACTGAGCATGATTTTATAGGGTATGGAATGTCCCTTTGGTCAGTTTGGGTCATCTCTTCTGTCTGGATCTCCTTCCAACCTCCCATACACCCCAAAATTCCCTGCAAGTGTGGCGGTATGAGAAGCAGGAAAAGGCCTTGGGTCTGTTTAAGCCCTGCTCTGCAATAGCAAAAACATCTCTCTGTTATCAAACCTGTGTTCAGCACAAATCCAAAAAGTAGCCCCATACCAGCCACTGTGAGGAAAATTAACTCTACTACAGCCAAACCAGCACAATTGTTCATTATTATATTTTTTTAGCGTTAACATTGTTTTTTTATGAGACTGCAGGATGGGGTTTTTTTAGAAATAAATGAGCTCTAGTGAAAATATGAGCTGAGCTGAAAAGGTAGCTGTAAATGTGTGCTTCAGCATTACGTTCTGATTAAATTAAAATTGGAATATGAATCCCTAGGCATTTAGTTAAGCTTTGTACAAACATTTACTGCAGCATTATGTTCTGATCTAGATATAATCATGCAATGGTCTCTGCCCTTACCTCTGTTGAATTTTTAATTTAGGGGTGGTTAAGTCAAAATTCATTGTTGACAAAGGGGCTTTGAGCAGGAGGAGGAACTATGTGACCGGCAAAGGTCTCTTCCAGCTGGAATGGTGTGGGTTGTGTAATAATCAATCAATAGGATGTGCATACATCTATACCATATGTATTTTTGAAGTGGTTCTCTAATGTTCTGTGTGCACTTCTAATGCACATGTATATATCTGAAGATAGTTGTATAGGCAAAACCACCAATACCTAAAAAAGGGATGTGAAAAGAATTAACTTAACAAACAGAATCATTTGTCTTTTTGCCTCCTTTTGAGTCTCTTGAAGAAAGTTTCCTATGGTTGATGCAAGGAGTAACTTAGTGCTAAATAAGAACAATCTTCAAAAAAACCCAACAACCCAATCCAGTGTAGCCATGTCTCTGAATCACTGTGCCTACTCCTGGAGAATATCAGATGCACCCACAGGGGTTGCTTCCAGGTAGATTCTTCACATAAGGAATGGCATCCACTCCACCTGGAAAGGTAACATGCACTGAGAGGCAGTGAGGTACCCAGGACTCCTAAAGTCATCTAGAGCCCTGTACTAAACATAGGTCAGCAGAAAGTATTTTTCTGACATGAAATAAATTTAAATAGTGGGGCGTTTTATTCGTTTGTGACACACTGTGTAATGTATGTGGCAATTTATAGCATAGAAGGCCTCTAATTGTCCTTAAAATAGATGCCAAATTGACTTGCTATATGATGCAATGAATTACTTTGTTGTTGTTGTTTTTAAAAAGATCATTTATGTTTTGCCAAGCAATGGCTGAACTTCACTTTGCAGAGTTGGATATTGTAGTTATGAACCAGGTACAAGACAAGAAGCCTTGTGGAAAACTTAGTTCAGATAAGAGGACCTAAATACCTGGGGTCAGCCTGGATCAGACTGTCAGCAGAAAGGTGGCTTTTGGCAGGAGCAAGGGGCTTAGAAGAACGGGAGAAGGGGTGGAAGTTGAATCAGTACTGAGGCTGCCCAGCAGCTTCAGTCTGAATTTCCAATGCACAGCCCTAAAATAGGAGCACTTCTACTGAAGTGTGTGCAGAGTATATGCTTTAAATGAAAGACATCATAGGCAGTACTGCCTGAGAGACCTGAAAAGTCAAGTTCACAAAAGACTTAAATGAGCAAAGCAGGGTGGCCTTAAAACAGCTTGTATAAAACTGAAGGAAGGGATAGCAAAATTCAAGTTCCCTTAAGTCGAGTCTCCCAAAAGGGGCACGAATGAGGAGATCAAATGAATAAGAAATTAAGTTTTATACAAGCTGCCTTAAAACAGCTTGTATAAAACTGAAGGAAGGGATAGCAAAATTCAAGTTCCCTTAAGTCGAGTCTCCCAAAAGGGGCACGAATGAGGAGATCAAATGAATAAGAAATTAAGTTTTATACAAGCTGCCTTAAAACAGCTTGTATAAAACTGAAGGAAGGGATAGCAAAATTCAAGTTCCCTTAAGTCGAGTCTCCCAAAAGGGGCACGAATGAGGAGATCAAATGAATAAGAAATTAATGTAACATAACATCTATAGTGTGAATGAGATAGCTGCAAATGAGTTACTATTTTCCTGTTTACTTTTTTTATTATGTTCATAAAAAGTTTTCTTTCAATGTAAGAACAGTAATTCAGCAGATGTTGGGACATGCAGGGATCCACAATTTATTAGAAATGTCTACCTAAGCAACTTGAGCAGGTTTTTGTTTCTCATGAGGTAGTACGAGGGAACATTCCATTAAGAGGGAAGCTAGCTGTACAGAAACATTCCTTGGATTATCCATTTGAAACATGTATCTGTCACCATCACAGAAGGGACTGTAAGTACCCAGAAAGACTGGTTCTACCTTGTCTGATTGTATCTAGATTGTATGTAGATTGTGCAGTTTGGCCTTATGCGATTGCAATCCAAACTCTGGTGTGAAAGTATATTTTAGAATCCTTCACTTATATGTGGAAGCAGATTGCTGAAAAGTGCATGTAAATGTTGATTCAGAGTTGAAAATGTGCCAAGAGACTGCTAGTAAAATATTTACTGATATCTTTAAAGATGGAAATATGTCTTCCTTAGTGAGCTATAACTCCAGTTTGGAATGTGTTTCGAGGAGGAACATATTTATATTAATATATCCAAGACTATGGAGCCACATTTGCTCTTGGGGATATTTTCTTTTAGTAATTTTGTTCATGCCTGGCACAGCTTTCAAAAAAATTAAAATAAATGTGTGTGATTATATGCCATCATCTTCAATTGCATATAGATTTAAATATTTTGGAATTGTATGAAGGCCTTATGTTATTTTAGGCCACCATAGGAACAAAATATTTTTTTTCTTGTTCCTTTGTTAAAGGTAAAGCACATTGCAATCTGAAATCTAATAAAGGAAAAAGACACAAATGATAAGGAGTTTTTCATCAGAGGAAATGTAAAGACTGAATGTTGGCCATTATTAAAGTTGGATAATGCTATAGAAGAGATTAAGTTCTAAACAATTGTTTGTGAAAAATAATGGGTAGGGGGTTCTTGCTTGAGGATTTTTAGCATTTCCTAATCCTGTCTTTCTAAAAGGAAAAAGAGTTCCTGTGCTTTTTGAGCTCAGCTTTAAAGCATTGGTGTTCCTCTTTAATACTACTACTCTGACTCTCATTTTTCATTTCTATTTATGCAGATGATTTATCTCCCAAAGTCTCAAGATCTCCCTCTCTCTGTATTCAACTTGTCAAAAAGACCCTGAAAGATGGATGGTTTCTGCATAAGTAGAAGTGGTCTCAGCATTTAAAATTTTAAATGTGAATTTTTTAAAATAAAATTTTAAGTGGGATTTTTTTAAAAATTAGAAGTGGAGTAAAGACTAAAAGGTAGTGTATGAATTTCGGGTAGTAAACAGGGCAAAGCCATCCTAACTGACATACTACCACTGAATCAGCTCACACAAAAAATAGGTCATGTGACAAAATGCAGATTTTTCTAACTAGATGGTAAAAATCTTGAAACCAAAATGAGCACTGGTTGAGTGTCCACGTAAAATCCAGTGATCAAGAAGGTGTTTGTGCATAAGTTTGTTGCACCAAAACTGAAACTTTGAAGAAAGAACCTGAGGTTTGGTAGAAGTCGGCATCTTTTAGAATCTGATGGCACCACATCTGAAGACATGCTCATGTCATTCTATTGAATTAACTTACTTATATCAAACCTTTAAAGGGTGACATTGCATTGGAAAAATCGTAGGTCCAAGGCAGCTGTTCCTGAACTCACTCCTGAGCTCAGAGTAGCCCCACACTGCTTGGTGTGTCACTGCATTGATGCGCTCCACTGGTGAAGTGCTGCCTAATACAAGTGAAAGCCATCATACCGAAGCACAACTTACATTTTAATATTTACTCTCTTTATGAGAGAAATATATTCTGCTCAGACAGAGGAATGCGGGAGTGATATAGCAAGGGTTCCTGTCTCTAGGAAACTTTACAGTGGTATACAGTGGTATATGCCATCATGTGGAATTACCTTTCTGAACACTTGTGAGATCAGTTAACCTTTTTTGTGTGTGTGGTAATAACTAAGACTTCAGTATAGCCTGTCTTCTAAGACTGATTTTTTGTTCTTAGTAGTGTACTAAAACATTCTGTAGTATTGGTCTGATTTCTGCAATGAGAAAAAAGGGATATGCTTGTATTCAAAGCTCATGTCAAAGTATTGTGTGCTTTGTTTAGGAAAAACTTGCATATAATGAGTTAGCCTGTTTTAAAATCATAGCATGAGGTTTCGTGGCTCAGAGGTTTGGGTTTGTTTGGGGGTTTTGTGGGGGGATTCTTTTTTGGTTCTAATCTACTTTTTAAACCATGAAGTAGGGTGGGTTTGCACTCTAAGGGAACAGAGGGCATTTATTGGAAAAACATTCATTTGATGGGTAACGAGCTCTTCTGTTTATTTCTGGCATTGATTAGTCTGTTGTCAATACACATCTTTGTGGAGATTCCTCATAGAAAGTGACAAAAAAAGAACAGCAATATTTCTGTAGTTATGCTGCAGAGGGGGTATTTAGCTGTATTGATTTGATTGTTTCATATATTCCAGTACTCAGATTTTCAAGTTGCTCAAGGTGAACCCAGAGGACTTCAGTCACTATATTCAGTTAATAAGAGGTGAAATCATAACTTTAGAGTTCACACAGATGTAGGAAACATGCACAGTTGGTAAAGTATTTTTAGTGAAGAGCTTCCTTTGAACAGCAAACTAATACATACGGGGATGTTTTGCTTTGTTGAATAGGTGGAATTATGAACCCTTTTCATTTGGACTTCCTTGCTGCTGTTGTCCCAGAATAGCTACAGTCATAAATATTTAGACTGGTTGGTGTTTTTAGTCATTACTTTGAAAAGCTGACAGTAACTTTGTTCAGCGTGAGGATGTGAGAAACATAACAGCAGTGGGAACTAAGTGCCATATTCCCTTGCAGAGTTCATTGGAGTTTTCAGCAAATACTTCACTGTGACTTCTGACAGAAACCGTGTCATCCTCTCACCTTGACAAGATTAAAAATTGATAGTGTTTTCAAAAAGAACTGAGTTTTGTAATGTTCTGATTGCATTTCAGAAAGCTGAGTGAAAAGAAATTAGAAATGACTGACTGAAGGAATGTAAACGGAACAACTGTATATCTGCTTGTCTGGTGCATAAAATCCACATTCATTTTAGGGCTGTCTTGGGTAATCAAACATTCCTGCATTAACAATGAGGGGATGCTGCAGATATGTTATATGAAGGCAGAAAAGATAAAATAAAAGCCTCTCTCACTTTTCCCTTTTGAGGAACAGAGGCTGTAGCACTGAACTGCATGGCACAGGAATGCATAGAAAAATTAGTGTAGGCCCTTCTTTCACAGGGAACACTCCTCCTAGGGAATCTGTCCTAAGCATGAGTTAATTAGCTGGTTAATGCTGAGTTCAGCATCTGATGCTGTGGTAAATATGAAATAAATTAATCTGATTGCATAGAGTACTTAAGCCTTAAACCACCCTGGCCCTCCCAGGCCAGCAAACACTTCAGACTGAAATCTCAATGTATTTTGTGATAAAGGCTCTGAGATGTAGGCAGGAATACACTTGAGCAGGTGTATTTTCTTGTGATACTGCACTCATGTGCAAAGCAGCCCTAAAAACTGCCCTCAATGTCCTTTAGAGTAGGCCAGGGGTGTTATTATAAATGAGGCATCCTGACACTTTTAGATGCCTCCAGATCTTGATGGATTCCTGAGCTCTGGCTTGTCAGGTACTGATGTCTGTTTTCTCACACGTATATTCCAAAATACCTTTAAAGTGTATGAAAATCAGTGTCATGTGAGAGATGCTGGTGTGTGTTTGATCTCAGTTAAAATTGTGAAGCAAACAAGGGGAAGGGTTCGCCACTTGGAACCTCAGATGAGTGTGTTAACTTTTGTAACCCATTAACTTAGTAACTACAAGGTAACTAGCCATCTACAATGCCTCCGCAGTGTTGATAACATTATCTTTGGGTAAGGCTCTACATTTCTTTGAATCACAGGAAATGGAGAGCTTAGTGTAGTATTTACCACTAAAACTGTCATGGAACCCTAGACACATTTAGGATTAAGTGTTATACCACACAGAGAGGACAGAAAAAAAGTTACATGTGACTAAAATTGTTGAACTGCCATGAGTTCTAGCAGAGCCTGAATTTTCTATGGAGACTGTCCAAAACCTGGCTTAGTTTTAAAAAAACCATTCTTTATTATTGTGCCAGATGATACTGAAGGAAAACGTTTATTTCTGGAGTATGCACAGAAAGAAAGGAAAGGAAGGCCTGGTTAAAAGATAAAGGTATATATCCTTTCCCCAGAGAAGGCCAATTACTCTGGAAATCAGAAATGTGAAAAAGTAATGCATTCAAATTCATTGGCATCTTGCTTTTCAAAGGAGCATTATGTAATTAGAAATACATAATTTGTGTCAGGAGTGATGATAGTAACCAGCAGTGAATAATTAAAGTTCCCAGTTCTTCGGTTGATGGATTTGCGTAAGCTGAGGCTGTGTAAAGGTTTTAGGTTTTCATTTTGATTCATGCAGAGTAAAATGTAGATGCTACACATTCAAATAATAGGAAAAAAAACCCTTTTGGCTTAATAAGCAACCAATCTTTTAACCATTGTCAGACCAATTTACTTTGTGCTTTTCGTTTTGTGTATATGAATTCACAAATCATTGCAACGTCCTTTAATGATGATCTGAAAACTTACTTTCAGGAGGTACCTCAATATAAGGTACCTCTGTGTACCTCGGCTTTCCTAGAAAGCTGACTTTAAACATCCCAGAATAACTCAGAATTGGGAGAATGGGGAGACAGTGGTACTGCCCTTATGCAATGTGTTTTCTTCAGTATTTCTAGCTTTGGTTTAGATAAATACTCCTCATATCTCAAATAAGTGTATTTTGTTTTCAAAAGATTTAAAGAAAGTACTGGAAATAATAGGTAAAACCTTAGCAGCCACTGCAGAACTCATCTTAAGTGCTAAATGTACAATTGGATTTGGTACCCAAACCAGCATGTGCTTTGCCTACTCTGAGAAGGTAACTGGAGATAAAGGTGAGCTATGACAGTGCTGAAATAACCCCGTAAAAACCTGTGGGGCTGGGGGATAGTGCACTTGTGGAGGAAAGGGCTTTGAGCACACTGCCTGTTTGCAGGTTTTCCTGATAAACCGAAGTCCT
>VYZT01055708.1:0-12781 GCA_013400735.1 Pomatostomus ruficeps | reverse complement strand
AAAAAAAACAAAAAACCAACAAAAAAAATTTGTGCTTTATCTCAAAGAGATAAAACAAACCATACCAGTATTTTCCCTGGCTACTTCTCCCTTCCAGCTCAAGGTTACAGGACCCATTCCTGGGCATAAGCAGAGGATAGGGAAATACAGAGCATAAAATCACCCCCAGGAGATAATATGAACTTAGGTATTGTCATGAACCAACACTAATCTAGAAAAACAGCTGTTTCAAGCAAGGTCTCTGCCTTCAGAAGGAGGCAAAATGTATGCAGGAATTTGAATTGAATCTGTAGATCCAATTCTATGGTCAGCCATCAAACTTCATAAAAAAATACTAGAAAATTATTTCTCTAGTGGGTTGGGTTTTTTTTGGTCTTTCTAGAATTATATATGCAAAAACTGCACAAACATGCACTCAGCAACTTCTCCCACAGGTCATCTCATGAGGGATCGATTCAGGATCTGAACTTTAAGCACTCAGCAAAAGCACTGCTTGATTTAAGGGATTAATATAGCTCATTGCCAAAAGTCCTTGTCTTTTTCTCTGTGAATAAGAAATTGTTAATGGGAGAAAAAGGGGCTTGATCAACTCTTTTAAGATAAGTTACGTGTGCACAGATAGACCCTTGTCTAATATGTCATTGAAGTGCTTCCTTAACACCTAACAGAAGATTTAGGGGACTTGACTGCCAGCAATATCTCCTAAGTATATAAGTAATTAATCAGTTAAAACTGCTGAATCTTTTTAGGAATAAAGACTTTCTAAGATATGAAATCTGGAAAATTTTTACATAAGAAAGAAACAAGTTGCAGTAGTTTACAGAAACATTAAATCATGTAAACATTATTGTCACAATAATTACTATCCCCATTTTAAACACTTTTACAGAGTAAATGCACCTCTTGTCACCCATCGTGACCCGGGCTGCCATTATGTTCAGATTTGTGCCATGCCACAGGCGATAAAATGACCCCAGCTCTAAAATCCTAACTGCCTCCATCCACATTATCTGAATTGACTGTTCAGCTCTGTGAACTGCCATGTCCTTGGCATATGTTATTTTTATTCATATGCTATTTACATGAGCAAACCAAAGTTAATAATGACGTGCCTGGAACAAGATATACCAAGGAAAGAAGTACTAGATTAAATGACAGAAACTGTCCCTGGGAGAGTCTTTGCATCCTTAAACATGGATAACAAGACATAGTTTTCTTTGGTTCTGATCCTAGTCTGTTTCCTAAGTCCCAGTGCAAGACTGGGAAGAGAAGGGGAGGGGAGAGGAGGTGAGGGAAAGCTGTTTTACTGCCAGAAAGCAACATTGTGGGGAAAACATTATTTTCCCATTAAAACAAACAAACAAAAAACCCCCCAAATTAACAAAATCAGGTTCTCTGGAAGCCTCAAAGTATGATTTATTTGTTTTATCAGGAAGCCAAAGGTCGAAACAGCATGACCAGAGTGCTGCAGGAAAGTGCTATGCAGAGTGCTGTTATGGCACCTCTGCTCACCTCTCCAAAGGTGGCTGCCTTGAATCCTTCAAGGTTGCAAAAGGGAATAAAAGGAGAGAAATTAGAAATCAGATTAATTAATTAGAGATTTTCACCACATGGAAATTAAGGTGCTTTTGACAGAGGAGAGATTTTACAAGACAAGTTAACCAATATTCAGTTTCCTTACATGTGTGTGTTTCTTCAAATGTTTGTAAGATGAAGTTTGAAAGTTTATGACTGTGCTAAAAACCACATAGACATAATTCAGTGCAGAACTTTCCTGATTTTCATTCTTTTCTTCACATCTCAGTGAGAGAATCTATAGAAGAAAATTACTGGCCAAGGTGATCATTAGGTTTCTTCTGTGATATTTTGAAAATGTAATATTTATGTTTTCATATAAACCCAATGGGTTTATATACAGAATGGCTTCTAAAAGGAATTTCAGAAAATACTGTCCTTGTCTGGACAAAGTTTGTCCTATTCCAATTGCAGGATCCTGTTGTCCCCCTTTTTCCCTGCCCAGAAAACTTGTCTTTGCCTTTGGGAAGAGGGAACTGATTTTTTATGGTTCAAACTTTAGACTTCACTGGATTTTCACATGCTTCTCTGAAAAAAAAAATTAACAAAGAAATTAATATTTCTTGGAAGCAGAGAGATTGGAAAAATAATTAGTGCCAAAATAAAAACACAATGAAGTGTTTTACACCTGTTTAAGCTTCATTTTAATTTTACTTTGTAGATAAGGGTTCAATTAAAATTATGATTAAAAACAAAATTATATGGAAAATTTTATTTTGTTCTTAAACATTCTATTTTAAAATTACCTATGGAAAATTCTCCAAAAAATTCTTTCAACTGATTTTTTTAATGGAAGAAAACCCATATTATTCTACCAAATCTAGTATTTGCTACAAGTTACCATGGTAGCAAAACAGCAATCAGTGTTACTGTAAGACTAGACTAATGTCATTCTGAATGATTAGATCTATTTCAAAGCAACTAGACAGTATCTATCCTAATGCTCTTAAGTTATTAAGCATTTTAATTTCATTTAAAAATAACATACAGATTTTTAATTTCAGGAGATAATCAGAGCCTGCTGGAGCAATGACGGTGTCTTCATTTATATTATAGAGGAGATAAACATATGATCAAGTGAGTCGGATGAACTTAGAAGAGAAATCAAAGGCACAGTAACACAGAAAAATGTTGCCAGACAATTTCAGCAGTGGCAGTTTGTTTAATTCATTTGAGACAACACAAATCACAGCCTGGAACTGGGCCAGGCAGGTTTGCTCCCCAGAGGAGGGTGTTAACTGCTTGCAACCCAGATACAGACCCCAGAGCATTAATCCACCTTCCCACAAAGCTCTCCATGAGGAGAGAGCACCACCTCTCCTGATAGGAGGCAAGAGCTGCTTCTGTACCACCACCTCCTGCTGCAGAGCTTTGGGCAGAAGCCATGGCCTTGCAGGGCACCAGTGGCACAAGATGTCACAGAATTGCAGAATGGGTTTGGTTGGAAGAGACCTTAATCTAGTCCCAACACCCCTTCCATGGGCAAGGACACTTTCCATTAGCCCAGATTGTTCAAAGCCTCATCCAACCTGGCCTCGAACACTTCCAGGGATAAGGCATCCCCAAATTCTTTGAGAAACTTGTTTCTGTGCCTCACCACCCTCACAATAAAGAATTTCTTCCTATTATCTACCCCAAACCAACTCTCCATCAGTGCCCATGTAAAAGTCTTTCCCTCTTTTTTCTAAGTCCCTTTAAAGCCACCCTCTCTTCCTGACATGGGATTTGTTGTGACTGTCTGTATTACAAGCCCCCTTTCCCTTACCCTCCATTTCAGTCATGCAGGGGATGTAGCTTCTGTCAGGAACTCAGCCTGGGGCACCCTTCAAGGCTGAGCCCCGGTGAGGGATGTCCCTATAGAGCCATAGAACAGATTGGAAGGGACCTTGAAAGGTCACATTGAACACTACTTGTCTTTTTAAACCTAGATACTGTAGAAAAGTAGTTTGTGAAACACACCTACAAATCTAGGCAAAAGCATACCAAAGTCAGGGAAATTCTCCGTGGTGGGACATCTTAATGCAGTAATCTCTATGGAGCACATCAAGTTACTGATTTGTTGTTTCTGGGGTTTTTTAAGGCAGGTGGTTATTACTGTGTCTAATGTCTCCAGCAGCAGGTTAAGTCTGAAACACACTCAGAAAAAATATTCTTAGAATGACAAGAAATAAGACATGGAGATAGAAACATACAATTGTTTTAAGGTTGCTTGTTTCATCTGCCTCAGAAAGGGCAGCTTTAGTGACACTGTCACCTGCTGGTTTTCTCTGTTCTGAGTAACTACATCTGGGTACTATAAATTGGCTGAGTGACCTGTTTTAGCTCCATTTTTGTATCCAAGACAGTGATGTGGGGCACTAGTACCTGCATGGCTTTCTGAAACTCCAGTGGTCATCACCACAGAGTGACCCATTGTTAGTCAGAAACCATTGCTCACTGACCATGACTCCACACTGGTGGCCGTGGTGGTGCTAGGAAGGAGGCAGAAGCATGCAGGAATGAGAGAAATTTTAAAGAGTTAAAACCAGATTTATTTGGTCTTACCTTGGTTTAAACTGCTGTTGTTGTCATGCTTTAATGTACTTACTTCAGGTACCATCACTTTCAGGTCATCACAGGTTGTTTTTTCTGCTGTTTCCCTTCCTGGCTGAGTACATTCACACATCACCATCCACTTCTCAACCTTATCAGTACTTTACCCGTTATTGCAAACATTGCCAAAATTCCTTCTTAAACTTTAAAACTCAGAAGTATTTTGCTTGAAGAGTGCTGCTTCTATTTCAGACTTGAAGGAGGCTTGTGTGTCCAAAACATTGTCTGTTTTCTTTCCAATTCTATTGCTTGGTCTATAAAAGATATCACTTACAAGCCTTGTTCTACTTTAAAAAAATCTGTGTGTTCCCATGTATGTTAATATTAGAAGCAGTGTTGTTTCCTATGGAAATACACAAGATAATTGAAATTAACAGTCCTTGAGGCTCCTGCATTAGTTAAAAATCATCAATGATCAAAAAAGCATAGATGTCTGTGTATTTATCATATATATTATATACTTGATGATATTATAAAATCCT
Organism: Pomatostomus ruficeps; assembly: GCA_013400735.1. Classification (NCBI taxonomy): domain Eukaryota; kingdom Metazoa; phylum Chordata; class Aves; order Passeriformes; family Timaliidae; genus Pomatostomus; species Pomatostomus ruficeps. The sequence goes on along the minus strand of VYZT01055708.1, from coordinate 8,132 downwards.
TTAGCAAACCCACTTCAATATTTTTATCTCTGAACTCAGACACTCCAAGCCACAGGTGCTGTCCAGACAGTAGAGGTGGGACGAGCTTCAGGTTGACTAAATTCACTGCAATATTTCAAAAAGCTGCTGCCTACAGAATATGTGGGCAAAAGTATGTTAAAGCAAGGAAAGAAAAATTAATTTTGAAAAGTGAATGGCATAAAAAAATATTTGTCCCATTCACATGTGGCTATGCAGATCTGGAAGAGAGGAATAGCTTGGCAGGCACTGGCTGGGGAACATGCAAGGCCTCTTAAGGTTTTTTCTGCCTATGGTGCTCCAAAGACTCCAGTGTCTACCGTGCTGTATCAAGCTGCTCTATTTTCTCTTTTTCTGGCATTGGAAAGAATCAAACTCTTGAGAGAACATTTTAGATATTCTTGTATTTTTCCTAGACCTCCTTTCTTCTTGGAAGCAACCTGACTCTTGGGTTTGCATTTCTCTACTAACACAAAAAAAAATTACTCAACTTAAAGGAAATTTCAAAATTATTACTAGTATGATTGGTATTGATGAAGCAGCAATAGTCTTTCTGCTTCACAAAATGCATGCATTAATTCATCTCTGGCTGCAAGAACTGTGCTGTTAAAAAATTTAGCTGACGTTTTATTGAGAGGTTTTTATGACTGACAAAATGTGTATTTCATATAGTCAGGGTGTTTCTGTCACAAATCCTGAATATTTTACTGCCAATATTCAATCTTTCAGAAAAATTAGCTCCATAAAAACAGTCATAAAACAACAGTAAAAGGAATTTGTCTTTACATGAAAATATATATCTTGAAACAAATAGTTTTAAGCAAGGAAGAGGAGATTTGGAAAAGCATTGCTTCACTCACCATATGATTTCTTCATTTTAATTATAACTGTCAAACTCTATCTAAGAATATGAGAATTCAATTTGCTTAAATATGAATTTTATAAATATGAAAAAGGATTAAGAAAAAATAAAGGCATTTCATTCTGTCTAATATGAGATATTTCCTCAACTGATAATCTTGGTGATTAATGAACTGAACAACTACATTTAGGGTAGGTTTTGGGAGTTTTTTACACACTGACAACTGTTAGCTGTCACTTTGAGGCACTGCAAAATTATATATGGCAGCTGTTCATTAAGAAGATGATTAGCAAAAAACACTTACAGCACTTTCTTTTTAAATTTAAAGTATTATTTTGTGATTCGTTGTCAAAGACATAGCTATAGGCATTATAAACATTACAAACTATCATGCTTCTCAGAAATTAATGGGTGAAACAATACAATATTTGTATGTAGCAATTCCAGGGGAAGTAAAACTCCCACAGTTTTTCATATAGCACTAGTTTATTACATACTAACATTCTATAGTGTCGTGTATTTCTAACAAAAGTAAGATATATAAAAATTTTTAAATGTATTTGCCTTGCTTCAGTCAGAGAATCAGAGACTTACAGAACATTTTGGGTTGGAAGGGACTTTAAAAATCATCCAATGAACATGAACATCTTTATTAGATCTGTTTGCTAAAAACTTCACTCAGTCTGGTCTTGAACACTTCACATGTTCAAGTGTTTTATGTTCATGCTATAAAAGTTATGTTTTGATGAAGAAAACTTAGTTATTCTGCATTCAAGTAAAATGAACATCTCTGTCAGAGAAGGATTGAGATATTTGAGCCACCCATGCAGGTACCAAGTGAAGTCTGTTGGATGTATCTGATCATCCAGCTGGTAAATTGACAGCTCTTCTGCTGAAATTTGCCATGTCTAGCAAAAGGAATCTGCAGTTTGCACTAAGCCAAGTTTAGATCATATTCAGTGATCTGCATTATGGCCACCGTCATCAAGAGAACATATCTAAGTGTTCTTGAATCAGCAGTTGCTTGTGATACTTGTATTGGCAGTACAGATCCATTCCCTCGTAAAGCTGAACTCAACATAATCCATAGCTGGAGTCATATAGTCACGTCTCCTAAATAAGTATACTTTTTCTGCTTATTCATATACAAGGAATATTCCCTAAAACACATAGCTGAAATAAAGAAAAATGACAAAACCAAAACAGCAAAAGAAAAAAAAAATATTATCTCAAAAAAATATTTTCTGCTTTTGATATATTCTGCATTCTGGAGAGCTAACTGAAAAATATATTTCCTTTTTCTTGTGCACATACTTAATTTCAATGTTGCTTGAAAAATTTCATTTCAAATTCTAGTTCAGTGAAAGAATAATGATCCTTTTTGTATGCTAGATTTCCAGTCCTGTGAATTTTAAATTCTCTCTTCACAGTGGTAGAACAGCAACAGGATGATTCTAATGTGAACTTTGCTATTTCCTTTTCTACTTTCTTACTAACAAAACAATATTTTAGAGTGTGACATATTTTTGAGAAGCCAGAGCAATTGGTTTCAATTCCTCCAGTGAAAGGTGAGGTGTGAATGTAAGAGACCTCAGGGCTCTCATAGCCCTGAGTGAAAAAGTCATTCCTGTTCTAGGCTCTAGAACTTCTAGCCTAGGTGCACAAAAAAAAATTAAAATAAAAATGGAAAATCTAAAGCTCTGAAAAGACAGTACCATCTCTTTGTAAGGTAACACTGAATGCAATTCCTGTTTCTTTGTTTGCTGTTTGCTCAGGAACCGGAGCCAGGCTTGAAGTGATTTCTGACTCGTGACTTCTGTATCCTGTCAGATGCTCTGCTGCACTGGGAACGGACAATACTGGAAAGCATCAATTCCAAATGTATGTCATGAGTAAGAACTTGAATGGAGGCTTTGTTATGAATACAGGATTGTTTTCTTCTTCTTGTGCAGGTGAATGGAAATAGGTGACTTCTAAACCTCTTTAAGATATTTGACAATGGAGTAGGAAAACCTGCAAAGTCCTTGTGAAAACAATCTTTCTAGACACCCTTTAGAGCGTACTGTGAGCAACCACAAATAGCAGAGCAGGCTTACAAAATTTCTGAAAATGCCACATACTCACTGTACCCTGTGTAACCTCTGAGGATCCACCAGAAAAGGGAGAGCAACTTCCTTCTGCCATTACAGGAACCGCTGTTGTAACATCACAGCAAAAATGTAGCAATCTCAGAGCTCAGTCTAGCTTGAAAGTAGAAACTCATTTCACTAATTTGGACTTTCCAATCTCCCTATGCAAGATTCATAAGCAATGTGCTGTGGAGATATTTGCGTTTCTGTCTTTCCTGACCCTCTCTTTCCTGACCATCATTTCTAAACAGAGATGTGTGCAAGCACACAAACACCCTGTGATGTTTTTTTCTCAAAACCTGAGTGGGGATCAAGAGGCCTTGAAGGACTTTGGTGTTTGAACTTTCAGAAGAACAAGGACCTAGAAAATGAGAGCTGACCTGCATATCAGTTGTAGAATTTTTTTAAATCCATCTTTCATATAGATGCAAGTGCCATCAAGCTTTGCTGCAAAAGTAATGACCTCTTATAATTTTTTAAAGGGAAAAAAGAGTCTTCTCTCAGGTGAAAACTGTGAAGACAAGTTGTGCTTCTTGTTTCCTGCTACCTGTGTTTAGATGATTCCCCATTCAGCACCTGTGTCTGAAGCTCCTTTCACCCTCTTTTGAGGAACCTGGGGTCTAACTCTTAAATATACTTTGGTGATCTGTCAACTAATGCAAAGATATTGCCCTCCAAAGCCTAGAGCTACTTCAGAAGGAAGTAAGACCCCTCTGACTTTGGTGGCTGAAATACTTAACACCCATTAATTTCTATGGCAGTTTGACACATCAACACCCTTAAAACTCTGCTTTATTTTTGCTAGGTTAAAAAGTCTGGCTGCATTTTGTTTTCTCTCTATAATCTTTCATTATAGTATTTTAGTTTTATGTCCAATGTCTATTTTGTATCTCCAGTGAAAGTTTTAAGATTTTTATGGTGTAGGTTATACCTTTAAATACAGTCAGCAGAGTACAATACTTGGAACCTTAAAGGTGGTGACTTTTTTAACCTCCCAGCTTACACAGACCATACTGCCTCCACTTGAATGGCACCAAGTTATTTTAAGATAATGTGCATATGTTAAATTAATCACCTTAATTGTAAGCAAATTTAAAATAGTTTCAAGCTTAATTTCTACAAGTGAGAGTTTTTATATAAGGCATCAACCAAAGTTTTGCTGTTGTTTTTTAAATAGCTTCACAAATTGAAGGAAACATTTAAGAAAGAAGGTGATAATGTTTCCCTATTCTTGCTTCAGGCACATAAGTGTTATTTCCTCTGCAATGTCATGTATTGACCATCTGAATCTTGATAAATCAGAAGATAGATTGCAGTGGAGTGCTATGTATTTAAGTATCAAGCTGATCCATAACTTTCACAGCAACCAAAAGCCATTTCTTGTCAGTGCTGTCCAGAATATATCCTGACAGTTCAGTGGGAGTTTCAGTGCCATTTATTTTCAAATCAATACTCAATTACTATGAGGAAGATTCACTCCCTTGCCCATTTTCAAGATGAAATTATGGACTAGAGCAATAACACTTAGTCAAGGCAAGCCACTGTCCATTAACTCATGATGCTACCAAAAAGCCATCCAGACACTTTATTAAAGCTCAGTCTTTTTTCAGCTTTTAATTAATCATTGTGAAAAAGGCCTTTCACATTGTGACTGATGACCAGAGAAAACAATTTTCTCCTAACTGCCTTTTAATTTCAACTCTGGGAGTGCTCATTGACTGAATCTCACAACAACCCATCAATGCTAGTTTTTAATGTGTTTTCTCCTTTGTTATTGAGAAGAATGGAGTGGCAATGAGGCTTTGTGCTCCTCTTCATAACTCAAGTAATTGATTCAGTAAATGCCTCACATTTGCTAGTGGATAAAAAGTGCTGTCAATGTAGATAGTAGGTACTATATAAATTACTCCATTAACAGGAAATAAAGCTATTTACAATTTTTTAAAGTGTAAAGTGTAAGTGGCTTTAAAAAAAAGAAAGGAGTACTACTTCTTACATGTCTGCATGGGCTTTTTTTCCCTGTAAATGCTAGTAATAGGATATAAAGGATCAGGAAAAGATTAGCAGACTAAGGCTGCCATCCTGCAGCACTGTGCCTATGTGAGTAGCCTATTGCAAACTATTCTTCTTGAAGAAGCTCAGCACTGAAAAGTAACTCTTTTTTAAAAACTCAAAGTTCTCCTAAACAGTGGTCATAAAGCACAAATCTTGCTTTATTTTTCAATTATTTGGAACACTGGAGGGTAAGAGATGAAAGAGACTTTGCTGAGAAAAGGAAAAAAATTAATTATAAGCAAAGAGATGCACTGTGTATTTGCAGAAGCAAAGCATTCAATGAAACTACTTTGTGTCTTCCAGAAACAGAATTTCCCTCTCCATTTGACAGTGATATCTAGGAAATGCATACCTGGTAAAGTAATGCTGTCATCAAAGAATGGCAGATAGAATATAACACTACAAGTAGATACACTTTGTATACTACTTCTGTCCTAAAACTGTAACAGATACTTGGAAGAGTTTTACCATTACATATTTTATGTAAAGATTTTTATTTTTTTTTTATGTAAGCCTATGTTTTTGTACTCACTTGCAAATAAAAAATCACTCAATTCACAAATGTTCAAAGAAGGTAATATATTAAAATATATTATTTAAATATCATGAATAATACAGTAATAATGCAATTGATATCTGCAGAATATGACTGTTCTGAGACAAGAATTTAAAGATTAGGTACCATTTAATTTTGAACCTTCCTGAATTTTTCTGAACTTATTCCTTCAGAAATACTTGTATGAAGGAAGGTCTATTGACTAAAGACCAATTGCATTGTAAATTATGAAACATGCCAAAATAAAGTGTTCTATCAAAACAATCCAGATTGATGAACCTTGACATAGACAATGGCCTACATATGAAAAAAAACCATAAACATGACAACAGTTGAAGAGTCTTGGTCTCGTTTAGAAAGGATTATCTGTAGATATTTTCCAACACATAAGGCACATACATTTTCTGACATTGTGAAAGCGTAAGGAAAAGTTAGCTATTTTATCAGAGCACAGTAGAAGAATGACTAGAAATACAGCAAAGATTCACAGAAATTAAAGTAATGTCGGTCTGTTTGTAAGGACTCAAATTATTGAGCGTCCTTCCTAAACCAGAAGGAAGGACAGCCATGGACTGCAATGGGACATGGATAAAAGACAGAAAATCCTTTTACCAGCCTCAAGGAGCTCTAGTGGAACCAAACATGTTAGCCATTACATCACGGAGTACCAATTGTATTCTGACTTGAATGTCTGTGATGTACTATTGGGTTTCCTACCATGTGTCCTAAGAGTGCACCCTCAGCTGAGAGAGCAATTTACTGTGGCAGCAATTGTAAAGGAGAGTGATAAAGGCACTCTGCCCACTGAAATTAAAAAAAAATAAAAAATAAAAATAAATAGGAAAAAAGAAACCTGGAATAATACAACTGAATTTGAAAGGGTATTAATTTCGTTTATGACCACACCAGTGGTAAAGGCACAGTTTTTGTTTTGTTTTAAGGTTAAATCCCAACTGTAGCTGTAGTATCTGGAAGACAACACTTGAGACATGGGCTGATGTAAGGAGTTAAAGAATGCAGTTTTCTGTCTCAAACACTGCCAAGACCACAGAAAGCACTTTCATAAGATAAGCCACCACAGCAGGAACTTGAGATAAGCCCAGAAGTGAGGAATTTGCAACAAGAAGGTGCTAATTCCAGGCCTAGTGGAGGCGAGGTCTGGTTAGCACTTACTAGTTAATGCATCCAGACAAAAATTCCCACAGTGGCAAACTGTGGGAAGGAAGCAGCAGCTTACACACATGCCACCCCAAGTTGTGGGAACACCTGTAATCATCCCGTGGATACCCAGAGCTTGGCCTGTATAAAGGTGGTAGCCCCAGAAGAACAAGTGTGGGGCCCCCACCTCAGAGAAGCCCAGGGTGGAAGGACAAAGTAAGTCCATAGGGTGATGGCTGAATTTTGCTTGATCTCTCTCTATATATATAGAGATCTCCCCCACCTCTTTCCTGTTTTCTTTCTACCTCACTACCTTGCATTTACTGTTAAATAAAATCTGTACTATTGACTTTGCATATGGTCTTCTTTGCACCTTAATTAGGGCAGAGGCATCTCTCAATAATCTGATCAAATTAAATCTTTTTAGTCATTTAAATAATCAGTTAAATCTGCCAGATTGAATTCTTGTATAACATCAGAGGTTTTATTTTACATGTTAACTCTATCATTGCAATGAAGTATTTCAGTTTGTCTGCTACCTTTCTTGCAGTTTATATCACAGGCTAATTATACTCAGTATCTTATCCTAACTTTAATTTTTCTGATTACACGGAACTATTTAATGCTTCTTTTTTTTGTATATCAACTATCACCATCACTCTTTTTGCTCACAGATACACTGTTTGTTCACCATAATCCTTACATCTTCTCCTGAATTATTCTTCTGAAAAATCAGATTAACCAGGTATGGCCTCTATTTTCTAAAGAAGTGTGAAATAATTTTCTTACTTTATCCTTTCACTTTTTATAGCCTTGTCAAACATGGATTATCTTCTGATTTTTTCAGATATTTAAAAATCAATTTTAGTTTTCTCATAACTTTTAATTTGTGCTGGTTTTTAATGACTTTCTGCTCCTTTATTTTGATGCATCCTCTTTTACTTCTAATTTAGCTCTTCAGTTTACCATTGAAACAAATAAGGTCTTAATCAAGATTATCTTCTTTCTACATTATTAAATCATTTCTCATCCACTCATAACTCTCAATTTTCACTATTTTTTTTTTTTTTTGGCTAAGTGTTTCTTCCAATGTGGTCTTATTGGTACTTACTGGCTCACCTAGGTTTGGGAAAATTAACTCTTTTATAACATTAGAATATATTACTGGAGGAAAATTAACTCTTTAATAATGTTAATATATATTACTGTACCAACATTTTCTTTATTATTATTGAACAAATAATCCCTTGTCTTAGTTAATCAGCAGTTCCAGATTACTGTACCTTTTTGGTAAAGATGAATAAAATTAGCTATTAGTCAACCAGTGGGGTTTTTTTTCTGGGGGAAAAAAAAA
>VYZT01055702.1:17728-27984 GCA_013400735.1 Pomatostomus ruficeps | reverse complement strand
TTTTCCTTATATCCCTCTCCCTATCCTAGCCTTTTCATAGTCCAGCTTTATTCTGTACCTCACTACAACAATCACACCTATGACAAACACAAAGGTTCAATCCTGGATGAAATTACATGGAATAAGGCATTATTATGGTAGAACAATCATTCCTTCTCATTTCAGAAGAATACCCAATTTAGAATCACAATGTTGCCTTTTTATGGAAAAAGCTTTCGAGAGACTACTTTCATGAAGAATTTTGATGTGGCCCTACAGATATTGTCTCAGAAAACAAGAATGCCAGACTTCACTTGCTGGGGTTAATAAACTCGCATGCAATTAAATTCATTCCTCTTCCTCCAAAAATCCTACTGCAAACCTGGGAACAACTAGTAAGTATTGTATTCAAAGCAGCCTTCAGCTTCTCAGGGCACCCAGTAAAATGCACACACTTCGTCTGAGAGTTAAACAAAATCATAACTCATACCCAAAGCTGAAACTGAACTGCAATTATCTTCTTTGTTATTCCAGCCCATATAGGGAAATGAGACTTAGACCACAGGCTCAAATTTTGGGCCACTGTAATTCCTTCTGCTATCCAAACAGAGAGCACTTTCTCCTTCCCCCTGCCATCTTCCCTACCTCTCCTGTTACACAAACGCACTGCACGTCTCCGACATCACCTGAACTTATTAAACAGAGTAAGAGTAAGTAAAGTCTGGGAGAAGCATGGTGGCCCACTCTAAGTTAGACCATCTCACTCAAGGAATTCAACAAGCACTGAAGTCAGCACAACATACAGGGGTAGTAATATATTGATAAAATAATCCAACTTAATGTGAAATGTTTAATCTGAACACCACATACCCTTCACTCATTTAAGCAGCTTTTTTCCTTTCAATTTCAAAATGTATAAACATGAAATTCTGCAAACTTTACGGGTTCACCATGACTATTGTTTCATCATGAAAGTGGATTCATTCAGTAAAGTCATAATCAATGCATACTTCAACAGAATTGTCTTCACAGCCACATAATGGCATTCTTAATAGATTAATACCAGTTACAGTTTAAGGTATGTGCAAATAATCTGCATGGGATTTGTCCATTTCTGGTTCCAAGGTTCCACTTGCCTCAAGCCTGACAGAATATCCAGAAAGCAAGTTTTCTGCCATTTTCATGCACTACTTTGTAATGTGGAGAGTTCATGGATTTCATCACGCTGAGTAGGGGCAGAAGACAGCAAGACCCTCTCCTCTCTCAGCACTAAAAGAGTTAGACTGGCCCAGATGTCCAAGAATTAAATGAAGCTTACAATCAGATTCTGTCCCTCCACTTAGCATAAAATAATCCCCCACACCTTCAATCACAGCATTTGATTTACCCCACTGCACTAAACTTCATAAAGCTAAACACCCAAGAGCTAATCTATAAGGGAAAAAAAAAGTTACTTCTGTCCATTCAGATAGCTAAATCTGCCTACCAAAGTCAGGTGAATCCCTATGAATTGACACACTATGGATTGCTACGCACAGCAGCTAGAAAAACTCAGCAGCCCCAAATTGCAGGTGAAGTTCACTAACAGAATAAAAATCAATCTAAGCCACCTCTTTAAGAAATTTCTTAACAACTGATGAGCTGGCAACACACAAGCAGAGGAATAAGGGATCTAAAGCCTTTCCCACAACCATAATTTTCAAAAAAATATTAAGTCTTGGGAGCTAAACTTTTCTTCCCCTTTGCTTTCCCAGAAATATTCAAGCTTCATACTAACAGGAAAAGATAACAATATCAAAGCATGATCAGCAAAATTTTAAATGTAAGAAAAATTGACTTACAATTTTAGTTATATACTGAAGAGAACTATGCAGGTTAGAGAACAACCTGACAAGTAGCTTTCTTATTTTCAAGCTACCTGTGTAATCTGACAGCCTAAAGCATCTGAGCCGCCACATCAAAACATTTAAACTTAAAGATGCAACATTAAGGAGACAGTCTATGCTTTAACATACTATATGTTAAAGAACATTCAAAACAGTTTCTTCAGTGCTTTTAGATTAAGTACCTTCCTTAAATTCTACAAAACATGTAACTTGAATTAAAAAAAATCCAAATGTAACTACTAAGCCTATCTGTCAGTTTGTATTGCACGTTGTATCATCGGTATTACTGTGCAGCAAATCTTATTTTAGGAAAATAATTTATCATTATCTTTTCAGACTATATTCAGACAGGTTCTTAACAGATGCTAGCAAGTTTCTATTTAACAAAGCAATATGATTGAAAAAATCTACTCTTGGTAGTAACACTTGAGTCTACAATTCCAGAACATAATGTAACAGGAAAAAGCCCAGCCATAGGCAACCACAATATAAGCAGGTGAAATGCATGTGAAGTAATCAAGATATTTTTGTTTTGTCACCTTGCTAAAGAGTGAAAAAACATCAGCTACATCTGTCTGCAATCAAATAATGAAGTACTATTTAATAACATCCTACCTAAAAGCAGCTTCCCAAAAGCAGTTCATTCCACAAACATCAGAGGGCAGCATCCAATAGGAATTCCAGAAAGATACAGACAAATTCTTACACCTAACAGAATAAGACAAAAATAACCTATATAAATGTTACTGATTTTATGGCAAAGCTAAATGGATTGTCTTCTAGCTCAAGCATAACTTGAACAGTTAATTTGTTGTCAGAAAACTAGCTATGTAATGCAACTTGAATACAAAGGAGAAGGTATAGATGGCAGGCAGAATTTTTTAAAGGTAGAATGGTTCATATATTTTCAGAATGAGAAAAACAGAGGGGCTGGGATTTTGAGGATCCTTCTATGTTCTAGGCTTAAAGTAAGCCCATAGGTAACGAGTGAATGGCAATACAATGTTAGAAAGAACTTCACCTTTTCAATACTTTTCTCTAGTCAAAGCAGAGGGGCAACTGTAACTTTTCATTTTCAAGGTTACATTGATTGTCCATTTAACACTGTCGTGGTTTGACCCTGGGTGAGTGCCAGGCACCCACGGCAGCCACTCACTCGTTCCCTCCCCCGAGGGGAAAAAAACCCCAGGGAATTAACCCAAAGGTCCATGAGCTGAGACAAAGAACTGGGAGAAAACACTCCAAGGACAAACCAGGCTCAACTTAAGTTGCAAAGTGAAATTTATTACTACCAGAGTTAGAAGGAGGATATGAGAAATAAACTAAACCTTTAAAAGACACCATTCTTTTCACTCCCCACCCCTCCCTCTCTCCCACCAACAGTGCAAGGGAGGGGCAAGGTGTGGGGGTTCAGGTCAGTCCATTTCCAAGATCTTCTTCCCCTGCTTAAGGAGAGGAGGTTTTTTCTTTCCTCTGCATTTGCCGTGGGGTCCCTCCCATGACAGACAGTTCTCTGTGAANGCAGTTTCCTCCGACACCCACCCACTCCAGCATGGTCACCTCCTCCACAGAACTGCGGGACTTTTATCTCAGTCTCTGTCTCTCACTGGGCTGCACCTGCTACGGCTTCTCCTGGCATTTACGGCTCCTGCGGCTTCTTCTGGCATCCATGGCTGCTGCAGCTTCCAACATCTCCCTGCTCCAATGTTGGCACTTCACCCACAGACTGCAGGTGGATCTCTCTGCATCCCCTGTGGATCCCATGGACTGCGGGGGGGACAACCCGCCTCACCATGGGCTCACCATGGCCTGCAGAGGAATCTCAGCTCCAGAGCCTAGAGCACTTCCTCCCTCTTCTTCTTCACTGATCTTGGTGTCTCCATGTTGTTTTCCCTCACATGTTCTCACATCCTCCTCCTTCTCTAACTAAAAGCAGCTGCCTGTGCACTGTGTTTTGATTTTTCCTTAAATATGTCATCACAGAGGCGTAACCAACCTTTCTAATTGGCCCAAACATAGCCAGTGGCGTGTCCATCATCTTCAGAGCCATCCGAGATTGGCTCTGCTGGAAATGGTGAAGAATTCCAGAAGCTTCTCACAGGAGCCATCTTTATGGCCCCCTCCCCACTACTAAAACCACAACAAACACAATCCCTATTCATCCATTACACTATTCAGTGCAAATGTGCAAATCTGATTTTTAATAAAAAATAGGACCTAGCAGCACCAAAGAATTCCATTGTTTCATAACAAATGGTTAATGCAATACAGAAATAATCACAACATTTGACAAGTTTTCTTTCTTCATACTAATAGCAAGACTAATAATTTAGTGACTTGTGCTACACTAACAGCTATAAAAGAAGGGTTTACTAGTTCACCACTACATCTTCTGGAACAGCAATATAGGAAATATTTTAAAATAGAAACAAAAGTTTCAAAGTTCAAAAGTTCAAAAAAGTTCAAAGGTTCTGGTGAGAAAATCAACATCAAGATTTATGATCTGAAATGAGTAAGCAGAATATTGAAAAGCAAGAGACATTCTTTTGAGTGACCTTCTCTGCTCCCTGCCCTGGTGATACAAAGCCAGTAGTGTTTATTCTCCTTTGAAAGTTAGTATCTGTGAATGAAAGACATGTGCAAGAAGAAAACCGACACAAAAGCTGCTGATGAAAAGGTGTTTAAGGACTACAGCCCAGAACTCTACTGAAAGTTGGCTTTGCAAGTTTGAAATTAATCAGTACCATCTTGGTAGTGTCATCTGAAATCTGTAAAGGCCAATGTTTTGCGAATACCAGACAATAATAACTTAATGTAGCACCAAAAAAAGTCAAGCTGTGTAATTTCTGCTTTTTTGTAACACTTGAGAAAAACGACCTGATAAACACAGTGTTTCACAAAGCCTCATTTAAGTGCTGTGGGGGGTTGTGCAGTTCTTTGGTAGATCACAGGAAATCCTTGTATTCTGTAAATAAATGTGTTTGCAAGAATTTTCAAGTAATTTTATTCATGACTTAACAATGCTTTCACCAAATAAATACTCAGGTACAAAAAAGAAAAATAGAGACTGCAACTCTATTTCAGGGATATCTGCACTACACTTTACCGAAGTAAATAGTATAAAACCATGAGTTCTCTCTGCCAGATTCTTTCTTTCTGGCTTTTGAAGTTTTATGAAAACTTCAAGGCACATAAGGTCTTGCACTCATCTGAAGAACAATCTTTATGATCTCTACAGTGTAGCTTTTTGAAGTAATTGCTTCTCCTTACTTTTAGGATAAATTAACAGACAATCTCTCAAAACATTTTCTGGTTTCAAAGATTATTATGCTATTATTACAGGAGATTCCTCTTCCAGTTACCAACAAGAGTTTTCTTAGCTGTCTTGAGTATTACCCTAGCCAAACTACCAAGGCAAGAGACAAATTTGAAGTAATGTCTTAGTCATTTCTCTGACACATTAGGCCTTTCCAACATTCCATTTAGCACAAGATTATCAGCCTTAGGTTTGATTCATAAATTTCATGTTTAAAACAAAAGTGTTACTAGGAAACATATGTATGCAATTTACCTAATGTTAGCTCAGGACATGCTTTTGTCAACAGAAGTCCCTCTGAAATGACCTCATGCTACCATATTCCCCGAAGTGTTTTCATATAAAGGATTAAGAGACTGGAATAATTGGAAAACATTTTCTTCTTGTCATTCACAATAAGATCATTTAAAATGCCACCCATCAAGGTATTTTTTTACTTGAGATAAAATTAGAGGAAAGCTTGGACTACAAACAATTGCTTTACAAAGCTAGGGAGATGCATTGTATCTGTTCAGCAAACAGGCACAGTCATTGTTACCTCAGAGAGGTTACTTGTCAGACAGGAATAGTCACCTTCAGTACTAGGGAGGCATATTTTGCTCACATCTATTATTATTATGTGATTAAAAGCCAGTCCCCACAAACAGAAAGCAGAAAATAATGTCAGATGAAACAAACACAGCAATGTAACCCAGGCACATGGAGCACCCAAACACAGCCCCAGTTCACAAGGGCAGAGCCCATGAACCAGGCAGATGATCCACCAGACCAGGTAACAGGAGAGACCCCAAGCCAGTTTACCGAGTGACTAATGGGGCTACTGCCTGCAAGAGTGTAGGATTCACTGTGGGATCAAGGTGGACTGGGGAGGAAGGAGAATGCAAAAAACAGAGAAGAAGATAAGAGGGTTCAGTCACATGTGGAGATTTCTGTTTTCCTGGGTTACAGGAGTGGCTCCATTCCATACGCACATATAGAGGTCAAAGTGCCTGAAACGAGAAGATGGCCACAGATCCTAGGGGCCCATGAGCCTGCAGTGCCAGGGACTGGCAAGACTTGTGTGCACACAGCATGTAAGTGTGTGCATGTTGGTGCACATAATCACCAGCAACCAGACCAGCCTGCAAGTAGAGCAAGAGGCTTGGGAGCCAGGGGTCAGACAGGCTGTAAGACTGGGCCAGACTCTGCAGAGAACAGAGGGTCTGAGCTGCTGAAAGAACATCTCCCTCACACAGCCACAAGAGATTAGGGTCTGAAGGATGGCAACTGGAAGCACCAGGAGGTCTGAGCTGGCCACCAGGGGTTTCTTGCATGGCTAAAGTTTAAGGCTATAGCAGAGACTCCTCCTCACCTGAATAGAAAGATGAATATTATGTGCCTCAAGTGGCAATATTGACAAAATTAACTGAAGATTCACTTCTGAAACAGTCTGCTAATTAACTAATCCGAAAGCACGTGGAAAAAGACTGACTTGGAATGATGCTCCACAGACAGCAGATTACAGCACTATTTAATGACATGTGTGTAGCAAATATACATTTATGCACTGTTTTGGGGGAACTCCTGATGCTCTGATCACTTCCCTAGGGACCGTGTTCCAGTGCCCAGCCACACTCTGGGTGAAGGATCTTTTCCTAATATCCAAACTAAAGCTCCCTTGACACAGCTTCAGGCTATTCCTTCAGGTCCTGTCACTGATCACCACAAAGAGATCAATCAGTGCCTGCCCCTCCTCTTCTCCTCATGAGGAAGCTCCAGACTGCAATGAGGTCTCCCCTCAGTCTCCTCCAGGCTGAACAGACCACGTGACCTCAGCTGTTCCTCACATGGCTTCCCCTCAAGGCCTTTCACCATCTTTGTTGCCCTCCTTTACTCTCTCCAATACCTTTATATCTTTCTTATATTGTGGCTCCCAAAACTGCCCCCAACACCCGAGGTGAGGCTGCCCCAGTGCAGAGCAGAGCGGAACAATCCCCTCCCTTGCCTGGCTGGCAATGCTGTGCCTGATGCCCCCCAGGACAGGGGTGGCCCTCCTGGCTGCCATGGCACTGCTGACCTCTGGTGCTGTGCCCACTTCCCTGGGGAGTCTGTGCTAGTGCCCAAGCACCCTTTACCAGGATCTCATTCCCCAGTCTGTCTGTACATCCAGGGCTGCCCTACCCCAGGTGCAGAATATGGCACTTTCCCTTGTTGAACTCCATATGCTTTGTGGTTGCCCAGCCCTCTCATTTGTCAAGGTCTCTCTGCAGGGCCTCCATGCCTTTGAGGGAGTCAACAGCTCCTCTCAGTTTTATATCATCTGCAAACTTGCTTAGTATCCCTTCCAGTCCTGTGTCCAAGTCATTTATGAAGGTGTTTAGCTATTAAATTCTTAAAGTGTTCTTCAGCTGTTTATATCAAGTTTCAAGACACAAGTCTTTAGTCTCCAGTCCTCTTGTTTCTCATGCTAGAGTAGCATTTGAAACAAACAACTTCTTACTAAACTGATTACCCAATAAGTTGCCCTGAATTAATATGTTTATTGGAGGATCTTGCCTCAACCTGTAATTCCAGTTTCAATATGGTACTTCCTTTAAACTATTTTCTTCTTAAATGTGTCATCACCATTGCTAAATTCTTCCAGGTGTAGTATTCCAAAGCCTTATTCAATGCTTGCAGTTTTCATGTTTCCAAAAACTAACAGAAAATTCAATGTCTTCCTCCCCTATCCCAGAGCATGATCGAGCTCTTTCTGCCCTTGTGGCATATACCAAACTAAACTATTCAGGCAAAGAAAACACTACTTGGCTAAAGAAAAAACACTGCTGATAGCATGACTGCCTCCAGATGATAGATTTGCTTTGCTGAAATGTATTTTAAAGCTATCAGTGAAAACAGCTGAAGCAATCCATTTACGGAAGTTACTATTAATGCATACAAAACATTAAACTTCAAGGATTAGAAGGTGATCTAAATGCAATTTACTCTATAAGGTTATGAACTCTTCAGGATATTACATGATCACAAGTCAGAAGCAGGCATAAAACAGACATGTGGCCATTATGTTCAGTCTCCATTGAAGAAGCAGCTGATGTATAAAAACTGAAAAACACCAATACATTCAGCGAGATGTGCATATCACTTATAAAATTGAATATAATGCAGTTTAATGCTCAGGAATAACTGAAAAATGCATCTAAAGGAACATTCAGAGGGATATTTCTTAAGTGCCACAGGACAGAGCTTTTCCTTAAACAAAAGCCTTTTAGGGACTTTTCTAGGAGTCTGACTCACAAGTAAGTTCTGCACACACTGCTTGCACAAACAGCATGTTTCAATAACTTACAACACGGGATGTTTATCCTGAGTCTTCAGCTTGACAGCAGTTTATAGGTAAAGAATTCCCACACAAGTGACAACAGACACTGGTTTTGCAAGGAGATATGCCCCCACAAAACTGTATACAGTGGAATTACTTGTGGCACTTGAGACCTTTAGAAAATAACTTTGTCAGTAAAACTTTTCTACTGCACAACACAGGGCACATTTATATCTCATCTGATGTTACTGCAGCAAGAAGTTTCTTGTACCTTGCTGAGGTTCTTCTTCGCTCACATGTTCAGTTTAAAAACTACACTTTTAGTACAAATACTAAAACAGTATATCTTTTTAAATGACCTTGGTTCTTCTTTTGCTTACCAGCAGTATGATGCAGCTTTAAGTAATTCCAGTGTTTAATAGTACAAATCATTTATTTAGGTTATCGTCTTCTACCCAACAATAGTTTACTTCATTTAAACTGTATGTTTTCTTTAGTAACACAAATATCATACATATTTCCTTTTCATCATATTTTTATTTAGAACTAGTAGATTTCAACCACTCACAAGGAGTTTTTAATCATGAACTAGAAGTGCAGAACAATCATCCTCACATTTTTTCACGTTATAATCTGTATTAACCTGAACTAAAGCAAAAGCACGGGGGAAAAGATTCTTTTAAGTAGTTACACCAGTCAAAAGCTGGGTTTCACATTTCAGCTGACTCCACCTCTAGTAACTCAGAATGTTGTTTCATGGTATTTTAAGATTATTAAGTCAGAGCTTGTCATCCTGCCATCCTCCTTAAGCCCTTTGCACCAGCATCGACACTTTCATAATTACATGATGAGGCAATACAGAGCGCTGAGTTGGCCAAAAACTAGGTAGTTTTCAAGCAAGTCACCACACCAGATCAACTCGCTCCGGTGCCCAGAGGAGCACAAGCAGTGCAAGGACTGGGGGGCGCCAGAGTTGTACAGCGCTTGGAAGCAGCGACCATCGCCAAACCAATAAACGCACTTTGCTTTAAAGTGCTGTAGAATTCAAGCAGAGTTAGAGCTAGACTGGCCCAGAAGGGTCTGGTCCTAATTTCTCCCCCATTTTTAGTAACAGATTTTTTGTCACTCCTCTTTTCCTGGCTTTAGGATTCTGGTAGCCACAACTGAACAGGATTATGAAACTATAATCTAAAGGAAAACTAGTAATTTCCATTCCATAATCTCACTCACCACTTGGCCACATTAAAATTTCTGCTGACAGAAGGCAACAGAACTATGCCGCTCTGCAGAGAGTGAGATGCTCAGATATACACCCCTCTAATTACAGAACTGAACTCACTGGTTTCTGTGAGAAGACTGGCTGTATTAAGGTATCCCATAATAAACAGTTTCGCTTCAGTTAAGTTATATTTGATAATCGTAAAGTTACTAAGTTTCAGGCCTGAAGGACTACCGTGAAATTTTCTCCGTTGGGAAGAAGGAAACGCATCCTCCTCGCTTCACCGCCCTGTCCCACCAGGCAGGAGCAAGGGACGGGCACAGCGCCGCGGGGACGCGCACGGGGGCGGCCTCGCTCGCCGGCAACGCCGCTCCTGAAAGTTTTCCTTGTTTGCTGCAGGCTTCCCCAACCGCCGTAACCGGCCCGCGGGACGCCGGGAGGGAGAGAGGGAGGGCAGAGGGACACCGCCGCTCGCTGCCCCCGACAGCGCCTTCCAGGCCTCGGCGCCGCCGCCTGGCCGGCACCGCGCAGCCGGGGGCGCCCGCGGCCCCCGCGCCC
>VYZT01055702.1:1821-17453 GCA_013400735.1 Pomatostomus ruficeps | reverse complement strand
GGCCGGGGGCAGGGGCGGGGCCGGGGCCGGGCGGGCCGCAGGGCGGGCCCGTAGGGGCGCCCACTGTTTATTTGCCCCAAAAGTGGGAAAAGCCGGGCGCCCCTTTTTCCCGCTGCAGCGCTGCATCGCGGCCCTGGGCTCAGCCCGGTCTCGTCCCCATTCGGGCCTCCCGAACATGGCTCCTTGGGAGAAGTCGAGAATAGAAATGTCCCAAGTAGAGACAGTGGCCGTCCTGGTCTTTTCCGCACCGTGCGGCCTCACCTTGAATCCTGTGTGCAGTTTTGGGAACCTCAATATAAGAAGAATATAAAGCTGTTAGAGAGTCTGTGTCTTCGTTAAGGGCAAAAGTGGGGCTAAAGCCCCCTCAAAATGTCACTCTTTCCCCACTCTCAATGTTTCTGTTGCACTAACTTCGATTTTCCTGTGTAAAAGCTTCACAGCTGCCTCTGCACAAGGATATCCTGTATGTATAAATAGTTAAAGGGAGGGTGCCAAGGGGATGAAGACAAACTCTTCTCGGTAGTGCCAAGCAATAGGACGAGGCAACAGGAGAAACTGTTGCACAGGAAGTTCCACCTGAATATGAGGAAGAACTTCCTTACTGTGCAGGTGACTGAGCACTGTAACAGATTTCCCAGAGAGGTTGTAGAGTCTCCCT
Source organism: Pomatostomus ruficeps (assembly GCA_013400735.1). Classification (NCBI taxonomy): domain Eukaryota; kingdom Metazoa; phylum Chordata; class Aves; order Passeriformes; family Timaliidae; genus Pomatostomus; species Pomatostomus ruficeps. The sequence continues at coordinate 16,795 of VYZT01055702.1, read as the reverse complement.
GGAGATATTCCAGAATCCTTTGGACACAATCCTGTGCAATGTGTTCTAGGACAACACTGCTTGAGCAGGGAGGTTGGACCAGGTGACCCACTGTGGTCTCTGCCAACCTTTGCCCATTTTGTGATATTCCCAGTCATTCTTTAGACAGCTGAAGTTACACAGGTGTCCTTTCTCCTTGTACAGACACAATCTGAGCATGCAAATCACTTTGGACTCCAGCCCTTTCCCTCCTCTGGGCTTGGCACACAGGTGACTGCACAGAACCCTGGCCTGAGGAGCAAGTGGGTGCTGCTGGGCCAGGGGGATGCTGGGCCAGAGAAGCTTGGACAACTGAGCCTGAAGGATTTGTTTGCGATCGCTAGCAAAGATAGGGTTATTGTAGCTCACCAAGTCATGCTTCTGGACAAAAAAATGTAGGTCTGGGGAGTGGCAGAAGAAATAATAGCTGTAAGCTGTACATCTTACTAGACAGGGGGAATATTGGTTGGGTTTCAGCTGAATCCAAATACAGTAGCGCATCCCTTCTCTCTAGCCCAGACCACTGAGCAAAGGCCCAACAGCTTAACTAACCTATACTCTTGCCAAGGTAAGTATTATAAAGTCATCATTCAGTGCTGCTCCTTCAGCTTCTAGTGCTGGTTTAAAAAAAAAAAAGTTTGGAATAATTCTGCTTACTTCTTCATCCTTACAGTGCATTTGGCTCACATTTTCTCTATGGACTGGAAACATCCTTTTTAAAAATAAGTGATAATATCCCCATTCAGTACCCTACATTTTAAGAAAAATGCCAATATGATTTACAATAAACCATAAAAAAATAGTTCTGTTATAGCTTTTGCAGCCTAAGGATGTATGTTATATGAGAATGCCCATAAAACCTGAGCCATAGCTTACTGCTGTTCTTGGCTGTGCTTAAAATAAAGGGGAAAGCAGGATGCCAGCTGGCAACTCTGGTAGTTGGAAGAGAAGTAATGCCAAAATAGTTCATTGCCTCTTCCTCAAAATAAAAAAAGAAATGAGGAGAAAAGGTGGCCCTTAGAAAATACTGGATACACAACTCTGTTTGCAGTGGAGATACTGGGATGGTTAGTAAGAGATACAAGCAGGGAAATTGGGACTGAGCAAAAAAAACATAGCATCCAAGAGAAGTAAGGAACTAGGGAAGATTACGAGAAATCAGGGCCAAAGATGGCAGGGTGGTGTTGGGAGAGTCATAGATGAAGTGGTAGGGGATTTGTAAAATAATTTTGGAAAGAGATTACTGGCTTGCATTGCAGGGAGAACTAGCTCTGAACGCACCACTCAAAGCCTTAGCCGAGCTTTCTGCCCCTCTGTTCTGTTCCTCAGTGCTTCCTGTCACAACCTGCCATTCAGCTTCCCTGATTTTGTGTTTGTGCTCAAAATCAGGTTCTTTGTTCTCAGTGCATATCTGCCTGCTGACCTGAGCCCTGAATTCCTGCACTCTCCCACTTCACAGCCCCTTACATACACTAACAAGTCCATACGGCAAGGAATGAGTAACGCAGCAATATGAGAGTCAGAGTAGAGAGATACAATGGAGTATTTACTGACAGCAAGCTTAAAAGCAGAGGCCAGTTCATCCCTGCTGAGGTGTGACACTTGTCTTTTATATGGAAGAGTGTTCCAGCCAGGGAAAATGATGTCTGAAGGGAGTTACAGTGGCACCAAGAATGAATGTAGCAGATGGGCGCTAATAATGGTCTCATGCTTCAGAAGAAGAAACTATATTCTTAGAGGATAAAAGAATAAAAAAGGAATGCTGAGGAGAGGTGACATAGGGAGATTTTATTATTTTATTATTATTATTATTATTATTAATCATGTCAATGATTCTCTCCATTCAGTACTGTTCAATAATATGTGAATAATTAATGAGTGAGAATGTATCTGCAGTGCTCTAAGAATATAATTAAGGCAAGGTCAGAGAGAAAGTATCTTTGTTAAGCTCTCTGATGTTATTGGGGAGCAAAAAACACCTAAACTTACGCACACAAGGCTTTTTTCACACTGCAAAATCTGTCCATTTAATCTATCAGTTGGTCTGATACAAGATAAAATGCTTCTTACTACAAACTTGGCCTCATGAGTAAGGACGGTAAGCAAAAGTCACTGAAATCCATACCTAAGTTGTATCACTGAGAAAGAAAAACATTATTAGATGGTATCTAATTACCCAATTCACTTTATAAATTTTTAAAATATTAATAATTATGTATCTATATTACTCACCATGAACAGTTAATGAACACTTTGTAACATTTTATGCTACAAGGTCTGCTAGTCTTTAATCAATTTAAAACATGAAGAGTTACCATCAGATTTAAGATTCTCACCTTGTATTAATGATTCTAAATCTTTAAATCATTTTCTGGACTAGAATTTAATTATTTAGCCATGGTAACTTTTGTATCTTTAGGATTCAGTTCTATTTACTATGTCCAGAAAATAGCTGAAATCCAGAAAAAAAGTTATCTTAATAAACTATGGGTGTTAAATAAGTAGTTAAGACAATCAATTTTTTTGAAAGAATCAGCATCTGATACTTCTGCAATTGTGTTCAAGGGTCATAAAAGCAGTTACTGTGAGCCAGAAAAGGAAATCAACATTCTAACAACTCATTACACCAAGATATAAATCAGATCCACTTAATTAAAAAAACCAGTCCTAATCAGATGCATTTGTATAATTCCCCCAGTTTTGTTCTTTCACAAAGTTAAACCATTAAGTTGGCAAAGCAGTAAGATTTTGTGCTGATAGATTTGTGTCAATGCTGCCCTGCATGCAGACCAGTTAAGGGTTTTTCAACAGCAAAGACACTTTCTTTGATGTTCATGTGCCCTTTCATATAAGCTGCAGTGTCAGCACTTGGCTGTGATGGATTGCAAGGTTGGGTAAGCAGGAAAAAACTGCATTTCTGACATATGTTGTACATATGGTATCATCAGACTTCTTGTGGCAATGACCCTTTTCTCTGGCTGCCAGATATCACTTATTTTCCTTCCTGTTACCTTTTAAGAAAAAGACTTAGTTTGGTACAGCCGCCTTCCACTCTTATTGCATCTACCTCTTCAAATTTCCTGACGTATAAACGTATGAACAAAAATTCTCAAAATCAACTTTTACTGATGACCAAAATATTATTACCTTCCCCCATTCCTTTCCTAGTTAGCTCTCATTGTTAGCATTGTAGTGTGTTCACCTACTTCAAGCAGGAGCTTAAAATATTTTGCAATTATTGTTGATAACCACAATAATACCCAAGGACAATAGAAATAGGAAAAACATCTAGGACAATAGTGCACAAAATTAAGTAAGCTTCATTCTAAACAGTTTAGGAAGTGGTGTGATACATCGCAAATTTCCTAGTTTCTTATAATTTGAATCCATTATTTCTCCATCAGTAGTACACTTCAAAATTTATTTAATAGATCCTCTGTGAACAATTGTAAGTTATTAAACATTAGTCAAAACATTTGTATCATTCCTCTTAAGAAAGTTGAACTTTCATGCCCTAAATAAATAAATAAATAAACATCTATATATGTAGACTTGCACAGTATTTAGTAGTTTACTACAATAAAAAAGCAGAATGAATACTTTCTAGGAGCACAAAGAAAATTTTCTTTTTATCTTGTTTTCAATATTTGTGTGTCAAATCCTTTTTTTCTGTAAAGATTTCTACATATGGAGCTCCAGAACATCAGTCCAGAAGGGATTCTCAGTGTTGGGCTTTTGTTTCTTTGCATCATCTAAAATTTTTCAAAGACCGTACCTGGCATGGGTATAATAAAGATGTGATGAGTGACAGCCAACATGGTTTTACTGAGGGCAAATCATACCTGACAAATTTGGTGACCTTCTGCAGTGGGCTTAGAGTGTTGGTGGATAAGGGAAGTGCATAAATATCTAATAGAAAAAATATTTCCTAGCAGTAACCATGCACCACAGTAACTTAGCATTAGGCCTTGAAAGTCCAATTTTTAAGATGAAATATGTCAAATAATCTGAAAGTAGTTATTGAAGGTATTTTTTACCTTTTCCATTTCCTGGTAACAGTGCAGATTCCACACAGTGAATCTATACTACTTGTACTAAGTATGTTATCCTATTCACTTTTTTGAAGATCCTTAAAATGAACGCATTAGCTCAGGAAATCTTCAGACCATAAACAGAAAACCATTGCTTTTATTTTAGGGTGGGGTTTTTTCATATTTGATGTAAAAATTTTATGCATTTTATGTATTTATTATTTCCAGTCAAATAAAGGCTGCATGTCTTGGAAAGTGAAACTGCATCTAGCAAATAGTTAAAAAGAAAAAATAATTTAGATGACAACTGCCAGCTGTCCTTATAAGTGAAAACAGAGGTATAGGAGAGTTGTCAGGTCTCTAAGAGCCATTCAGCAATGCAAACCAGATGACACACTGGAGCCAGGAGCTTCTATTTCAAATGGAAAAGACAAGAGATGGTCATTCAGTAAGGAGGTGTTTTGCAAAGTAGTCCGTCAGTCAAACCAGATAAAATGTTGACTGACTTTGCCAATTTATTCACCTTTTTATTTTGTTCATCTGTACCCTGGTTTTGCTCCCCCTTCAAGTAGAATTTAACATGTAAAGGAATGTAGAGACAATGTCAGAGACAGAGAAATAAAATCATACTGTTTGTCTCTCCATCTTTTTCTCTAATGGTTGCTTAATTTTCATAAATACTAATTCCAAAATATGACTGCTTCAAAAGCAGTCAAATGGGGTAGTTGTTTAAGCATTTAGTACTTGAATTATCAGGAAGAAGAGATAAGACACTAGTATTGCCCTTTTTACTGACTGCTTCTTTTAACACTGAATAGAACAGCTACATCACACACAACTGCCCAAGGTAGCCAGCACCCTCACACGTGGTGACAGCCTCGGTCATGGCCGAAGCTCACAGAAGTAACCACAGTGAGCCTGCCCTGCACTGCCCTGTGCACGCCCTGGAGTGTGCAGGCATCACACTGCCTTATCTGTGGTGTCAACTGGATTGTCCTCAGACCATCCCGCTGCACGAGGCAGCATGTAGTTGGGATATTGTGCAGCACTGAACTTTGAGCCTGAAACACCCAAGGTAATTTGAAGTTCTGCTAGCTCAGGATTGTACTTATGCATAACTCAGCCTTCCTGTGCCCATCTTTAATCTGGAACTTTACAAATTTAGTTTTTACTCTTTTGTTTTTTCAGGACAAGAAAGGGTAAAATAAAATTTGACACTGTCCTAAACTATCTCCAGGCACCAGGCCCATATCTGCGGGGGAATGCTGTGATCTCCCATGGTTGCCAAAACATTTGTGTGGAATTTAAGAGATTTTTTTTGATCTTCAGACCCATAACTGTGTAGCAGTCTTGCTGAACAGTCAATAGCAGAAAGAAATGAATAAAAGGGTGATAGAAGGGCTGTACAACTTGCTGTCCTCTTTTGAATCCCTTCTATTCTTGCTAAATAGATGAGTAAGTAAGGCTAAATTAGGCCCCTTTAATTAGTGACAATAGCCCTATTCTGGTATCTGATGCCAATTTAATCAGTATTTCTGCTAGTACCAAATTTGGTACTTACATCAACAGTTTCCCAACACTTGCTGCCTGCACTTGGGGATCTATGCCCAACAATGACAGGGTGGCATTTAGAGCATTCTGCACCCAAGGAGGTATCAGCATCATGCTGCCTCCTTGGAGTGAGGATGAGGTCCCATACTCATGGCCAACACTTCAGTTACCTGCTACACAAATGGGACACTCTGATGGTCTTTACAAGAGAATCAGCTTCCTTCAAGAATGCCTTGTAGGACCTTTGCCTCATGCTGCAGAGCAACATAAATGACAAACAATTCGGAGAACAGAACATGGGAACTGTAGAATTGAAGCCAAATTGAGAGAACCCACACAGACTGCTGTTTTATAACCTGCTTCAGTAGCAAAGAACAGTTTTTATACACAATGAGATGAAGCCTTAGACAAAGCCCCCTTCTCAGGTTTCTTACCTTCTTACCTCACTTGTTACTTTAATGTGCAAGCATGGATGCTTTCATAGGTCTTCTTTCATAGTTCTTCTTCCATAGTACTTGCTTCAGAAGCAGTACTCCCAGGAATATCTCACTTCTATCACAACCAAAAGCGGTGGTGAATCATCTCTGCCGATAAATTAGCAGAGGCCTCTTGGCATTTTGAGATCAAATTCCCAAAGTCTGCTGTTTATCCCCAAATTGCCCCCTTGTGTTTCTTGCACTTTTTCCTAGATAGTCCAAATAATACATTCAGAGAGGGATTCTGAACAATTTAATAATTTTATTTACCATTTTATCATAACACACCCTAAGCATTACCACTGCCAGTCAAGATTATAGTGCACTTACATTAGTTTTCACCAAAAATACTTTCTTGTCAGATTGTTCATGGGCAAGAAGTATTAATTTATTCCTGGGAAAGGCATTTCAATGTGTGTCACTATTATAGGCATCAAAAACATCTATTTATGCTCCTCTGAAACAAAAAATATGTCATCAATGTGAAATAACTACAGGGATGTAAATTTTTAAACAATTTCATTATTATTAATTGTGTAACATTTATCATTGGAAAAAAATAGTCTTTGCACTGTGATTCCTACGGTTTCTTTCTTTCTTTCCAGATACTTCCCCTCAGCTCTCCTGCCAAGCTTTCAGAATTTTAATTTGTTTAATATAGTCTTTGAACTGAGGTCAGGAAGAGGTCAGTTGGAGGCAGTATCCCAATGGGTTACTATACTCTTGGCTAAATGCAATGTATTGTCATCTTTAATATTTAAAGGAGTGCTTAACTGGAATTGAACACAGTTTATTAGACACAAAATTTGTAGCATCTCATGATGCAAATTGTACTTTCTGACTGCTACACAGAGACCTTTTAAGTAGATCAATATACTATGTTTTTCTTAGAGTACCTTTAGGTTTTTTTAAATTAAATTTGTATATATTAAAAAATTACAACCACACAAAATCTTTCATTCACAGAGATGTTTATTTTTGTCTTCAATGTTTGTAGGGAATACGATTTCACTACAAAAGTGTCTCAGAGAAACTCCATTCAAAGTCTAGGCCTAAGAATGAAGGGAAAATATACTTTCAGCTGTACCAGTCCTGAGCAAAGTTTAAAAAAAAAATTTAAAAAAAATCCTCTAGAGATAGGAAGCAGCACCAATTAAACCAGAGGGCCTCTTACTGATATCTGCTCATGCTTTCTTTCCTGTTTGAGAATTGGTAAATACTTAGGTAGGAAAAATTACTTTGTTATGTGGACATAAGATTCACAGTCCCAATCTCTCACCAAATACCATCCTTCTTTTTATAGTTAGAGTCCAGGGCCTCAGTTTTACTTTCCATTAAGTAGTCAGGACTGCTAACAGCAAGACTGTTGCCCCCATGGTGTAACATTTTCTCTTACTCAAATTAGTAAATAAATATTTATTTAATATGCTTCTTTTAATAAATATTTATTTCCTATCAATATCAAGTTCCTGAAAAGTTACATTGTTCTTAGAAGTATACTACTCATAGCAGTTATAAAACTTCAGATAACATCAGGTCTCAAAATAATTCAAGTGGCTTACAATCTGTCTCTTGTTGTTTCAGTGAAAGGATTTCAAGCCATTGGTAACATTCGGTACTTAATAGTTGGTTTATCCAGGACATTCAGATTCAATCTGACAAAGTAAATACTTCTAAGAGTCAGAACAGAAAAGGCACTTACTCATTTTGGGGAAGACACCTGGCAGGTAAGATTTTTATTTTCAAAATAACAAGCCCTTTTTCTAATAAACCCCTTAAAAAACTAGTTGGATAAACAGAAACCCTATGAACAAAACCAACTTAGGTACCCCTTTCCCAAGAAAGGTAATACTGTCCTTGATTGAGAAACTGAGAAATGTGAAAGCATCCAGAAATACTCACAAGTTTTATTCACTTCTGTGATATTCCAGTAGACCATCACAGCTGACTAGAAGAAAAAAATCTCCTCCAAAAAATGGATGTTTTACAAATTGAAAGCCTCAAAAATTTTTGGACCATTCCTTTTTAGGTACTTGTATCAGCAATAAAATGTAATATTCTAATGAGTATAACCAGGAACATTACGTTGGTTACAACTGATAACCTGTGACTTCATCCAGAGGAGTAAATATTTTATCAAACTTCCTTGCAATTGAACCATTGCCTCAGTGATGCTCTGTGTAAGGCACTTAGTAAATTTCAAGAGCATCTGACAGTACTGTTGGTAGCTTTGATTTGTTTGTGAGGATGCTCTAACAACTCTTCAAGAGTAACAGGTTACGGTGTGGAATAATCACTGAAAACAGCCATATGAATTATTGGCCACAAAACTCTTCAGAAGCCACATTCATTCTAGTCTGGGTTCTTATTACCCTTCCAACAAAAAGCTATCCTTTTCTTAGCAGTCCAGAAATTAGACCCTTTAAAATTGTGTAGTGGCTAATTGTATGAGGAATTAATTTTGTTCCTGACTAACTCTTTCATCAAAACTTTTGCCCTTTCAATAAATAACCTGTATCCAAAAGTGAAATATTCATGGTATTTACTATTCAATTCACAAAACCCTACATATTTAGGCCAAAAGTCACTGAACCAACAGGTATCAAGAATTATAAAACAAGACACATCTCTAAGAAGTGTGTAATGTTGCCTACTTCCAATACAGTACACAGAGAAAGGAACACTAAACAGACAAAAAAGACAAAGAAGCCAATATATAGCTCTTCCAGGGATTATTCTGAAAATACACTTTCGTTTTTCTTCCTTCCTTCCCCCCTCCTTAACCTCTGTCTTTTTGTTGAACTGAGGGTTTTTGAAGGTGTTTGATGTTTTAGAAACAGAAGCTGCCTACTTGGAATTTCCATAGGAAAGCTGAGAATGCGCTCAGTATCTGTGCACGCTCCTCAGATCTCCTTCTCCCGCAGGAACTAAGAGCATTTTACTTGGCAACATTCTGCCTCCATCAGCTGGAAAGAATTTTGCTTATTTTGCCACATTTGGAATCCTCCCAGCATAGAATAAGATCACTTGCAGAAATGCAGATAATTGGCATTCCAAAATGCCAGGTACCTCAGAGTGCTTGAATGGTATAGGATCAGCATAACTGTTTGCTCAGCAAGAATCTGTTCAGGTAGTCAATTACATAGAAACAAAGACAACAGTGACAAAATTGATATTAACCTCTAAGCTCCACATACTATAATTCTGTAAGAGCATGTTGATTTTTCAGAAACCAAAATACAGTTGAAGAACTGGGAACAGCAGTCAAATTCCCCACTTACAAAAGCAGGCATAATAAATTACTTCAAACTCACTGCAGCCACTTATACTAGAGATATACTTAAGAGAAACAAAACAAACAAAAAAAAAAAAAAAAAAAAGGGAAGAAGGAGGAATCAGGAATGTGTTCCTTCTGAGGTGGGAATAGTGATAATTACATGTAACCTGAAGAGATTTCCCTTGCCTAGATTAATTCATAGCTGAAGGGTGTTACAGTAAGAGATGATCAGTCAGATGGCAGATTTTCCTGCTCAGAGATCTACGCCATCAGGAACTGGGCTTGACATTGAAGCATTTTTATTTATTCTGTGCAAAGAAGGATCAGCTTGAAATAGATTAGTCATGGATGGCAGTTATCTATTAGACAAATATAAACAGCAAATGAGATCTCTGTGTTCCCCGAGTGGGTATTCAGAAAGTAGAATTGGCCTAACCCCTCACTTTTCTTAACAGATGTAAAGTGATTGAACAACTCCCTCCTTCTTTAGTGACAAATACCTGGGACTATTTTTGAACCAAACAGAATTTGCAGTTTGTAGAATCTAGCGATCTTGGGAAGAGGGTAAAGAGCCATATTTCATTAGCCTGGTTTACATTTATTTCCTTCTTCTGCATCCTTTTGCTTCTTCATAGAGGAAAATTACATGGACATGGTTACCAGGTTATCAAAAAATACATTAATAGTCTCTTCCTCAGCTGTCTGCTCAGTCACTTCGTTGTAAATTAGAGCTCCATTGGTCTGCAGCTACATGTCTTAAAAGCTTGAGGAAGCACATTCACTTTGCTTTGACCAAGATCAGTGTTTATACACTGNTTATCCCAGACCATGTGGTGTTGTGCTCAGCATATAGAGCTGGGGAAAGAAGAAGGAAGAGTGGGATGTTTCAAGTGGTGCTGTTTGTCTGCCCCAGTCACTGTTACCTCTGATGGAGTTCTGCTTTCCTGGAGACAGCTCAACACCTGCCTGCCCGTGGGAAGTGCTGAATGAACTTCTTGTTTTGCTTCGCTTGAATGTGCAGCTTTTGCTTTACCTGTTAAACTGTCTTTATCTCAACCCATGAGTTTTCTGACTCTTACTCTTTGAATTCTCTCCCCCACTGCACAGAGGGAGAATGCACAAAGGACTGGGTGGTACTTACTTGTCAGCTGGGGTTAAACCATGACAGAAAACAGTGTAATTAAAGACTACTTTTCCAGGTGGCCTAGATCCTGAAAACATAGTCCTGCTTAAATATTCCTCCCTCTGTCCAGATATGCCATACTTTTTGCAAAATAATTAACATTTTGGAACTACTTTTTAGAATATTGTTACTGAACAATATTTTTTCTGGTGGTAATTTTCCTTTTAAACATATGGGACAAGGAGTGATTAGATAATGTTACTATTCTGCCTTTTACAAAACCCCAAATGGGACAGCGATCTCTTCTGATCATTCATAATAATAATCATTGGGATCTATGGAATATGCTTATGTTCTTCATCTTCCATGTTTAGCTTCTTAAAAGGACACCTAAAACTTCCTATGCCCATTAAACTGTCTGCTCTTAAAATCCGCCATCAGCAGACAGAGCAACTTCATTCTGACGACATTTATCCATACCCCATAATAAAAGGGGCAAGATTAGGATTGAATACATCAGTGATTCAATGGTGGTTTGTTTTTTATTAATTTTCACCAGCACAGCTACATAGAGGCTGTAATCAGCTCCTGCATTACTAAGACTCTAGAATCTGAAACTAATTTGGTCTTTCACTGTTCGAATCCAAATGTACAGTTTAGGTAGAAGGGACACACCTGGACTCCTAGGCCTCATTCACAGACACAGCACAATCTTTTGGCATAATGTCTTATAAAAGTCATGTAAATATCACTTACTGTTGGATTTTCCAGCAAGCATGCAGTTTTCCATTGCTGTTGTACCATTTACTCCATCCTAGATAGGAAGTTACATTCATTTCTATAGAGCACTCATTTGTATTTAACTTCTGATGTACTTTTCCAAGTTTAATTTAGTGGTTAAATCCTGTTAATTCTTGTTAAAACATGGGTTCTTTAGATGTCAAACTAAGCTCAATATCTGATTGTTGTCTTAGACAAGTCTTCTAAGTGTCTTTTAACAGTTTCTCTTCTTTTTAAAACTTTGACAGCACAAAAGAAGACCCATCTGAGCTTCTACAGTTTGACTGGTTTTAGTGGACAGTTTTTGCTAGTTTGAAGTTACAACCTTTCAAACTGAGACTGGTCTGACATAAGTTGGGGCATAATTTCAGGTTAGGAAAACCTCTGAAAGCTCAAACTGTATTTCCAGCACGCACAAACCTTAACATTGAGATAGAAGTATGCATTTGCAAAATGCCACCTTTGACTGACTGGTCCACTAGCCAAAACCAGCATTAACTTTTTATCTTACCTATCTTATTCCTGAGTAAGCACAGGCTAAATTTACTACAAGTATAGCACTTGCTGTTGCCTTTGGAGAAATTAAATGTAAATGCTTTTCTATTTCCCTACAGTTTCTGATTCTGAATGAAGTATACCCAGACTCCCTAATAGGGAAAAGAGCCAAATAAAGGCATGTCACAGGAAAAAAAAAACCCAAACAGATACAGGTAAAGAACCCTGGATAAAAGTACACACAATAAACAGTTCCATATCAAATCAATCCTGTATAACAAAGTAAGATCAATCAGCAAAACGTAGGAAACTGTCAGGCTTTTGAGATAGGAGAGAAAAAAATATAAAGAATCCAAGATGCAAGATGTGAAGTTTAGAAGACCTGCCTAAACACTACAGTGAACCAATAGAAACAAATTCTAGAAAGTACTCTGTCTCACATGGTTACTTGAAAATGTGCTGTTCATAATATTAAAAAAGTAAAGTGCACAAATTATAAAATCAAACAATTTTTGAGATTTTACAATCTATGCCCCCAAAACATCAATATCTAGATAAACACATAAGAGGTTAAAATTTCAGTCATATTCTTAATATCAAGATTTTTAAATTTTTAAATGTTATTTATTACTACCTTCTCTGTTGGAATCAAGATTTTATATGGCATAATTTAACCTGCTACTGAGTAGAAGAATTTTTGTTTATCACCAATATGTAGATTAAATTCATGAAAAAAGAGATCAGTCTCAACTGTGTATTTGTTCTGTTTCTTATACCACCTATAATCAATGGCAAAATTAGGAAGTTAAGAGACTGAATTACTGTATACTTTATCAATGAACTATTCATACTTAATTTTCCCCCATTACTCCCCCTTTTTTCCTTTCTGAAACCAGACAATCAATCAGCACATAAAGGAACTCATTTACATGGAACACTGTCACGCTTGTCTTTGTTCAGCCACCATTTCACGAACATCCCAGGATGTACGGCTGTTGAAGACTGGTGCATATATAGATTTAACAAGTAACAGTTCTTATGCAGAGAGCAATCACAGAGAAAAATAGCTAATCAGAACACATTACAACATTAAATTTCACTTTTTATAAATGGAGTAAAGATGATTTTAAATATATTTACAGTTCGAAAAAAGGATTTAGGATTACTACAAGTCAAAATTATTTAGAAATTATGAAAGTGAAGTTCATTTAAATTATATTATGAACAGAGTCAAATGCAGTATTTTGCTTAGAATTTGTCTACTCTGCTGTCAGTATTGTCATATTCCTTTCATCACCAAAAGGCAAAAACTTAACTTTGCTTAATGCTAAAACAAGCATCATTTCAATGAAACTCTGGCAACCTAATAGTTCAGTTAAAACCACCACAGCTTTTCAGATTCTAGCTGACTTCTGTTGCACCTGTAGTAGAAATTGCTCTTCAATGTCTTGTTGCATAAAGAACAGTGAGACTTTTTGCATTCTTTTTGATAAACATACTTGTATCACGTTTTTGAGATTATTCTCTACAGACAGTTGAATCACAGTAAAATTCACTCCATCCTTCCTTTCAAACCAAATGGCTACTTAAATTCTGAAGATAGAGTCCTCTTGTTGGCAGTGCTGGATGGTTTATTCACATAAACTTAAATAAAAATACATTTCCCATTTAGTGAATTACTGGTAATAGATTATTGTTTCTTTGCAAGGAATTCTGAAATGTGTTAGCATTCATTATGTTTTAAATTAGAAATGAATTTCATAAAACTTCTTGCAATGAGATTTACTATCCTTAAACTGCTTACTTTAAACAGTTTCAGCTTTTTTGTAATCAATTACATCAGTATATTCTGCAAATACTCCCACCTAAAAATAAAATATAAAAAAATAAAGTTGAGAAGCATGTATTTTTCTTTTAAAAACTAGTGTATGTTATTCTGAACACTAGCCCGGCCCCAGAAACATTTAAGAACCTTAAAAAGCATTGTTTTACAGATACTAAATTTGGCCAGGTAACAGCAATGAATAGACACCCTATTTAGTAAGATAAAGCAGAATACATAATAAACAGGTCAGTAGTTATCCATCTGAAATAGCCTATAATTAACATTTGATGTCTAAAAAGTTTAAACAGCAACACCAAGGAATGAGGTATGTATGTTCTCAGATATCACATCAGACTCTCATTTTATGCAACTAACTGTATTTCACAACTAGCATCTTACAAAATGGAACAGTACCATTGTGCCTGTAGAAGTACTGCATTAAAAACAGAAAAATACATTACTACAAGAAACCACCAAACATCACAATTGTCAGGGGCTACAAAAATCCATTGTTTTAAGCTGTTAAGAAGACATATCATAGGTTGGTAATAATTTGGGGCTGGATTCACTACCAAGAAGGTCCATCCAACTTTCACATGGGCTTAAAAATATATTTACTTTGAATGAAAAAGAAAAGGCTCACAGGAGTGTAAGTGCACTACCTCACTAAAAGGAGCTAAATGGACTTTTGTACTGAACCAGAATATATAATTTAAAATCTATATATGAATTGTATGTATGTATCAAAACACTTATTGGTTGTAAACAAAAATGCAAAATCTGTACTCACAAAAATATTTTATTGGTAATTTTACATAATACCAGATGGTATTGTAAATAGTTCTGCTCTGTATCAGTATATTGCTAAGTGCATAAATGTTGACAGCTTATGCCAAAGCGGGATACTAAGTCTTTTTCAAATGATTTATGACATAATATATTCTAATAGGCCAATTCAATATTAAAGAAACTGATTCAGGAACAAAAAAATAATAGAATCATTATTTCCTTATTCTTGTGCAACATCTGATATTCCTGTACTGAAATGATTAGTGACTATGTGACACTAGAAAAATCTGGGGCAAGGAAACAGCACTAAGCAGAAATGAGAACTGCAGTTCTGTTCTTTTTAAAGCTTTTCCAAACTTTCATATTTCCAAATAGTTTTTGCCAAATGCATCACCATCTGAGGTTCAGTATTTGTTACACAACACAGAATACCAGTGTACAGCGACAATGCAGTACTTTACCTGAATTGCAAGGTTAACTAATCAATGCTTAGAATGTGTTTTCTATTTTACTTGTAAACATTACAATAAGTGTTTTAAATGTCAAAAAATATTGGTAAAACCATCAACATAATTCAATAACAGTAATCTAGTAAAATGTGTCAAACAT
>VYZT01055700.1:0-50604 GCA_013400735.1 Pomatostomus ruficeps | reverse complement strand
CCCAGCCTGTACTGATACCAGGGAAGTCCCTCCAGATGAAGAGAAAAAGAGAGAATCCTGAGAGACCAAGTGAAGGCTAAAGCACACTGCAGCCTCCTTGCTGCTCTGCATTGTACAGCGCAGAGCTTAAGGAAAAGAGGGAGAATGACAAAGAAAGTAGGACTGAAAAGGGGGGGGGGGGAAACATGCTTGAAAACCCACTGACTTTAAACATTTATAGTCTTAAAAACTACCAAAACACAATCTACTTTAGTACACAGGCACAGAGGTCTGTTCTAAAGATCTCAGAAAGCATAAAAACCATCCCAATACAAAGACTGCAGAATGTCTAAATCTATGATAAACACACCTATCTGCAACTGCAAAAATTTATCTGACATCATATTTATGTACATAGTAAATGTAATTAATAAGTTAAAGCTATTACTAACATATTATATGCTGTAGCTATTTAATAGCTATTTATTAATACAAAAATTTAGCATAATATGTAATTACACATAGTATACATATATTATGTCTGTTTACACATAATATATAGCTACACTATGTAGTATTTGTAAATACTTCATACTATAGCACATGATAATTTACAAGGAGATACAGAAAAATAATCAGATTTTAAACCATAAAATTTCAGACTATCAGAACACTGAGTTTTCTACACTTCACTATGAGCCAGCGTTTCTTATATTAAGCACTAGTCAATACTGCTGTTACTGATAAAGGTCATTTTTAAGCAAAAGGCACAATTCAACTTATTTACAGGGAGGTGTTGTCATGGTTTGACCCTGGCTAAGTGCCAGGCACCCACGGCAGCCACTCACTTGTTCCCTCCCCTGCCACAGCTGGGCAGAGGAGGGAAGGAGAGGGGGGGGAAAAAACCCAGGGAATTAACCCAAAGGTCCATGAGTTGAGATAAGGAACTGGAAGAAAACACTCCAAGGATAAATCAGGCTCAGCTTAAGTTGCAAAGTGAAATTTATTACTACCAGAGTTAGAAGGAGGATATGAGAAATAAACTAAACCTTTAAAAGACACTGTTCTTTTCACTCCCCATCCCTCTCTCCTACCAACAGTGCAAGGGGGGGCAGGGTGTGGGGTTTCAGGTCAGTCCATTTCCAAGATCTTCTTCCCCTGCTTAGGGAGAGGAGGTTTTTTTTTTTCCCCTCTGCATTTGCTGTGGGGTCCCTCCCATGAGAGACAGTTCTCNTCCAGCGTGGTCACCTCCTCCACAAACTGCGGGACTTTTATCTCAGTCTCTGTCTCTCACTGGGCTGCACCTGCTACGGCTTCTCCTGGCATCTACAGCTACTGCGGCTTCTTCTGGCATCCATGGCTGCTGCGGCTTCCGACATCTCCCCATTCCAACATTGGCACCTCACCTACAGACTGCTGGTGGCTCTGCATCCCTTGTGGATCCCATGGACTACAGGGGGGACACCCCACCTCACCATGGGCTCACCACGGCCTGCAGAGGAATCTCAGCTCCAGAGCCTGGAGCACCTCCTCCCCCTCCTTCTCCACTGACCTTGGTGTCTCCATGTTGTTTTCTCTCACATGTTCTCACATCCTCTTCCTTCTCTAACTAAAGGCAGCTGTGTGCACACGTTGTTTTGATTTTTCCTTAAATATGTCATCACAGAGGCGTAACCAACCTTTCTAATTGGCCCAGACTTGGCCAGTGGCATGTCCGTCATCTTCAGAGCCATCCGAGATTGGCTCTGCTGGAAATGGTGAAGAATTCCAGAAGCTTCTCACAGGAGCCATCTTTATGGCCCCCTCCCCACTACTAAAACCACAACAGATGTGCCCCTAGGAAAGCACTGTGGAAAGAAATTCAACTTTACCCCATGACATAAGGTCTGCAGATTCAAGAACTTCTTATTTCAGGGAGGTTTTTTGTCAAGTAAGGTGCATCAGATTTGTGCATTCAGGAAAAGGTTATAATTTATCACAAGAGGACAGAATTGGAAGTGGCGTGGTCTTTCTTTTGTCTGCCTAACTCATATCTCTACAAAGGTGTCCTGACAATGAAAACCATACTGCTGATGAAAGATTGCATATTTTCTGTCTTCGGACACCACCACATAAAACTTCCTTTGTATCCTGCCAAAATGTGTGGAAGCACCACAAATGTCAGTTAACAGTAAATGTTTAATCCCCTGGAAGATTTGTACTGCCTCCAAGCCATCCAGTTAGACAATCTTCCCCTTAGAAAGCTCACAAGGCACAGGACTGACCCCCACTTTTAGTCCTCTTGAAAGATGTCTAGCTGAAGATATCTGCTCTGCATCTTCCCTGGACTTCTCCAGAACAGGTATTTGTTGTACAAAAGCTGCAATCTCAGGGAAGCATTTAACTTCAATCATGTGAATAATAGCCCATAGACTTTAATGTCACCACTCATGAGCACAAAGTTAAACACATGTTTAAGTGTTCTGCATATCTGGGATGCTTGAATAATTTTGATTTAATGTGCTGCAAAGTACAATGTGGGAAATAATTCATTTTTCAGTTTCACAGACAAGCATCTATTACAGTCAGAAAAGAGCAGATCCTTTTAGTTTTGCAGGTTTTTCAGTGAGGCTTTTGTTTTGTATCAACCTGAAATGTTCCATTCACCTCAGATCTACCTATGTTGTTTTGTTTTCCAATTATCTCCATCTGTCCCTTTCCTTTGTTACAGAAAAAAAAATTCCTTTTTTTTTTTTCCCTTGAATGTTGGTCAATTTTATGAGTAGTGCCTTTAGAAAATGACATGTCAAAATACATATCAGAAATATCAAAGTATTTTGTATCAAGTATACTAAAATGAGCTATTTTGGAAAATATCAGGAATTCCTTCTGCCTTCTTATACTCTCCTCAGATTTTTTTTCAGTAAAAATACTGGCCAGTTTTAACTTCAAAACTCACCTTTTAAAAAAAGAAACAAACTCATATCTATTGAAAAAATTACTGACCTATGCCGCATTTGTCTCAAAATTTCATTAACATCTTAAAAAGAAATAAGTCAAATACATGTGAAATTTCAGCAATCTATATTAATTTGCAGGCATACAGAAATCCATTTCTCTCCTTTTCACATCAATTACAAAATTACCATTTTGATACTTTATTAACTTCTTTGGCATTTCTAATTTATAGGAAAGGATACTGGTTTTTTTATTATTATTAACCTACTGCCCTCTAAATCATTTTATTTAAATGCCCTGCTGGCTGTCCACATTTGCTTTTATTCTATTACTACTGTATATGAATGGAAATTACGTATAGCTATTAGATTACTTCACACATTAGTTCGTTTTATATAACCTTTCCTTTATTTATTGCCTTCGTTAGACTGAAATACCGCAGGCACTTGTTTCTCTAATGTGTGTGAAGCTCTCCTGTTAAGGGAAATTGGGTTATATCTTCAGATAACACTCAGATGAAATCCAGACCCAGGAGCTGACTGCAGCATTCTGCGACAGGCCCTCTCACCACTGGAGCTTTTGCAGGGGTAAGGGCAGCAGCAGCCCCCCACACAGATCCTGGATGGACGCAGCCCAGCAGTGCATGCAAAGATGCTCCAGTTGGGCTGGCTGGGAGCAGACACAGCTAGCATGGCACTGCCCCTGCCAGGACCACCTCCAGCCCCTCTGCTGCACAAGGCAGACCGGTGGAAGGGGAAGGTGCTGCTTTGGCACCTGCACAGGAGGAAAGTGGTTCAGCAAGCACAGGGAGCTGGAAAGGAGATGCTGTAAAGAGCAGGGCTTTTCCTGCAGAATTCAAGGAACCAGTGCTGCTCTCAGGCAGGAGTAGGTTTCTCCTCCCTCAAAGTGCCCATGGCTGTCCCAGAGTTAAGAGCTAAAGCTTGATTTATGATTTAGCAGTTCCAAAGGTTAACGTGGGGGAACTAACAGCCATCATGAGATGTGTTCCTGCACCAGCTCTGGCACCTGTTTTGAGCCAGCTATGCTCAAAGGGTGTCATTCAGCAAGGTGAGCATCACCTGGGACAGAGAGAGAATGTCAGAGGTCACTAAGCTCATACAGAGAGCCTCCAGACACCCTCAGTTCAACCTGGTACCCTGGCACAGAGGCATCCACTCCAGCCCAGCTCAGACAGACCTGCTCAAGCATCCACACAAGCACAGTGGGGACATGACATTAGTCATTGTCTTGCATGTCATTAGGATCTAAATGCTGGGGCACAGCCAAGACACCATCCAAGTCCTGAGACATCTGAAGTGTTTCAGTCTGTTTTTCTGGGGAAGCAGCACGTTGGCAGCTGTAGGCACCTCTTGGAGTGGTTTATCCTAGGCAAGGCCCAAGGAAGAGGGTCCAAGGAGACCCTCAGGGTAGCTGTTGCAGACTGTAGCCAGCCTGACCTTGACAAGTGCACCCCAGCCAGGCACAGTAATAGATTTTGTGAGTGCATCTGGCATTTTGGCTGCTCTACAGTGTCAGTGGGACACCTTCCCCAGGTACTGTCATACTACAGAGACATTTGCAAGCAGATCTGGGTCTAGGCAAGTAGGAGTAATATCCTTTTAAACAACTGTCACTTTGCCTGTCAGCTTGGATTATATCCTTTGCTGAGACATTGTGCTGGACACAGATGCCCTTACCAGCTGATGGAAAGGCCAGGAGACTAATTTGCCTCATTTTTGCTATGGACACCAGATCACACATTGGAGATAAAAGAGATTGGAAGCTACAG
The DNA here is from genome assembly GCA_013400735.1 of Pomatostomus ruficeps. Lineage (NCBI taxonomy): Eukaryota > Metazoa > Chordata > Aves > Passeriformes > Timaliidae > Pomatostomus > Pomatostomus ruficeps. The sequence goes on along the minus strand of VYZT01055700.1, from coordinate 45,899 downwards.
TCTTTCCTCTTGGAAAACAGTCTTTCCCACCTGGCTTTGAACAGTGACTGCCTCTTTTGAAAGTTTGAACTGGCTTTAAGCAGGCAAGGGAAGGGAGGTAGAGCACAGCACACCTCCATGTGCCCTGGATGTGGCTATGCCCTTCATCCTGGCCAAGGAATGCACTGAGAGGATGAGTGAGTTGCAAGTAGTGTGTGGGCTTTGGAAAAGGGAAAAGATGAGATTCAGAAGAGTGAATTCCTCCCAAACTAGGGGATCTTGAAGCAGTGTGACAAATGTCTGGATGACTGATCCCAAATTCTGCAGGGCCCTTTGCATATTCAGAGAGTAAAATCCATAAGCCCAGTAGATCAAGCTCATTTACTCACATGTCTTGGAGGGAGTTAGTCCCACCTGCCTTTATTGTCTGAAAGCAGCTGTTGGCCTTCAGTTTCACCTGCCAGTTTTCATTTGATTCCAGATGCTCTGCTAGATTGTATTCTTACCTAAATATTGTACTTGCATCAGCAACTATGTTTGAGGCGTACCACAATTCTCTACTTATGTGCTGTGGCCTTTCTCTTCCCCAAGGAAAAAAGCACATATGCTTTAGCATAGGAAAAGTAAATACAGGTATGTTGGCAGAGAAAAGTAGAAGAAAATGGCCTCAATCCAATACACACAGGTGGCCCTATAGTGAAATTGACTAAAATAGGCCCAGAAATTTGTATTCAAAGGCTCTGTGAAGCTCAAGGACTCACTGTTTTCAAATGATATTTCATGCACATATCTCTGTGGGCATGAAGAATATCTTGAAAAGCATGAGAATGAAAGCATGGTTCTTTCCATGAGCCTAGGCACAGCCTGAAACAATAGATCTCAGGTACAAACTATCCCATTTAGCTCAGACAGTTGAAAACCTAATGATGACAAACTAATGTTACCTCTGATAGGGCTGTCTGGTTTTGAACAGTATCATTCAATCTGAAGGAGCCCATAGCTTTTAAGGAGTCTCTGCAACAATCTCCACCTGACAGAAAAGCATCCTCCCCTCCACCCCATCCTCAACACTGGAAATGAGGAGACAGTGTGAAACAAATTGAGGTCAAAAATAAAACAAATAACAGGAGCACTTCTGCATGGATTGTATTATTCTGTGCCATGGTTTATTCCAGGAAAAAAAAACCAAACCAAACAACAAAATGACTAAGAAAAACTCTTATGATTAATCTATCACAGAAATTCCAGCCTGCTGAACAGGACGCTTTATACACGGGATGCCTGGCCACAAATTATTTCTAGACTGTCATGAGGGACAGGAGAATCAGTAACTGTAACCAACCCAGCAGCCACAACTGACACTTGCAGTCCTCCTCTTGCTGCCATCCCCAATAGCAGTGTGTGCAACCCACTGCTATTTGGCTGCCCTGCAATGTCATGACCCCTTAAGCAGCCCCAATGGCTGGGTAACAAGCTCAGGATGGGCAATTGAGCCTCACAATACTCAATTCCTTGGAAGTAGCCTCATCACAAAACAAAAATAAAGCAGTGTGCAAAGCATTACACCCTCATGAGCCAGACAGTGTTACCCTGCATGTATCAGCAACCTTCTCAAAATCCTCAAGTGTTCAGGGTCCAGCAAAAGCAAATGCTTTCCGTGGACAAAATGCTGTGCAGGTAAACTAGACATTGAAACACAGTCTGAACAGAAAATTATTTCTTGTGCTAAGCCTCCAAACACTTTGAAAAAGATGACAGTATAACTTCAAATGCAAGCAACAGTATATCATTAAAGCCACAGTGAGTTACCCCTATGGACAGAACTTGTTCCCAGAATAAATTAACAGATCATATTTGCTAGCCTCATGGCCAGCATTCCTACCCAAGACAAATTATTTCATCCTGAAAAAACAGGTTGCAGCCATTATACACATCGTCTCCAAAGCTCCATTAATTTGTTTCTTGCTGACAGTCAAGGTGTGGTTTGGGATCGTGCAAGCAAGCACAGTTCAGCTCTGTTTATAATTCATTCCTGAAGTGCTTAACACATGTAAAAGTGCAGGTGAATACCAATGAAGAACAGTTGTGCTATTTAAACTAGGGTCTAAAGCTATGATGTGACTCTGAAAACACCTGCACACTTCCCCTGTGAAAGGAAAGAAGAGAGGGTAGAGCAGCCTCTTCTGTGGCAAAGGCTGCTTTGAGGGTTTGGGTGGATACATTACCTTTTTGTCGCTCAAGCCAGACACCTGGTCCACGTATTCCTCTTGGATCATGAAGGCAGCCAGGTTGGCAGTGTAGCTGGCCAGAAAGATGACAGCGAAGAAGGCCCACACCGACACCATGATCTTGCTAGTGGTACCCTTGGGATTCTGTACTGGCACAGAGTTGTTGAACACCAGCCCCCACAGCAACCAGATAGCTTTGCCAATGGTGAAAGAGGGACCTCCTGGCTCTAGAGTGATTGAGAAACATGATCCCACAGTGAGCATCTGAGAGTAAGTGGTCTGCATTTCCAGTCTCACACACATCTTGACTTCAGAGTTAAGAGTAGTATCTATTCCCACTTGTGAGGTGAATATCTGCAGCTGCACTCCCTTAAGTTCATGCTACCATATCTCAGCAAAGTGCGACCTGAAAAAATTATTTTTTAAAAACATCCTCAGGTTTCCATATTTCTTCTGTCTCAGGGATTTCCACTGAAACCTTATACAAGAGCATTTGTTTATATTTGATTGAATTATCTAGAAGCCCAAACATTTAATTTTGGTTGAAGTGTTGTCACCAGGAATAGAATTTGCTCAGGAACATTCTATCCTGATTTCTAGCTGTTTAACAGTGATGTCCTCAAACTCCCAGCATACACCTGTGTAAAACATGGCTCTCACTGTACTTGTAAAGGCATAAGGAAGAGCACTATCTGAAATAACAGGGTTCTACAAATACTTCTGCAAGAGTGTTTCATTACTCTAGTCTGTTGAAGATCCACGAACCAGAGAAGAACACAGCTCCCTCTCCCCATATTTTGTGTCTAAGGTACATGACAGTGACATATGCTTGGTCCACCTTAAGAAAATCTGCAGGTCTGCCCGGATAGTCCAGGAGCAGATCCAGTGTTTTAAAAGCTCCTATTTTGACCTTATTCACTTTTCAGTGTGGAAGCTCACTCATACTCCAGAAGCCATGCGTGCTAATGAAGTACTAGATGTGAAAACTTGTGAAATGGCACCAGTCTCCCAGCAATCTTGCACCCCCAGCACGTGCTGGTTCCATTAGTGGGAACCTAAACCAAAATTTCCTCAACTTGAGCACAAGAAGAGCTGAGAGGGAGAATGCAGATGCGCTCACTCTTCAGACACTGAGAAGATCTTCTTAGGATGACTGGTACAGTTCAAGCAATGTCATTTCTCCAATGGTGCCCCAACCTGATCAGCATCCCATGCTCTATCTCCTCGGGCAGGCTGATTCGATCCTAGTGCTGCTGCCTGTGGTTAAGACTCACTCCAGCAGAATAGCAAAAGGGAAGAAAGCTTTGACATGCCTCTCCAAACCTCTGAGCAGCAAATAGCATAGATCATCTGAAAGCTGTAACCATGTTACCCTAAATACAAATGAACAATGCAAGAGGCTCATTTTTCACCCAGGGAACTCTACACCAAGTTCAGAGCAGAATCATCACCTGGCAAAACTGGTGCCTTTAAGTTCCAGGGAGATAAAGTTCCTAAGATAAACATGGTTTGGCAGGCCTTGTCTTTTTACATGCTGGAGTGGTATTTTTATATCCCTCTCTACCTAATGTGCCCTAAGATATACAGGTGGAAAGCCTAAAAAATGTCAGTGGGAGCTATAATGTGGAAGGAAATCTTGAGAAGTTCCCTTCTAAAAGCCTTCCTCTCTCCACTGACCACCCCACGTGTTTCCATGGTTACTTCGTCAGACACAAACCACGATCGTAATGGGAGATTCCAAACCAAAAGTCTTGATGTCCGTAAAGAGAAAATGCAAGTGTGTGAGGCATACTGTGAGGGGCATACTGTCATAGTTCAAATGCAGCCAAAGTAACATTAGCCAGGGTTTTCATTACTTAAATCAGCACTGCAGTCTCTGCAGCAAATTTCTGTATCTTCATATTTCATCTCTTAGGGATAATATCTGTCTGATCATGCCATACTCTTCATAATTACTCAGAAATATTGATACTTGCAGCTGCAGTTCAGCTAACTTAACAACTGCACAACTGCACACCTGTACTAAAAACTGCTTCCAGTTCCACATCTATATTAATACCTCTTAAGAGACTCGGTACTTGTGCCCAGAAGTCCATGGGGTTATAATCAGGTGCCGTAAAGGCCCTCCATAGCTCCACGTTAAAAGACAAATTCCCTACTTCCCCATGGATGTGGTTCTGCTTGCATTCTCATTAACACTTTTTATTTTCACTCCTCTCTAATTTGATGGCATAAATTCACTCAAAGCACTAGACTGGGGAGCAAATGAGTACACTTCCCAGTAACTGTCTCTCTCCCACTATTCTGTATGAACCAATAAATCCAGAAAGGTTTGAAGGGCTGATTCACCAGGGGCTAAAGGCATGCAAATGACAGAAAACTCAACTTTCTAATTGTTTTTGTGTCAATAAGGAAAAAAAGGCTGTATCTTAGGAAGGACAGACAGCCTTTCTTTAATTCATCTGGCTGCCTTCTGAAAATCAGAACCACAGAGTGGATCACTTACTTGTTCCCATCGTTCCCACTGCCCTTGAAAAATAATTCTTTACCCACTCCCAAGAAAATGAGCTTCCCGTTCTCTCAGTTGGTCTTAGAATGCCAGAGAGGCAAGCAGGGGAAGGACCTGACCAGGTGACCGATGTGAAGTCTGGAGGTCATAGCACTATGCTGGGAGGCCAGCAGAGTAGCTTGTTCTCCGGGGGAGATGTAGCACTGAAGGATGGATTGACAGTGCTGAGCCCTGTGATTGTCTCAGAGAGTGCAGCATCATAGGCCCTGCCAGCACTGGCTACCAGAGCCCATTTTCCCTCAATGAGAAACAAGCTGGAGCTGGTATGTTCTTTAGACATGAAAGGCAACAAAGCTCCATCTCTCACGCCAAGCAAATTATCCATTATACACATCTGCTCTCTTCAGAGCCTTTTTTCTGCCTCCATCCCTGCCCTCTTTAGTCTGAATGCAGAGCTCAGAGTGGGCTAGATCTGTATCGTGTTCAAGGCAAAGGGACACCCCAGCAAAGGAATGGAGATTGGAAACCAGAGGAGATCATAGCAAGAAACAGGTGCTCTTACCTCTGCCATCAGCAAGGCACCGATTATAGCCCACAGGGCTGAAGTACTCAAAGACGAAGACAGCCACCGCAGAGATGATAAGCAGCATCACAAACATCATCACCCATACATCAGCACTGAAAGGCTCTGGAGAGGAAGAGAAAACCATGGTGAAAAACATGATAACACCTCACCGCCTTTGCTCTCCAGAGAAGCCCAGTGTGGGGCAAATTGGGCTGGGAGAAAGCAGAAGTTAAAACAAAGTCTTCAACCTAATTCTGAAAAACTTCTTCAAGTGGGAAAACTGGAGTTTCTGTCTCTGAAATGACTGCATTCCATCGTACTGTTACATTTGTGACACATGGCTCCATCTGGAATCACACACAGCCATTGTGGCATGCATTGATAAAATAAAACACATTGATAAAAGATTGTTCCCAGGAAGTCCTCCAGCACCATCTGGAGAGAGTGGGGAAAATCAAGCAGAACTGGCAGAGTTTCAGAGAAGCATCCAGCTTTCAAGATGCTATCGAGCCAAAGAGCATCTCCAAATTTCTAAGGTTCAGCCATAATGGCAGTAGGTTTTTAGTATTCTATCCCTCTAGCAATGGGAACACTGGCTCATTCTAGAAATGTTAGTGTTCATGTTCTGCAAGTATTTGATCTCTGCCAGGTTTTCTCCTTCTCCAAGCCTGAACAGAAAAAGATGGGACTGAATCAGATCAAAGAAACAAAGAACTTTGCTCCAGAGTATAGCCAATATTGCAACCTCAGTTAAATTGCAGTTTAAAATTTTGGAGATAATTTTAACATTGCTTTTACATACCCCAGCAATATTGGTGGACTTGCTAAGGGCAAAAACTCCTGAATAGTCAGTAGTCATGAAACTCGTATTTAAAAAGATCTGGGAAAATGTCATTACCCATGTAAAAGTATTTATGTTTGTGAATGTTCTCAGGACCCTGGCAGAGAGCAGACAGTAATCATATAACTCATATACTGTGTTTGCTGCATCATAAAGCATTTTATAAAGCCAAATAGTAGATACTAGGAAGACATGAATGTCTCGGGGAAATGCAGTATCATTTCCATATTCTCTGATCACCCTCCATCACTGAAGGACATTAGAAATGCTTTTATTGTAAGACAGAGTGTCAGCACAGAACTGATAGCTCAACTGTTCTTGAAAAGGTCTATTAGTTCTCTAACTTCTACTAGGTGTCAAGGGAGGGTCAAGTTAACAATGTCTTTACAAATAATGTCTCTCAATGTGCAACAATTTATTGCTAATTGCTATCACTAAGTGTTATGGTATACCAGCTATAAGGTTTGAATCAATTTTCTTCTGGCCTACACTCCTTGAACATACTATTAGCTGAGTCACTGGGAAACCATGTGCTGTGGTGTATGTGACAACTCTGAGTGAGCCTATTTTTTTTCTAGGATTAGGCATATAATTGCTGAAAAATGCCTTGGCTTGAAATTCATAGGCAGTGCCTATTTGCACTTGCATTTGCCTGGAGTTTGCTTGCCTGGGATTTAGTTCTAAAACATCACAGTGTATTTTTATACACCTGTCCCACAGGTACTCCCTAAAAAGAGCTTTCAGGCTAAGAACCACAAGCAACCTTCACCTAATTTTTTATGACCACTGGGTGTAGTTTTAATTTTAGATTGAAACAATACCTAAGAAGGCAGAAGGTGAGACAGTTCCATTGCTACGTGACACCATGACACTGATTCCCGTTTCAATGAAGGGCACAGAGAAATCCACCACTTCTGAACGTTCCTCATTAATGGTGAGGGATCCCACAGCCATATAGGCCCGTTTGGTGACAACCTGGAGTAGGAAAAGAAAGAGATCACACACAGACACAAGGCAGCCCTCATGCACCACAGTCAAGCCCCTTTTCATCTTCCTGCCTTTCAACACAATCCTTTTACTCCTGTAATCCCATTCCCTATATTGTTTGTAACATCTCTCCTTTCTAATCTTTCATCAGGACACCTTCTTCTTTCAGGAAACCTATAGACATTAATCTTCCCCTCAAAGCTGGTATGTGTATAAAATATAAATCCACAGAGGTCTTAGGATAAACACATCATCCACGGAGAAGACGTCTTATCTCATTTTTCTGTCCTTGCTTTATCCTCCCTCTAACACTGCAAAGTCTTATTTCTTTCTTTATTCACCTTATATACAACCTAAGCATAATCTAGGTTGCAGCAACCGTGGTGCATGGATATCAGCCTCTTTCTTAGGCCAAATTTGTGAGACCATAGAGAATAATAATTAATGGTCAGACAAGAAAGGTAGTCATGGTCAGAGTGTCAGAGCAGATTAATTAACTCAGTGCCAAGAAAGAATGCAGGACAGTAATTTCTAGAGCCACCTTTGTCCCTGCCTCAGAAGTGGACCCAATAATGAGAGGAGGCTAGACCTGACCCATGTCACCCAGCTCAGGGTTGAAGTCCACCATGCCCTCCCTTTGCTGCTGACCTCTCCAATCATTCCATTCCATGTCCCGTTGATCTTTTTTCCATGCTTGCCATTAGTCACCAAGTAGAGGTCATACGTGAACTTGACAGACTTTGAGATTTTCTTGAGGATGTCTATGCAGAACCCCTTGCAACATTTCTTCATGTAATCGGGCTCCTCATCAGTTTTGTTCCTGAACCGTCACAACAATAATGGGTTAAAAGACTTGGGAGAAACTCCTATAATTCCCCTCTGTTGTGAGTTTGCATTCCCCCTCCCACAATATAATGTGGAAAATTTATATTGTGCTATCTGTGCCGGAGGGTGTAGGGACAGGCTACAATGATTTGCCCAAAGGGGCCCATCATGAATGGACATGGGATAGGCTGGGCAAATGGAGGTGATTTTCTAGAAAGGATTATCAGATTATGATGGTATTGGTCCAACAGACACTCTACATTCTGCTGAGAACGGAGAACCCAAGATGAGCAGAAAAATACAGGGGTGCGTACTCAGTCACTATGCGTTTTTGGCAAGGGACCGTGTTCCTCATGCAGGTGCCACTTAGGGGGTCCACATTCTCCACAATGACAAATGGTGCCTCTTCCAAGGTCACGATACTCAGGTGATCGTCCTCACGTTCCTCAGAGTCAGGATACAGTTCAAAGCGCGGCCACACGTAATACTTCATCTGCAACTTTTTTTCCTTCCATTTCCCCACCTGTGGAGACACAAACCACAGAAGATAGACTTCTAATTGTCTCATGCGTTTGCATCAACCACAGCTACTACAGGATTAGGTAAGAGAACCACTCTGGTGTACTCATGACTCATGTAAGATGGGGACATTTCTTAGGAGAAGGCTCTGAGTAAGTGGATTCAATCGAGGGGGAAGTGGAAAACAAGAAAGATGTCTGAGTTGTCTCATCTCTGAGATGGTCTCACCATTTGGGAGAGTGAGTGGATAACCACAGGAATACTATAACCATGGTCAAACAGACTGAATGTCTTTCAACTTTCTCAGCCAAACAACATGAACACAATGACTTGGTTACATATCTTAGCTGGAAACAAGGAATTGCTTTACATTTCTGATGCATGAAAATTAATACCAAAGAGCATCTATTTTTTTTTAAATCTTTCTATTTTTCCCTAATTCTCATAACTTCCATAAATTTCTGTTGTAATTTTAGAACACTTAATTTTCAATTTCCTAGGAAAACAGAGATCGTATCTTCAGCAGTCAAAAAAGAGGGTGGGACTCAATTGCCAATTGCTTTATACCTACTGCTACAAATGAGAGCTGTTTTGATGCCCCTGCAGTCCTTAAAGAGACAATACATGTAAGCTCACCCACTGTCCAGGTAGATAATTTCTTGCAAAAAAATCCAGGAAAAGAGAAAACGTGAACATCAACTGTACTTTCAACTGTCAAAGTCTCGCCTTTGTTCTCAATTCCCCCTCCCACCATCACAGTTGACAGTAATTAGCACCTTGGCTGGCAGCTGAAGTTGAGAGGGTGAAGAAGCTGACTGGGCTTTAGAAGAAGCTTTCCTGCATAATCGTCAAAGCAAGTCCTCCAGGCCAGGACTGAGACATGCTGACTTGATGGCAGAGGCAGTGTGGGTGTGTGGGAAGCTTGCATGACTGCTCTTAGCAGTGTACCTGCTTGGTGGGTAAACAGAAGGGCTTCCTTCCACTCCAATCCACCCCTTCCACCACCCCAAAATTTCAGTCATTTATTTATTTAAATGACAGAATGGGAGGGAAATACACTTATTAAAGGCTCATTAGGTGTCAATGGTTAATCTGCGAAACTCAAAGCCCAGCTGGGGTTTGGCATTTGAGAGTATCCACAATTCACATAAAACACTTGTCACCTTCAAAACTAACGAACACTTCATCTGGCTATGAAAGAAAAATCCACTCTGAGAGCTTGTGGTGTGAGAAGGCAGAAGAAATCACCCAGAGACAGCAGTTTCACACACCCATCCTCCATCCCTGTGCAGGGTGAACGCAGCACCTCAGCGAGCACAGGGCAGGCATGTTTGTAAAAAGGTGGATGAAGCGTCTGGGCAGCTGGCCTTGCCTTCCCAAAGGCAAAGAATGCCAAGGAGAGCTTGCCCCTAATGTTCCCTCCACCCATGGAGATGGTCTGTACTCATGCTAACATCTAAGCCTGGATGTGGAAAGTGAATTTCTAAGGGGAAAAAAGAGCATAGACTCACATGCTTATCCAGGGTCTGCTCAGCCCTGGACTTCCCACTCATTCACCAAGCAGGTCAATTTACCATCATCTGAGCCAGAGATTTCTGCAGTGCTACTTTAGCTCTCAAGTAACTGAGCTTAAATCCCCAAAAGCAGTAACTGCACACATGGGGCTCAGTAGAGAGCAGTGATTAAGATGCTGCACAGAACAGTCCAGATTTCAGCTCAGTAACATTAACTTATCATAGAAATAAGTGGCTGATGAAAGAGACATCTCGCAGAATCTCAGCAGCACTTAGATATCTCAGTAACAGGCATGATACAACCCCCTAAGTGATAAAATAGATCAGATAGGCAAACCCAACCCATAATTACCCAGAATTTCTCTGGGACAGAAAGGGGAGTTCATAAGGCTATGTGCCAGGCATATCTCACTGTGTTGTACTACACAGAAACATTATGAAATTAGGATAACAATGACAGCACCTTCTGTGCACTAAATCACCTAATCTGCAAATACAGTAGTACACATCCATTCCTTATTATCCCAATAAAATCATTCTAAATTGTCCAAAGAGGAAGAAAAACAGGATGTAAGGAAATGTTCTGGCCTAAATCTCCAAATCAGCTTCGAATTGTCTCAGAAATATGTGCAAATATTATATTTTATTGCTAACCTGAACAATCAGACCTGCCATATACCTCCCTACATGTACAGATATGAATAAGAAAAGTCAGAAAATCATAGTGTATTAAAAGGGGTAGACTCCTTTACATGCTTATGCATGCAAAGGTCAAATGTATATGCACATAGTTAAAGAAGGATGGGCATAAGCAACATGTGGACAATAAGAAACACCACATGTGCAGAGGATGGAGACCATGCAAGGTAAAGAATACACAAATGTGTATCATATGCTAGGTAATCTGCCGTGAGAGGGAAGGAGCAATTCACTGTAGGGACAGAGGTTAGCAGAATTAAATGTCACAGATTTGTCCAGGTAAAGATGCCTATGCTTGGAGAATATAGCCTACCAAGCTGTGCAGAGCAGAGCAAGGCATTTCTGAAGTCTCAGGGTACTTTGTATTAACAGCCTGTGAACTGTTATTACTTGCGTTTTGCTGAGTGCTTGCCTCAGCAAAAAGAGGAAAAATAAACTATCCCAGGCATCCTTCATACTGGTCACCCTGCAGTTTCAAGACCCTTTGGGTGTTCTCCAATCAGAGTCTAGTCATCCAAACTTCCACTAGGAGCCCTGAAGGGTCACAGAATCAGTAAAAGCAAGGATACTAGGGAACTATAAAAACTCCTTTCTAATCGTATCTTTCAATCCCTATGTAATATTACTTTATACCAGGACACAGCTCCTAAGAAACAGAATTGCACCTTCACCACACCTTGCTCTATCTGTACTACATCTGATCTTATCAAGAAAGTAAAGTCACTTTGGTTTAGGGATGAATTTAGGAGGTGCTGAGGAAGTGGAATAGGTAACTTTTACCTTAAATATAAGATCCTACTTTGGATAACAACATTGGAGGTAGAAGTCCAACACATTTGCAAAGAAAGAAAGGGAGAATAATTGTAGAACAAAAAGTTAATCATATATGCTATTTGTTTGTCTAAGCATATAAGTTATCCCATGCAGACAAAAGGTGAGATTGCCTATGCAAGGGGAAAACAATTGGGAGCCTCCTGAAAGCCTTCCAGCTGGCTGGCAAATTGCCTTAACCGCGGTATAATGCAGCCAGAATAAAAGAGTTCTGCAGTATGTTAATGCGCATCTTTCATTAAAGATGCATCACATTAGTTCCTTGAAACCAATTCTTAACAGAGGCTTTTCTCTCCTCCCAAGGGAAGCTAAGGCTTATAACAGCCATTTGTGGGAGATGTTTCTCTAACCTGTCCTTACACTGACAGAGTCCATGGTCTCCATGAGCAATCTATTCCTGTGCTTAACTATCCTTCCCAATAAAATGTGGGCTTTTTTTCTCCTGATGTTTAACCTAAATCTTCTTGCTGCAATTTATACCAGGAGAGTGTAATTCCTTGTCCTCCTACATGTGCTCTTTCCAGTGTTATCAGGTCAGTAAGATATTTATAACAGAGAGGAGCTGGTAGTCTCATTCAGTGGCTATATTATAAGATACACTGGCAAAAGCAGCCACCTGTTCAAATGATCAGCACCCAGTCTCACCATTTACAAAATCCTTATCCAGATGGGTAGTATGGACAAGTACAAGCTACTCTCACGAATTTTCAAAATCGTCTGTTCCAACAAAGGCAGAAGTCAATCCCTGAGTTCCTTCTAATATGCCAAGGTAGGACTTCGAAACACAAGAGTATCTGGAGAGACCTATAACTTGTGTCAACAGATGGAAAAACAAAACCACCTAGAAATTTGGTTTTCAAGGACTAGGCAGGAGAATACAGTTCTGAATTACACCAGAAATGTTCAGATGCATTTCTCAGGCAAGATACTCAGCAGTATTGCATTGGTATTTGGGGCGAAGGTTCAGGAGAGAGCCCGAACCTTCAGGTGCTTGTTTTTCAACAGGTTGGAGGAAAACTATCTAGGCAAAGTCTCCTGACAGTAATTATTTTATTCAGGCTCCTATTTGCACCATACATTGCTCCGCTCTCTTCTCATTTACAATTTTATCTCAATTTCTGCCCCACCCTGGTTAGAAGAAATGCAAAAGGAACAAAAGGGATTTGGTTTCATCTGCAGAATAAAAAAAAAAAAAGATCATTTCAAACTCACTTAGGACTTGAACTGCTTTCTGCATTTTCCCAAAAGCTCAATGTTTCCTCCCTTATTACTGGTTTTTGTTTTTTTTTTTCCCCTAAGAGCTAAGGAGTTTATTCATTCCAGTGGGGAAGCACTAAAGCAACAACAGACAGCATGAATTAAGAGGCAGAAATTCCCTATTCCACCACAAATCTCTGTAACCTGATCTGCACCCTTGTGGCTCCACATTGTGTAAAACTGAGATAATGGCATGTTTTTTCATCTGAGGTGCACTGGGTAGATAAACACAGAAAAGGCCATGAGGCTCACAGATACTGTGGAAGTGAGGAGACACATACACATGTGTCTAGAGCTAGATGAGGGAACATATACTGCATGTATCTGTGAATGGTATAAATGTGAAAATTTCCTGTCTTTAGTCTTTGAAAAAAACTTACATAACTTTTACACCTGATTTGAATACATGAAAAATGTAAGATCAAATATAGAAGAGGTAAAGGTAGGATGTTGGACAGGGGGACAGAAAATAGGACTGTTATTGGTGATTTAGCTGATGGAGAAGCATACCCAACCCCTCTGGGGAGCAGGGCAAGTCCAAGGAGAAATAAGAGTCTTGTCAGTAGAATTGGTACAGAATCTGAATGAGGACATGGGAAAACCAGAACAACTGGGCAGGACCTGAAAAGAGCTACTGTAGAAGCACCATAGAAATAGCAGTTGTAACTGGGACACTGCCAATGGAAGTAGGCATTGCTCAGGGTACATAAAATAAAGGTAGACCAAGGGGATGCTGTTGTAACCTTAACGCTGCAGTAGACTGAAGAAATAAATCATGCATAAAGTAGAATCATTTTGGATTGAAAAAGATTTTGGAAGGCTGGTGCAAGATATTCCATGAGGACTGAACTACACAGATCTACTGTAGCTCCAGAGGCTTGGCTTTCGGTCTGGATAGAGATGTCATTACTGTTTCTAAAGAGAAATTTTATCAGGAACTAAGTTATTATGGGAGTCTTTAGATTCATAGAGATTAGATGGAGAACAAATGCAAATTTTAACAGCAGCACCCTGATGTTTCTGTTTCTGGATCTGATAGTTGGCATATTTCTTTATCGCAAAATTACTCAACAGGCAATAGGTCATGATGTTTTACACTCAGTTTGGGCAGAGCAACAAGGAACCTTAGAGAAAAGCTAGTTATCACAAATAACCTTGGATTGAGCGATTAGGGGAACAGAGAGCCTGTCTTAAAGAAGGAGATTAAAAAGCTTGTCTAACCTAGATAAATGAAAGCCAAGAGGGGATATGACTGCTCTGTATAAATAAAGGGGGGAGAGATACACTAGGGAGAAAAGAAAGTGATTTTTAAGCAAGAAAAACAATGCTGGTAAAAGAACAACTGATTGTAAGGAAATTTGCCTTGAAAATAAGATAGATTGTAACCAACAGAGGGGGAAGTTCTGAAACAGCTGCCCAAAAGTGGCTGTGAAAAAAACTAAAATGGGGTCAAGAAGCAGCACAACTGGTTTATATAGGGCTATATGATTTTGCTGCCTAGAGCAGAAGGATGGGACCAGATGAGCCTTTCCAGTCCAGTGACTGTAAGTAAGCAGAAGCAAGAGGAGGAATTCCACTGTGAAAAGCCTTTTCCCCTCAATTTTTCAGTCTGCAAATGTCAAAACTCCATCTTAATCATCGTATCTCTGTCCCCCAGCTAACCCACTTGAACACAAAGACTCATGCTAATGATACCTCCAACTCCTTTGCTCCTACTTCCCTCATTCAGCAGCAACACTTTCTCTAGCGCCCTGAGAGTAAAACATTCCTCTTAGTCTTCACTCAAGCCGGTTAAATTTTGACTCTCACACTTGCAAGGCTGACATCACACCCATTACCAAACGTATCATCCCTGTGATGCTACAAGTCTGTATCCTCACATCAGCCGGTCTACAACAGGTAGAGAAGAGATGCCACAAAGAGCAAAAATCTCCTGTTTACAGACACTTAAGGTGATTAATTAGCCACATCAGCCAAAGCAGACAAGAAATGGTTGTGAATACTCCACATGCAAAATTAATTAACACAAAAACAACACTCCTTCCTGAACCTCAAGTTCACCTTTAACAACCACCTGAGGAAGGCTGCTTTCTTGACTGCAGCTGCAGAAGCAGGAATTGCTTCTAATAGCCTTTCAATTAAAAATGTAGTCTGCAGGAGATGGTGTGATTTTCTCCCCTCTATATTTATACAGCACCTAGCATATGCCAGAAAGAGTGAGGCTGAACTTAGAATACAGACAGGGTGAGCTACTTGCTCCTGCTTTACAACTCATTCTTGGAATGAAAGCTCTTTGCAGAAACATGGTCTTCCATCTCACTGAGGTCTGGCATTTACACAGCCCTTGCCATTTTTGCTGAAACATTTCTTTCCTGGTGCATTTATATGCCTTTTGCAGTTGCTAAGGTCCTGTCCCCTGCCATGATTAGCCAGAGAAGGTTAATGAGGTATACTTTGAGCACTCCTGACTTCTGCAAATCCAGTGAACTATGGGGCTCTACTGGTGTCACTAAAAGGTCAGAGCTGTGAGAATGCCAAAGAGTTTGTGTTGCTAAATCATTCCTCCAAACCAGAAGGCACCAGTAATTAAATACAGGTATAAAACTAGCCCTCTGGGAGATGATGGTGTTCTTGCTGGTAGTATTAACTTGGAAGCCCAGAAAGTGGTTCATCCAGGCAAGGCTTGGTCATACAGGAGCAGCAGGGACTCCAGAGGGACACAGCTATTCAAGAACCTCAGTGCTACCTGATGTATACATAACCACGATTTATAGAAATGCAGACTGCAATCAGCACAGGTATAAGTAGGAGACATGAGGGGAGAGGAAGCTGCTAATGGTAGCGGGGGCTATGATCTGAGTAGGCTGGAGAATGTAACTCTAAGCTTCTAGCAGGGGCAAATCAGGTGTTAGGATTTGAGGAGAAGAATTAGAACAAAATTTATATCTTAACAAACACTGAAAACTGACTACCATCCAACAGGCAGTGATAGCTAACAGGCAGTGACAGCACCTGACTCAGACTCTTACTTAACAGTGTTGCATACTTAGAGCCATCATGCCCTTCTGAAATGACTGTGTGAGGACAGGGGAGCTTAATAAATGTCCGAAATTCCAGCAACATTGGTCTATTCTGATTCTGGTCTGGTAAATAAAATCTAAAGCCAGGGAGCTTATACTGTCCCTATCATTGTTCATCTAAGGTGAAAGAAGGTTTCACCTTGAGCATCCTACTGCTCTCCTTTGCAGAGCTGTGGAGCAGGGGAAAATGTAGCAGGGATACTGGTAAGATTGCACGTTTCATGTCCCAGGCAGTTCAGGAGTCACAAAGGTTTTTTAAAAAGTGTATTTTTATGTGCATATAGAGGCATCTAAATGCTTTATGTAAGCATTTTGCGGTCTCTAGGAGTGCATCCGCATTGTGCAGGTGTGTGTCTGCATCCAGTACGTGTCCATGCATGTAATGCCCTATCTAATGATTTTTCCCCTTGGCTTTCCCTGTTGGGTTCTGGGTTTGAGTTTCATTTTGCTGAGCTTTCATTTCTTTCACTCAGACTCTTTTTTTTCCCCCTAAAGCATGTTACACAGAGGGAGGGATGCTTGCCAATTCACTCTGCAGTCTGGGAGACAGTTTAGAGCTTTGGCTGCTAAGTGGGTCCGGCACCGTGGTGTACAAAACCCTGACACGTGTGCAGTGATGACACCTACTCTTTACACTGATTGAATATCTCTCCCAGAATCTCTTGGGACCTGAAGCTGAAGGCATGTTCAAAAACGCAGATGCAGAGGAAGGCCAAAACTGTTTCCTTGTGCTGAGTAAAGCTAAATGTTGAAGCCAGCCCCAGCAGGGTAAGGAGAGGAGAAAACAAAAAAGAGAGAGGGGGCGAGTTATCTAAATCTCCCTGTTTTCTGTGCTGTGCAAGCAAGACTGAAGCCACTGCTTGAAAAGCATCTCTGAGAATATCAGAGAGAGATCCTTCACCTTCCAATGGGGGGTGTCACAGTGAGTGAAACACCTCCCCACCCCACATACAGCAGCCAGAGCCCCTGCCCTCTGCCTGGCAGCCCCACCTTGCCCCTGTGCAGAGGTGCACACCTGTCAAGAGCAGCACTGGCACAGCTGTATGCACACCCCTCTGGCAGAGAGACGTGGCGTGCTCAACTCTCCTCTCATTGCTGGAAAGGGGAGGATCAAACCTCTTCCAGAGGAATTGCTGCACATGTTGGGAGCCAGATCCAGGGAAAGCAGTTACAAAGCTTTAAGTCCCCGTTTCTTCCTTCTCCCACCACTGACAGCACTGGGCAGGTGATTGCAAATGCTGTCCTCATCCACAGAACACCCTTTGTCTGGATTCACACTGGCATATCCACAGCCAGCCCCACTACCTCCAAACCTTCAGGATGCATGTCTGCAGCCCCCCTCAACCTGGCACATGCCAGGGAGTCTTGTGCAGTGCACCAGGGCCATGACAAGGGGTAGCCAACTGAAACACCATTTCAAGTTGTCACCACATCTCCCAGCTGAGTGGAAACAACAGGTCTGCTCTGCATCCTAGTTCTCTGCCAGGTCTCTTTTCTTGGCTTTGCAAAGGGACAGAATGGGAAGCAAAGCTGTGGGATAGGAGAAACTAGGGACACCTTGTTGCTTTCCCTCTATCCCATGCGTGGTTAAAGGGGCTGCTCACTGCATTCTTGCACTTTTTCTTATCCACGGTCTCCCTTATTTGCCTCTATGGAGAAGGCATGTAGATATCCTCATGCCCTGATTCAGTTTCTCCCTCCTTCTTTCTTTTATTCACTCAGTTGTTCCCCAATAAACACAGGGGACAGGGAATGGGGGTGGGGGAAAGCAGAGGCAGCAGACAGCCTACATCTCACCTGTATAAGCAGAAATGAATGGTGGTCCTTCATGCCCCAGCTCATCAGCACCCCACCTCCCACCCACCCACGGTCCTGCCTCCTGTCACTGCTGTGCACCACAGACACAGTCCTCACTGCACAGACCTCTGTCTTAACCACTGCCTCCAGCATGTCTTTAGTCTGTTGCCCCTGTGCCAGGACCAGTCAAGGAGTCCTCCTCACCTGTATCTCCTTAGAAACCAGTGCAAGCAGTGCAGAAACCTGCAGGGATGGGGGAGTAACTTGCAGTGTGATTTACCCCTATCTCAGCTCCCACTGACTTAGATATGGACTGGGTTGTCCACATCCCAGCAGTGTCCACCTCTGTCCTGAAATGAAGTGCTGGCCCAAGCCACAGCAGTGTGAGCATTGTATGTCTCCACCGGCAGTGGGAATTACCAGGGTGCTTCTGCCTGTGCAGCTGCAAATCAACCTCTCACACAGCAGAGACTGCCAGGCCAGATAGAGCTAGGGTGGGCTGTACTCCCCAGATGGAGACTCCTGCCTCAGAAGCTCAAGCTTCAGACTTTCTGCTGGATGAGAACGCCAGAAAGAGAACCCATGAGCTGCAGGACCCCCACCTGACCCACTGCTACAGCCAAGTGCTGGGCTTTGCTTGAAAACCACAGCATTCTGCCAAGTTTGGGTAGACCATTAGGCAAGACTTGCCAGCTCTACCTACACCTTACAGAGAAGACCCAACCAGGATGGAGCCTACCAGCAGGACAGCTGGTTCATGGCACACGTGTGCATTACTGCCACGCTGGTTGTAGCCAGCAAGTGCTCTGTGAGCATCAGGGAGTGATTCTGCCAAAGATTTTTTCTCCTTTCCCACCTCATATCCAGGCACTCACACACAGAAGTACCCCCCAGCGGCAGTTCTCTTAAGCCAATCTGAGCTTGGAGTCCAAGCAGAATTGCCAAGGGCCCAGCTGAGGCCATCTGGGCTGCAAGGCATCTTTGTGTAAAAGGAGCACAATCAGACACGAGTGTGGAGGGAGTGAGAGGTAACCTTGAAATCTGTGATTTGGAAAGGAGAAAGGAAGCTATGCATTTGCCAACCCCAGATAGCAGAGTTAAGCCAAGAACTGTTTGCTTGGGAATATGGCCATAAAGAAATAAAATTCTCCCCTTCTCTCAGACCTGATGGACCTCAGGCACACCTGTTTTTCAAAGATATGTCTGTCATTTTGTGCATAATGTCAACACAAAACAGATCTTGTGCCATTTTTGTGGCCTAAAATTGGGAGAGCAGGTATGACAGAGGCAGTCTTGGAGACATGAGATGAAGCTAAGGCTCTCAGGAGGTTGCAGGACATCTTTTATGATGACATGTAAGTCCACACATGGAATAATTTCTCTCAGTCTAGAACTAGCTGGATGACTTCATGTATTTAAATGTGTGTGTCCTGCATAGCTACCTCTGTTATAAGGGGAATAAATAGTAAGCCTGTAATTAGGTTCTCTGACATTTTCCATTACAAGAATCTTCAGGTCAGTTCCCTGAGAAAAGTCAACATCTCCATGTTTTGCAACAGGCAAAAACCCTGAGGCTAAGGCAATGATTTTTACTTTGGCCCATCGAATTTCATTCACTCTTAACTGCATTATAAACTATTGAATAATAATAATTTCTTTTCTGTCACTTCCTTGCAGAAGTCCTGGCAGACACTCCAAACAGCATCCAAGCATAAACATTTTAAGAGCTAAACCAAACACCTCAGTAAATCGGTAGGGACTCCCCACTACTACTATGGTAAGTGTAACACCTCAGTTTTGGCAGAGCAAGAGAAAGGCAAAGGTCCTATCAGGCTACACACAAAATATAGACAAACCATCTTCTATCTATTTAAATGTGCCTCACTGTGAAAAGGTCACCTGCACTCCACTATTCAGGATGCAGAAGAAAGGCAAACCACTTTGAGCTTTCATGAAGGTCTGTGAAACAAGCACATGTTAGTCACTGGATTGAACAGTCAGACTCAGTACTGAAAGCTCAGCATGCATGAGAATGAACAATTTATTTTATAGAAAAGATTTTGGGTTTTCCTCTTAAAAAACAGAAAAACACAGCACATATAAAAACCCACCAGCAAACTATAAAACCAACTGCATTAAAGGTAATTTATTTAGGCTGAAGTATTAGAAAATGGCAGGTTTACAGTTTCCTTTTCAGCCTTTCTTCCATCCCACTTGTGTGTGGACATTTTGATTCAAGTTTTAATTAATGAGTGCATGCAACTCTCTCCATGGAGTCCCTCCCTCAACCCTTATGCTTCAAAGAAACTTGAAGGAGTAGAATTAAGGTGGCCTGGGAAACAAGACTGGCATTTCCTAGCTTGACTTCACAAGTTAAAAATTAAATCACTGTTCTTTTTTTCTGTATGTAATTGCTTCTACGGCTTGAGTGTGCACAAGCTAATACAAAACCAGTAAATGGGCCAAGAAAGTATCAGAGGAGATGAAGAAAGAGCTATCCATGAATCTCCAAGCACTGGCAGAGAAGAGAGGAATAAAGAAACAGCAATGGACAGCAAGAAAATCAACCTATGTAGAGATTATGCAATCCTGTTTTATGATGAAAAAAGCAGCACTGACCTTGCCAAGGGGTTGAATGAGGCAAAGAAAGCAGAAGCCAAATTGGAAAGGTGCATTGGAGAAAGGTGGAAGAGGGTGAAGCTGACAGATCCCTCATGGTCATGATGCCCAGAAGGTGAGATGAGAGGAAGGCACTCTGCAGACAGGTTTCTCATGTTGCAGCAGTACGCAGACTAAGAGAGAGAGAGGGCTGAGGGCTGTACTGCATGGAAGGTGAGGACAGGACCTAGCTGGTCTGCTCTGTGTAACCTCAGAGCAGAAGTACCATGGAAAGGGTAAATGGCAATGGGGACAGTCACAGTCCAGATGCCATGTAGCCATGCTAGCCCAACAAGGCTAAGCTGAGAGCCGAGGCAGCTCGCCAGGCTCACGCAGCTGCCTTGTACCATGCTGTGCTGATGCACCCCCGTGACACTGCTCTGCATTGTGTGGATTCACCATCGCAAGCATATGCCAGCACAGGCAATGCATGGCTGTGTTTCACAGGGCAAACTTGCCCTAAGCAGCTGCAGCAGCTGTGCAGAGAGCAGATGCTTTCTCCTCAGATGCCCAGGAATGAAGGGATCCAAGTGCTGGCTGTTATCTTGTCCTGTGCTTACTCTGTAACCTTAAGTAAGCCACCAAAGCTTCCTGAAGCTCAGTTTTCCCTGTGTTAAAGGCTCTGAATAATCAGCCCCTTGTTGCAAGGGGGATGAACAGGGACCTGACATCTGGGAGCAATGACAAGGGTCAGTACAGTAAGGGGATACCTCAGCTCATCCACTCCAGAGGAACTGTGCAGCTCAGGGCTGTACCTACACCACCTTCACGCCCCACATCAGAGGAAGGACCTCTGCAGAAGAAGGGTGGCAGTTAGTGTAGAGCAGCCATGCATGATGGGAGCCAGCAGTGGAAATCATGCTGATTAATGACAGAGCAGCAGTATCGGAGGTCAGGCTTGTGGATCAGCAGTTGTAAAAGGAACAGTAGGATTTTATATGGTACTTGCTAAGGACTAGTTTTGGTTCAGGAGACTAACTAAAGCTCAAGAGAACATTCTTGGGTTTCCTTCACCTGCTCTGGAAGCTAAAGTGGCACAAGTGACCAGACAACTGTCTTTCCTCACTCTCTGAAGATACCTTTTCTGGAAAATGAAGCACAGCGATGCTCAAGCTGATGTAGTGGCCACTCAGCCCTGCCGCTTCCAGCCTCCAGGAAGCAGACGCATCTGATCTCCCACACTCAACACAAAGCTCAGTCAGCTGAGGCCCCTGGCCACAGGTCTCCCTCATGGCTCTGAAGCAGCCACTCTGCCATCCAGGGTTCCACACAGTAGTTCTCCACACACAGAGGTGAGATACGGGTGGGAGGGAGGCTGCAGCCTCTTCAGAAGGCAGCATTGCTTCTCCTGTCCTGCACCACTTAGAGCCCACCTCCAAGGATGGTCCCAGGCTGCGGCTGAGAGCTGCTGACTTCCCAGTGCAGTGCTGTCTTCCACAAGGAAATGGAGGGAGCCTCTGAGACCAGGGCAGGAGAAACCATCTTGGAGAAAGACTGACCAGAAGTCCTCAGTGACAAGACAGGCACTGTGGTGGGACAGAACCCCACAGCCAGTCCAACGAACATACAGCGCAAATTTTCCTCAGTGCCAATTTTATAGGCCTGGCTGCTTTACTGCTGTGCTAAGAATATCCAGTAAGCCAGGCCTTACCCTTTTTTTGCAATAGAAAAGATCATGCTTATGACTGAACATTTATCCCTTCCAGTCTGCTGATTATTTCACCAGGCAACCTGAACGTTCCATTAATATCATCTTTTGTGGAGCTAAATATATACTCTAACCACATATACAAATACATATAAATACATCTCTATCTAGCAGAGAATCCAATTAAGTGAATATGTTACGCCTTAGCAATTAACGAATTCAACAAGCTGAGCTCCTTTTGCATATGATTAAAGTTCAAGCAATATCAATCATAACAGCAAAAAAGATTCCTGATTTTCCTACACGCTATCTACAAAGAGATTGTTAACACTTAAATCAATGGGCAAATTCAAGTGTGTTGGCAAACCTTAGGAAACTCATATTTTTGATGGTATATAGACTGTCCTTCAGCTCATGGTAGCCTGTTCTTGAATGCAGCGTCTCAAGCCATCTCTGCTGCCTTATATATCTTTCTGCAGCATTTTCTGGATGGCAGGTCTGTAAAAATGCTGGTGTCCTATGGGCCAAAAAATAGCAAATTTCATGACTGAAAAGATCAGACTGACTCTAATCACATGACTCATGCAAATGCTTTCCTTCTCTTTGTGTTCAGTTGCCAGTTTTCTGATTGTGTTTATACATGTGTAAGTGTGTGCTTGTGTGCACAAGTGTGTGCATATTCTTTCACATTAATCTTTTTTCCAGGACAAGCCTTGTTCGTGCAGTTTCTGCCTCTCGGCAATAGACAACACTGAGCCCTCTAGGGATTGCTCATTCCCTCCTTCTCTCACAATGCCCCTCCTCTGCATTTATAAGACAATCCCTAGGGGCAAATTCTACATAAATTAAATATTTAAGTAACCACTAAACCACAGAAGATGCAGAAAAGCACGTGAGGGACTTGTCTGCAGTATTCAGGGCACAAAGGAGAAAGAACAGAGGCATGGCTTGGAGGGTTGGGAGCAGACAAGTGATGAGGGTTTGAACTGGAAACACAACCATCCCCTTCCCTTCTCTGACCCAGCCAGCACAGTGGGTTGGTTTTCACCCTGACACCAGAGCTGATATAACACAGGTCTGTGTTAGTACTGCTGCATAAATCCAAAAGCCAAGAATGTGCCATACTGGGAGGCTGATAGAGGAAAGAGCCTTTAATTGAACCATCACATACACAGCTAATTAACCTTACTGCTAATGCTGGGTCTCCACATTTTGGTTTAACTGCTCCATTGTTCTCCTAGCTTGTTGTCATATTCTAGAAAGAGATCTCAAATGTCCAGGAGAAGGTTGGAGGCTCATCTCTGAGGACTGGTTGGGTCTGTCATGGAGAGAGGCCAGGCGTGAGACCCAGACCTGGTTTCTCCTCTGCCCTCTGAACTGGGTACCAGGAGGTTCCTTTTAGAGTTCCTTCCAGGCTCACCAGCTTATGGATTCTACATCCACATAGAATTATTTGTGCCTAAGCCCATAGCACTACAGATTTCACAAGTCTCTATGAGATATCACAGAATGACATTTGGATCTTTCCTAGATTGCTTTAGAAACACTGTTCTGAAAATGGGCATTATAGGGAATAGGGGATAAATCTGGCCACTTTCACCCATGTAAGAGAGCAGTTTGAAAGGTGATAGCCATATCAAATATGCCATACCCTAGGAAACCACATACTATTTGTATGCTTCCCAACATATCCAGAAGAGCTAAAAAGCACTTAGAAAATCAGTCAAGAGACAGTTTTTTGCAGAGCACACCCGAGTAAAAACACAGAGCCCACAGCAGGCACCAGCAAACTTGAAGGATCACTTGTATGATCAGAGGAGGGCATTTTTTGTGCACTGGCACGCAGCTGTTGGAGGGTGACATTTCAGAGAGATTTGGAGAACTTTCCTTCAGGAGTATGTCCCAGATTTTTCACTTCCTCAGAGAGCAGGAAAGGTCAAGGAAGGCCCCCTTTCAGGTTCACTAGTACTATTTTCTCCTCCAGGTACAAAGATTCTGGCTGTTATTTGAGTTGTGGTAGGAAGCAAGCCATCAGCAAGAGTTTTGGGCCCAAAGTGAATGCAATCAGCCAAAGTCACTTCTTCCCTCTCTTTCAGCAATTTCTGCAGCTTTTCTTTCTGCCTCAGCAGTATGGTTTTTATCACTTTTTTACCCTGCTCTACATCAGCATTCTTTAGGACAGGAAGACACCTTGGGTTAAAAGCTCCATATTGATAATGACAAAATCAAGTACCCAATCTATATAAGGGAATAAAAAACCCCAGCCTTTGAACATGTGCAAACCAGGGTGTTCAAGACGAGTGGGAAGGGGGAAGTTTCTTTACCTGAACTCTGTGCAACAGAGATGTACCTCCTTCCCCAGGCAACCTTCTTCCATTACAGGGAGATGCACCCTATCCCTCAGAAATAGTCTGAGGAATGAGAAGAGCCAGCAGTATCCACCAGAGCAGCAGACGGAGGTGCCCTGTCAGTGTGGTGTGTACCACTGAACTTGAGAGTTCAGCCCATTCCCTCCATCCACTCTCACTTCTCTATAAGCAGAGTGGAAAATTAAAACATCCTTTCCGGATGTCAATCCAGTCATCCAGATGTCAAATCATAACTGCATTTCTGCACTTGGGATCCCTTGGGATTTTTCACAGCCATCACGGCTGATGATTCCCCAAACTGGCTGCTGCATTGTCAGGTTCCTTGCAGTTTGCTTTCTGTGTAGCATCAAGCCCTTTCCACCCATTACCTTCTCCCTGTCTGTGATTACCCCCGTCTGTCAGCACTGCAGTAAATATGTGTATATTCCTGAGTAACTTGTTTCTCACTTTACAGAACTCTCTCAATCTAAAAAACGCAGACTTTCCAAACAGAACAGACACTAATATAGAGAACAAACAGGAATTTTTGACAGCATCATGGGCTCCATTCACTGTGCATGCATTTACCTACACGTAAGAAATTTTGTCTGCTTCCTGCAGGAGGTTATTGCACTTCTGCAACTGTGCCATTGTAAAGCTGTTGTCAGAGATGCCTGTAATCTTATAGATCAGGAAAAAGTCAGGTCTTTTGAGAGCTGGACAAGATATCTCCCAAAAAAAGAAGTCCAATGATGTACAGCAAGCAGCACATCAGGACTGCATGAAGGAGAGCTCCAAGCTCCAGATCCTGGGTGTAGAAAAGCAAACCCTGCTTCTGAACAGATTGGTTTTTGGAGGGGAACACAGCCAGGCTCCTGATCCCATTTTGTGATCAAAGATGCAGGTCTGAGGTTTGGGATTAGGACCCAGGTCTGTTGACCCTCACTGACATTAATGGTTCTTCTCCCTTCCTTACTCTACTATGTTTTCACTTTGGCGATGGAAAATGCCTCTCAGTCCCCCAGCCCCGCACATCCATTCTAAAGGCTGCTTCAGAGATTATTTGCCTGATATAGTTTTTCCCCTTTCTTTTCAGTCTTCCTTTGCCTCCCTTCTCAGCTGCATCAAGTGTTTCTTTTCCAAGACACTTGACACCTCTAACCCCTCAGTCAGTAAGATGTGAATGCTGACCTGCTGCACTTTCTCCAGTTTTTCAGAGACCCACAATTTTTTCAGTTTTGGCCTTCTTCTCGAGGGAAGTCCCACGAACATCAGTGAAGTTATGTGATTGCTTTTTGTCTTACTCTACTATAAGTCTCCCTTTTGCCCAGAAAGCTGCAGATAATTTGAAACAGTCAAGCTGCTGATATGTTAAGCTTATAGTCCACAAAACTTAAAATCCTCACCCATTTACATCTCATATTTCCCTAACAGGTCAATGAAAAAATATTCACTGCCATCAGTGGATAAAATATGTCATCTCTTTACAGACTTTCCCCAAAGTATGCTGAGCAAGAAAATCCTGGGTATTTGCTACTGTTCTTAACTTGCCTGCATTCCTGGTGCATTGACTCTATCATCTGTCTACGTGACCATGTTTTCTCAGCTGATATTTACTCAGTAAGAGTTTAGTGGCTACAGCCATCATCTAGGTCTCTCTGTGCAGCTCCCAGAACAACAGGGCACTGGTTATTGGCAGGCTTTTTCGCTGAATACAGTAACACAGATAATCAAAATAACCATAAGCTTGTTCTGCACAGTTCATAAATCAAACTAACCGGGGCTGGTCTTTTGTATGACAGAGAATGATTGTTGTACTGCAGCCTGAGTGCTATTCATTACAGTGTCTGTTTCCCTAATTACCCCTCCATTTCCACACATTTCCTAACGGCATGTTAGAATGGCTTTACACTGACGAACAGCTGCCACATCTCATCCCAAGAAGGTGCAGTTACATCTCTACAAAGGGCAAAGCAACCTCTGTGAACAGAGTTCATTCACAGAGAGCTCAGGGACCCCCTAGGCTCAGGGAAAATAAGAGATCTGCAATCACTGATTTGCCTTTGCCTGACCACAACAAGTTCATAGGTATCTGGGAAGTCTGTCTTGAATTTATGTAAGTAATTTATATGTATTTAATGGCCCTTGAAAAAAACGGCAGAAACTCAAGAAGTGAGTGTCTATTTTCATCCATTCATACCTCAAAAGCTTCTCTCCCCATCCCCCATCTCTCCTTCCCCCTATCCCAGCACAAAACACACCCTTTGAGACACTAGCTACTCACTCCATGCATGTGACAGACTCTGATTAAACTCACAGATAATAACCTTGCAAGGCAGAGTCAAACTTGCAGCAGTACAGGCTGTTCTCATCATTGGCTCCCAAAAATAGTTCGTCGCCAATAAGAGTCAATCAGTTCAGGCTTTGCCAGCCTGCACTTCTACTGTCCTCCCCCATCCCAGGGGCTGCTGACACAACTTGTCCCCTTCAGAGTGGTTGCAAGGCTCTAAATACCACCAGGAGTTGTGTATTGGTTGCTAAAAATACATCAGGTTTGTAAGATTACTGTATACCAGGCTTCCAGGGGTCCTTCCTGCCTTTGCTCCCTTGTGTAAGGGAGACATGAGAGTCCTGGCCTGCAACAGCTATGAGAGCGCATTTATGGGCTTTGGTCTACATCTTCCACAGCCTCCTAAGTCCTAGCGACAGTGATCATCCTGGGATGGCTCTTACAGCTTTGTCCCAGCAATGCTTGCCACAAGGACTTAGCACAACCGTCTCCAAAGAGCAAGGAGAGGAAGCATGAGATTGCAGACAAGCAAATCTAACAGCACTCGGAAGGATACAACATGGAGGAGAAAAGAAAGTCCCAGGACAGAAACAAACAGAAAAGGGCTCTCCATATGCAAGGATGGAGGGCAGCACTGACAACAAGCCAAACCAAGCCCACAAGTGGGTCATTTTGGGGAGAGAAAGCAGTCCATTATGTCTTAGACCTGTTCATTTTGATATCTACATTGCAAAAATTTTCTCCTGACGTCAAGCAGTGAACCTACTCTGAAGTCAATGGAATTGCAGCACTTATGCTAGAGGTGAATTTGGCTCCCAAAGGACTTTTCTATGCAATGATTTAGATAATAAGCCTTCAAAGCTTATGTTGCAGCTATAGCATGAGTGGAGAAGAAAAAGGGCCAAAAAAGGCTGCAATAGAATAGCCATCTGTCATACTCAAGTCTAGAGCTCAGCTAACTCAGCTGAGCCCAGAGCTCAGCTATGGCATAAAATAAGGGAAAAAATACTGGAAGTTAATGAGCACCCCTGGAGGAAATCCTACCCCCATCTAACAGTACGAAACAGTACAGATGTGTTAATACAGGCATCTTTATGAAAACTGCATCTGAGAATATTTTGTGAAGTTAAATACAAGGCAGAAAATGGCATGCAGCATAAAGAATAGCTGGTGCACTGAGCAATCAAGAGGCAGTGCAAATGGCCATATAATTTCGCCTTTTAAAAGCCACTTCATAAAAGCTCATTCATCCATAAAAATGCTGTGTTTCTGTTTTCTGCCTTCCTAGGAGTTTTCTTGCCTGCCCCCTTTATCTTTAGCTACAGACTTTAGATCTTCTCAAAAGACTAAGAACACCTGCCCTTCCATGCCCAAATATTGCCTCTGCATTTCAAGGTTGTTTTATATAGCTCTTTACCAGACAGGGCTAGTCAAAGAGTTCACAGGGCGTCAGACTCATAATATATATTAAAAGTAATGCAGGTGATAACTGTCTATGAATATACCCACCCCCGACCCCCCCAAAAAAAGGATGTCAAGGCATTATGTGGTAAACACATTTGAAATTTAAAAAATAGAAATTAATGGGACACAGTTTCAGGTATAGAAGACTAAATTTGTTTCACAATTTCTTTGAGAAGACAGAATTTGCCACTCTGGTATCCAATGAAATCTAGACATCGTTTTAAGCACAACAACATTCAGCCTTCAAACTCTCTTCAGCTTTGATGTCTGCAAGAGCTAGTCAGACAGCAAGTTACAAACACCATTCATCATGCTATAATATAGGTATTTCATTTCCTTATTGCACCCAAGATCTCCCACTGTCTGCATATGCATGTTTAATTTATCTGCTTGTAGTGTGCAACGTATCCTTTCAACAGTTCGAGAGACTGACCACTGGAAGGTGTTTTTGCAGTGCCTAATACAAGACACCATAATAATGACAGTAAAGATGAGAGAGTTGATATATGAAGGTCCTAGGGAATTACAGTGACCCAGAAGACACATACAAGAAGTCCAGAAGAGTAGAAGTTGAGGCAATTAAATCACTGTGGATATATACTGGTGATAGGAAGATAGACAGACATACACATACAGAAGATAGAGATGAAAGAAAAAAACAAAGATAAGGCCAAGTAAGGCAATAAAGCACAAAGCCTGACTTGAAGAAAAAAAAAAGAAGAGAAAACATGTAGCCTTTATCCTTCTTCCAGGGTTACAGATGCTGTGCAGAAGATGACCTGTCAACCTTCCAACCTCACCTTCAAGACATCTGCTGGCACACAGCACAGACAGTAAGTGACTGCAACAGCTCTTGGGCCCAAGCAGGCCTAGATGCACCCATTTGTTTCAAGTGGGAGAGATTCCACATAAGCTCTGCTCACTTGCCCTTGCCCCCCTCCTTTCCAGTGGCAGCCTCCAGTGCCACAGTGTTGACCATGATCCAAAAAAACTGTTCAAACACACAGGAACTACCTGAACCTCTAACCATACAGACCGTATCACACAAATGTTTCCTCCACTGGGGATCCGGTAAGGGTGCCAACACAGTCACTGATGCTGTCACTTAGTGCTGCCAAAGGGATTGCTGCAAATGGGGAAGCTCTGATATTCAGAGTCCATTGCCTGTTGTCCAGTCTCTCCCCCTTTCTCCTCACTTCTCCAAATTACAACTAAGCAATGTCAATTCATTAAATCATTGTCTATATGACTTATTTTCTATATCCCTGATTACTCTTGCTGCTGCCCCCAGTGTCATTCTAATTTGTCCAGATCTTTCTTGTAGTGCTATCCACAAAACTGCAGAGACATTTTAAGGCTTACCATCACCCAGCAGAGCACAGAGATTACATCATATGCCTTGCAGGCTAAACTCCTATTTATATGTCCAAGTATAGCATTTGCCTCTTTCTCAACAATACACAACCATGTTCAGCTTGTGATCCTCTTTTATCCTTCCCCCCAATCCTTTTCTGCAGAACTGTGATCTAGTTGATCTTTCTCTGCACTGTATTTATGTAGTCTATTATTCCTGCCAAGGTACAATAGTTTGCACTTGTCTCTATTGAATTACATCACACTTTTTAAGTGTACCTCCAGTTTGTCAAGAGCATTATGAATTCTAACCCTGTTCTCCCACAAACTCACAGTCCCCCCAGGTTTCTGTCATCTTCAAACTTAATATGCAAATTCTATGTCCATCACCAAGGCTGTTAAAGAAAACATTGAACTGAACTGAGCACAGGACAGACCCTCACAGAACCTCAGTCCATTCTCCCTTCCATTTTGACATTCTTATTCATTTTGCATGCATCTGTTATTCACTCTCCTTGAGACCTTGTTCCTCTAGATTGCTAGCAAAGTGTGATGAGAGAGATGAAAAAAACTCTACTGGAGTCCAAGTAGATGACACCTTAAGTTTCACCTCTGTCCACAATGCCTGTTACCTTGTTACAGAAAGATACTAGATTAGTCTGACATGCCTTATTCTTAACAAATCCTGGTGGACCTCTACAAGCCTCCATGTCATTGTTCAGATGCTGACAAAGAGTTTAGTTGATAATTCAGTTCATAGGCATTCTGAGAATCAGGGTTAAATGACAGTGGTTCCATAGATTTACAATTCCCGAGCTCCTTTCCCTTCTGCGCCCTCTGATCTTTTTTGAAGACAGGCATTGATGTTTCTCCAGTATCTGGCAAATACCAGCTGGGTCAGTTTTACACGTACAGATTGAATTCAGTGAATGCCATTTCTGTAATTTTTTTTTTTTTTTTAATGGAGCAGGTTGTATATGTAATGTGTTTCTGCAACAGGAGAAAGGAGGTTGTTACCTTGTTTTGGGAAACGTGCACCTATGCCCTTGAGCAAGTCTCCCTTGTCAGGCTGACAGCAGAGTAGAGACTGGTACTGACATGCAACAGACCTCCTATCCTACAGCTCTGGCTCACAGCAGAGTAGAGACTGGTACTGACCCGTTGCGGTGTGCTGTTGGCCAGATTTCTGTTTTTCTCATGGCCAGGCACTGCTCTCCCCTCCCCCTGCTTCGGTATCTGTTTTCCTCCCCTCCCCAGAGGGCTCTGTATTGCGCAATCCTATACAAAGCCCGCCAAATTCAAACCTAGCACTCCTCCCCTATTGGATGTTGTACCCTCCCCCCCGCCCCCTCGTGTCGATATTTATGTAACTGTAACACGCTGTGCCAGTGCTTCCCCGGCACTGAATAAACCATCTGGGAAAGCCCCTCTGCTTGTCTCTCCTTCTTCGGTGGGCCTGTACCATCGGTGGGTTGGGTGAAACCTTGCAGGAACTTCGCCAGCCCTCCCACGCTTCAGAGGAGCCTGGCAGCCCCCAGAACCGTGAGCACTCGACTGGAGCCCCTACCGACAGCATCGCGGCACTGACATGCACCAGACCTCCCATCTTACAGCCCCGGCTCACAGCACATCCTGCCATCTCAGCCCCTAACAGCAATAAGCAGTTTAGTCAGTGTATCTATGACCCCACCTGCAGCACCTCAACTATTTCAGTCCTTCCTCCCACTCCACACTCAGTTTTGTCACTATGCCTCTGTCCTGCTCTGCAGCATGCGCAGCTACTCTGTCCTGTTTACCTTATCCAACCTGCGTGCTCAGCGGGGACTGATGCTAAGCTAATGGCTTGCACCTTCCCTGATATGATCGTTCTCACCCACTGTCCTGGTTTCAGCTGGGTTAGACTTAATTTTCTTTCTATTAGCTGATACAGTGCTGTGGTTTTGATTTAGTATGGGAATACTGTTGGTAACACACTGAAGTTTTAGTTGTTGTTAAGCAATGCTTACCTGAAGTCAAGGACTTTTCAGTTTCCCATACTCTGCCAGCGAGCAGGTGCACAGAAAGGTTGGGAAGAGCATGGCCAGGACAGCTGATCTGAACAAGCCGAAGGGATATTCCATACCATAGAATGTCATGCCTGGTATATAAACTGGTGGGAGTTGTTTGGCAGTCACCAGTTGCTGCTCAGGGATGGGTTGGGCATTGGTCAGCAGGCACTGAGAAATTGTATTGTGCATCACTTTTTTCTCTTGGGTTTTATTCCTCTCTTTCTTCTTGCTATCTTCCTTCTCATTATTATTATTATATTTTATTTCAATCATTAAACTGTTTTTATCTCAATATTTTATCTCAATATACGAGTCTTCTGATTCCCCTCCCCATCTCACTGGCAGAGGTTTGCAAGTGACTGCTTGGTACATAGTTGTTGGCTGGCATTAAACCACAACACTCACTCTTCTTCCTCCTCCTTCTCCATCTCTTCTGAGACATTTCAACCCTGACTTCCTGCTCTCTCCTGCACCCACAGTTGTGTCAGTGCATCTTTCACCTCAATAAAAGCAGTTAATCCTGGGCAGGAAACAAGTTGTGAAATGTTTCAGTGTGAAAACCCAAGCTGTGGAAACCCAGGAGATGATCTGAGGTCTGCTACACTTGTTCCAGTTACAGCAGAGGACAGACTGGACAGAAGTGATCAGGGAATAACCCACTGGAGGAAAAAGGCAACTGAACTGTGCTCTGGTGTCCCAAGCGGAAGTCAACAGCAGGCCAAGTTCCATGCTGGAAGAAGTGAAGTAACTGAGATAACTGGAGAAAGGAAGTTTCTCTATAACTACTTGAGAGATCAATTAACTGGTGTCTTGGGGAAACAGTGCCATTCCAGCAATGAGCTCTGATGGGCAAAATAGCTTTTTCATGTACTAAATACCATGTGCACTCTTCGGTGCAGACACCACTCAGGTGCTCATCAATTATTGAGCTTGCTTGAAAAGGCATTTAGGAGAACTGCACAAGAGGCCAGTCTGCAGTTCTACCTCAGTCCCAACTGGGCTGCTCTTAGCAACCCAGCCAGTGAGAAGGAAAGAGAAAGGTGGAAATGGGGGGAAGGAAAGGAAGTAAGTAGAGAGAGAGAAAAGGGAAGAGCCTTCCCCTTGCCAACCAAATCATGCATGGTGCAGGAAAGGCCTTTTTGATGCCTCATAGTATCACCCATGTAGTATCACCCTTTTACTTCCAGAGCAATCCCTGTTTACCTCAGGGTGTAGCCCATACACTCTGAGGCCAGTGCCAGGACTGCAGAAAAGACCTTGGACTGGAGTCAGGTCAAGTCAAGGACACATCGTTGCCCCAGCAGCGCTTTTACCACATCCTGGCCATTGTACCGCCCCAGACCTCAATGGACCTCGTTGCTTTACAAAGAGCTGCCACAGACTATAGCATAGCTCAGTGGGCTATGAAACATCCGACCCTCCTTTACGTCAATGGCCATTTAGGGAAAGGGACAGACAGCCCTTACCCCAAATGAGTTGCCAACATTTAAACTCCCACCCCACTTATCGAAAGACATTTTCACATGGAGATGTGATAGAAGACAGTCTCCTAAGAGCACAAGCCCGTGCATCTGCTGCAATTCACCATGAATGTTGGCTATAGCCAGCACTTAATCTTCACCATTGTTTTGGACATGAAGCACAACTCTCCAGAAAATCTCATGTCTAGGTGCAGCTCTCTCAGGAGATCCACAGCTGATGTGCTTTCAAAAAGGGAAAATGAGAAGAAATCTCAAGGAACAGCTGCAATCTCAAGGAACATTCACTTACAATCATTCAGAACATTTCTATTTGTGAACTAGATTTCCTTGACGTGAAACGTCACTCAAGCCATTTAACAAGCATGAAGCTAAAATTTGACCAACCACAGAATTATACTAGCACTGAAAAGTGTGTCTTTATTAAAAAGAGGTATTTTTTTCTTCACAGTAATATAATTTTCAAAAATACTTAGTAAAGTCAAATTCTAAATGCTTTTTTCCCAAGATTTTTGCTACAATTTTGAAATTTTGAAGAAATGTTGGGTCAAGCACATACAGAATAAGAATATTTTGGATCACCACGATCCCCAAATGGCAGAGCTTTCTAAACGAAGAGATTGTAGAGGACTAGATACAATTATAGAAGACCACACCAGAGTCAAATTGCTTACCATCCAGAAAAGAAAGAAAGTCTTATGTTTTGAATCTGGAGTCTTTTAAAAGTGGCTACAAATTTGTTCAAATTTATTTTTATTAGTGTCTTTCATTTAGGATTACACATACATGCTTTTGGGACCTGGGAAATACTTCTCCACAAGCTAGAGTGTCAGGTTATGGAACTTGCTGTCATAGCACAACAGTACGTTTCCACATCTACCCTGTTAAGCCCAATCATCCATATACAGCTTTCTGCAGACACTACTCACCTGTGCTCCTCGAAGAGTAACATGCAAAGTTTTGTCTGCCCTACAGCACCTCACAGAAGTGTCATCTCCTGACTGGGAAAATGGTCAAGATTCCCACCCACTGCCTGTTCACAGCCATGCTGAGGTTTGTTTCTGGGCTTACATTTGGTGTATTGGGTGCAGAAGCAGACAAAAGCTAGAAGCTAACCTGGATGTCAAGTGTCCAGCAGAACACAACATTGCTGCATCAGACTTTCACACCTGGCATTTTGGTCACCTGAGATCTTTGGCCATTGAACAGAAGTTCCAGACTGCAGCTAAAACAAAATAATAAAGAGGATAGGAAAAAAAACATTGCCCCAAAACTAAAACCTTAGACTATTTTCCCTGAAGACATAACACTGATGGGGAGTCTAGCTTATTTAATTACATTTAAGCCATTCCACAAGTAAATCTACCACTGCTGACTGTCCTGGCCTACCGTAAACTCTGAAAGAACACAGCTTTGAACACAGAATTATGCCAGAAAAATGCTTGTCTCTAGCACAGTTTTATTTCTTTTCCTGGACCCCAGGGGACCATACACTTAAAATATCCAAGGAACAAAGCCTTATACATGCAGTCTAAATCACTGGACACTTATTTAAGTCCAGTGGCATTTTTAACAGTTCTCAGCATGTGTGGAGGAGCCGGAAAGGACAGCCTGAAGATGCAATTCACTCTGCTCTCCAAAAAGCATAAGCAGAAGTCCTGCGTTGCTACTGAGAAAATGGGACATGATGTCTTGAGCCGCTCTGAAGTCTCCCACAACATTTATTGCCCACATTAAAACACTACCTGCTGTGGAGATGTTATGCTTCTAGCCATGGACAAAAAGCCTGTAGTATAGAGCAGAGGTTTCATAGCAGCTGCTGAAAGAAACCCCACTATTTCTCAATACCAGTGAAAGTCCCTTGATCTGTCTTCACCATGAAGTTAAGTGGCAGAGGTGTTGGACTGAAGGAGGTGTTTAGGATTTAGCATGTTCTTCCAAAAAGTACTTCTCTCTACCACCCCTTTCTCTTGCCACAGTTTAATTTCAGCTGCCGTTTCTCAAAATACATCTTCCTCGGCAGCCAGGAAAATTGGCTCCTGTGTGCAGAGGAGGGAGGGAAAATTGTCACAAGGACAGCTCCACCTCTCCTCCTTTGGCTTCTCTCGGGGACTTTATGCCCAGATTAAAGAAGGAATTAATCTGTACCACATGCCACCCATCACAGGCTGCAGGAGTACTACAAGAAGGACCTAGAACAATCAAGCATCACCCTTGCAGAGGCAACTGCACCTTACAATGTTGCATTAAAAACTGCTGCTGTAAAACAGGTAATAAGAAGCGAACATTTGCCCAGGGCCACAGGTCAGAAGATCATTGGCACTCAGCACGGCTTTACAACCGAGAACTACAAGATGTCGAAATTTTCCTTTTCTCAAGGAAACTAATTTGTTTGGAATGGTGGTACTGAGGAAGTTCTCATTCTGGGACAATAAATATTGAACCAATTTATCCCAGAAATAATGCCCTTTTGTAAACTATATTGTTAAAAGACTGAGGATGGAAATCAAGGTAAATAAAATTGTGTCTCCTTCAGGGGGATTTAAAAAACAGATCATCACAAACAGTTTTAGTGAACTGCAGCAAAACCCTTTAGGGGTTTACTCTGAATGTGGCAAACTGCAAGAGGTAAGGGACATCATTGTGAGCTTTGGTTTGAACTCTTCTTTCATAGCCATGGCCTCACAACTGCAAGTAGTCCAAATGACCATAACATAAACAGGAAGAAAAGTATTGCCTCCACAGCATGAGGCTCCCCTTTCAACAAGTGCTGATGAAAGCAATCTCTGTAGGTCAGTCCATCTACAAGCCAGAAGGTTTCTCTTTCTGCAGATGCACCAACAGAAAGAGGAAGCTTCACCTCATGCACTGTTGTTGTGCAAGGGCTCAAGGAGCTTGCCAGGCTGCTAGGCTGCTCCTCTCTTATTGACCAAGTCCCTTTTCTTGGGACTTCTTCTGGCAGGCTGACCACAACCCATCAGTCATCTTGCTAAGAAAATCAGCTAAGAAATTGTCCTAACCTGGGCAAAGGCCACTTTATCTGATTGATTCCTCTTCTTTTGACTTCTTGATTAACAAAGGAGTGAACTTCTACTTTGATATGTCACTTCACACGTTCCACATTTCACAGTTCCCTACTATGCTGCATCTCCTCCGGCTGAAGTGCATTGCCCTTGTCCCCTGCCCTCCCTCCCCTTCCTTAGCAATCCTGGGACTCACTGTGTACGAGAGAGAGCCCCTATGAGAACACTTTATCTAGAAGAGAAGCCAGAAAAAGAAGGACAAGTAGTTTATTAGCCAACAAGGATGCTTCAGGCACCACAGATGTAAGATTTGCCAAACCTCATAAGATCATTAGGTTTATTTATTTCCCATTCTATATTGTGTATTATTTCAATCTCTCTAAGTGCAATAGCAATAAAATTGAAAAACATCCATGGAAACACTTCCAATTAACACAAGGTCAGAAAAATTACATTAGAGATCTCCACAGCCCATAAAGAAGAAAAATATCTGAGAAACAGCCTCAGCAAGCAGGCAGGGAATGCAACTTGTCTTAAAGCTCAGCAACTTTTCACCTGTTTTTTACCAAGAGCATGGAAGAAAGTATCAGTGTTTAGCATTCTATGTGAAGACCATACCACCTGCAAGCTACATGCACAGATCTTATTTCAATCCAGGCTGAAAGATAATCCTATAAAATACTGAGGATGCAAAGCCACAGAGGGCTCTGAAGAACAGATTCAGTATTTGCAGTTGCACCAGAAACACAAAACAAGGTAGATCCACCCCCTGAAAAAGGCATGTACTGCAGGGTCAGTGTATGAGCACTATTCAATGAAATATCTCTCACCTCACTATGACTTTGGCACCGGCTCCTATACACCCAGTAGCAAGAGATAATGACTGCAGTAAGAAGGGAACAAAACCCAACAAGTAAAATAAAAACAAAGATGTTTTTAAATACCTGTGGTGTTATTTCTTGTCTGCATGTCCAACACAAAATAGATGGGACACCCTAGTACCTGGAGATCAGCCATCCGGTCTCATTTCAAAGGCAAACTGGAACACTGTCTGGTGCTTTACTGAGCCCTTATGGCTTCTTCCAGGCAAGCCTAAGCCTTGAAAACTACCAAAAAAAGATTCCACTCACATGGAGGTCTTATCCCCCAGACCAACCACCCTTGCACAGATAAGCAATTACCTCAAACTACCCTGAAGCTTAAGTGAACAGAACGGAGGTGTTAATGAAAGGTGTGTGTCTGACTCAGCAACTGGATCATGGTAATTACAACCTTCACAGCTTCCCCATTCCCAAACCTAAACTGGAACAGGTGAAGAGAATTAGAGATTTTTCAGATCTACTTCTGCACAGGCAACTCAGAAACTACCTTCACCTGCAAGGAAACCCTCTGACAGGCAGGCAAATAAAGGGAGAGGTCATCTACTTTAGAAAAGAGCTATTTGCAGTATCTCTTAGAGCTTCTCACAGAAGGCTGGTAACCTGTCTCCTTCTCTTTCTACAGAGGCCATGGTGATGTCAGAAAATCCTTGAAGTCAATTCCAGTTTCCAGTGCTGTCAGTGCTATGCTGCAGGTAGATAGCTGCCTGGCCACGTGGCATAAGTATTCAGTTCACTGCTCTGCAAAATGCTGCAGAAATAGATGACCAGTAACTGCAAAATTTCAAGCAGAAATAACCTTGACTTAGTCTCTTCCCCAAGATACGTTTGTAATCAAGGATGCAGTCAATTTTCTTACAACACAGATCTCATGAGACTTGTTTATTTTAACCCTTCCCACCTCTTACCCCTTTTGTGTTATCTTCCTTTTCTGACTTTGCTAAGCTTTCCACTACAGGCCTGTCCAGCACTGTCTGGAGGGACAAAGTTGGGAGAACAGGAAAAGACTTCCTAAGCAAGTGTATCTCACATGAAGAACCAGGCAAGAACGGCTGTCCAAACCCACCAGAGGACAGAGACCATGCTTGTGCCCCGGAATGAAGGTCTGGGTCAGGAACTGGAGTATCACTTTTACAGAATCAGTATAACTCAGAATAGTCTGGTTTGCAGCAACAGAAGTAGGAGAAAGCAGAAAGCAGCAAGGAAAAGACACAAGTTTTTCATGTCACTATAGAGGATGGTGTCTGGGTGGTCTGTGAGAGAGGCCTTTCAAGAACAAAACAACACTTTTTTGGCTCTAATTTTTAGAAACTATCTTGTAAAGTTGTGATGCTGTCTAACTATTTATCATTCATTCTTATATTTCCTTCCAGTAATCTCTCTATACTTCCTGCCACACAGCTGTGCCCATGTTCACCATGCTCTTCATAAACCCTCAACAGGGATTGCAGCTTCAGATTTGTCCAGAATCACAGAATGGCTTGAGTTGGAAGAGACCTTGAAGATTACTCAGTCCCAACCCCCCTGCCATGGGGAGGGACACCTTTCACTAGACAAGGTTACTCAAAGCCCCATCCAACTGTCCTTGAACACTTTCAGGATCTCAACCTTGAACTGATTTCCATCCCTAGCTGTTTCCTCAGAAACCAAGGTTTGGTTATTCCATCAGCATCCGCACGGCTTTGCATTTATCATTGCAGAACTTTCTGGAGCAGAGAGAGATGATAATTTCCTCTGAAGGAGGTACAGTGGCTAAAAGTATGTTCTTTTTTTAATACCAGAATCATCTGGTTCATGTTTCTGGCTTCCTGAAGCACACAAAAATATCCATTTGAATAGAAATGAGAGTAGGTCCCTGACATTGCTTCTGTTGCTGAAAATTTCAAAATAGTAGTCAAAAATTTGAGATAAAAAAACAAAACAAACCATAAAAAATTGAGCCTGTTCGTGGCCATAAAGGGTTCTAGAGTGTCACTCTTCAATCTTTCAGACTTCTCAAAATAGTTAGGGTGTTTCAACAAAAAAAAAATTACTTCATATAAAAAAATATTTAATTGAAATACTAATTTTCCACCAAAAATCTTTTAGAAGTTTTTCTGCAAGTTAATTCAACAGAAGTTGCTTTAGGCCAGAGTAAGTAAAATACATATGTCTGTGTATATAGGCCTCTTTCCCAGGGCCTACACTTAAGTATTGTAACAAATCAGCATCAACAGCTCTTCAGGTTACATATCCCTGAGACAAAGCCCCAGTGAGCAGGACAGACAAACCAGTGTTTCTTCCAGGATTATAGTCACACCTCCATAATATGAATAGCTTCATTATATCCCTTTTGGTGCATTTCTCTACATGAAATTACACTTAAGAGTTTGCCTTCACAGGACAATTTACCAGTAGAAGCCATGCAAATTGAGAAGTCCTCAGCTTGAAGTCTCTGCCTGACCTTCTATGATTCCTTTAGAAAACCTCCACTCCATTTCACTTCAACTTTGCATATCTGTACTTGTCTCAGTGACAGCATCTGAGGTGGGACAGCACACCCAGCACAAGGGCAGAAAGGTAGCACACAACATCCCAAGGGCTTGACACATGGGCTTCATCTTCACCTTGCATCCTTTTTTATCCATTTTGACCCTGGATGCATAGTGAAACAAGTCAAACTGCAACCCCCCATAACATCCTTCTCCTGCTGCTGGCTCTACAGAAAAGTTCAACAGTCCCCAAGGCCCCCCTATCCCGGGTGTCTCCACTTTGATGCCAGAACCGACATCTAATATCCCCAAATTCGATTTTTGCCCACTGCTTCCCACTTCTGCTCTCCATGGTTCTCACTGTGCTCCTTCACATGTGCCACTTAGTCTCTGAGGACTTCTCCTAAAACATCTTCTGACTTTCCCATATGTCCACCTGTTTGGCCCTTGAGCCTCCTCTGAAGTGTCCCCTGCAGTGCCCTCTCCACTGCAGCAGCCCTCAAGGAATGTGAACACTTCTTGGGGGATAGGTCGTCACTGTAGCTGGCCCTGTGGTGCCAGGAGTAGTCTTTACTGTGGACACACACAGCTTATCCAGGAATGTAGTGCCACCAGAGCGACAGGACTTGTGAAGCAGAGGAGATGCTGCCAGGACCCAGACTTGTCCTACATGAGCCTGTTTGAGGTTCACCTTTTCAGACTCCCTCTGTACCAGTGGAAGCAAAGGTGCTTTTGAGCAGGGGTCTGACTTTTAGGCACTTCGAATTGCCTCCTGGAAGAGTCAGTCTCGCAACTGGTCAAAGGTCCAACCTCATAAATTTCACCTCCCATTTTCCTGGGATCCCAAGCTCTGAGCTTGCTCAGAAGCAGTGGGATCAAAGCAGCACCCTAGCTACCAGTGAGGCTTTGTGCTAAGCTCCCCTTGTCCTGTGAGACTGTGCTTGGAGGTCCTGTTTTCCTCAGCTGCTCTCATCATCCACATCCTCTACGTACTCCTGCAGGCAATGCACAAAAAAGGCAAAGGTCCCCTTCCTGGAGCAGGACTTGAAAACATCTAGTCTTTCACTCACATTTCCTTCATTTCAGATCCTAACTGAAATCACAGGGAACTTTCCTCCTCCCTTACCTACCCCTTTCACTGCCCTCTGTCAGAATTATTCAGCTCTCTGAAGCATTACCAGATACACTACATAGGAAAGATATGGCAGAAGAAATTAAATTGTATTGTTAGGTATCTATAATTATCCCAAGTCATTTTTTTCCACAGTGCAGCAATTTCAAATCTCTTACAGCATTCTCTCTGGAAAGCAGATGTTGACCATGTCAGCTGTGTGCTAAGAATGCATTTTCATGAGTTGCGTTTCTTGGAATTTGCAAAGTGGTGGTGGTGGCAGAGGGGGATGATCCTGGAAAATTCCACCCATGCAGGCACGAAGCAGGCAGTGCAGAGACCTGCCAGCCTCCTCAGGACACCAGGGGCTTCTCAGCCCTCTCTCTTTGTCATGGCACCAACTGGGCCCTCTCCTGTCAAGCAAAGGAAATTTCTTCTACATTCTTGCCCATAGGAAGGCAGGCAGGGCTGCCAGGGGAAGAGCATATCTGGGAAAGGGAGGGTTTCTCCTGGGGGACAGGGGGTTGTGCTGCTGTCCATACAGAGCAACACACTGACAGACATGAAAAAATGAAAATAAAAATTTTCATGGATGTCTCTGCTGTCAGTTCCTCTTCATCTCCCTCCCATGTGGTCTGTTCTGTCCTACAGCCAACAGCTTCAGCAAACAGGCTCCCAGCACATCCATCAGACTACTGTTCTGCATCTTCTAAAAGAATCCACTTTCTCCCAACATAACATTTAAATGCACTTTTGCTCTATCCCCTGCCTCCCCATTACTCTTCAATTACGTTCACTTGGATTGTCTTAAAGAAGCCCTTCCTTTTCGTATTGATTATTCCCTTCAAACACTTGCAGAAAATTATCATACTCCCTATCTAGCAAAAAAAAAAATATTTGGGAAAAAATCTACCCTCTGGAACCAGGCAAGGGTCCAGTGAGATACAGGTGAGCCAGAGAAAACAGGTTTTAACTAAAGTTCAAGTAACATTGCACAATAAACCCTGGGAATTCTTCAGTGTTTATTTGAGACAGGGGACTTCTTAATGGAGAAAGTTCCTAGTGCCGATTTCACTAGACTGTACTCTTTTAATCTTTATTTGTAAGACAGTGTCTCCATTAGTCCCAGGCTGGAGCAAGGTGTCTGGGCAATGAGCAGGAAAATATATACACACACAGGACTTATTCTGGACCCAAATAGGAGAGAGAGTCTGGATAGAACAAATGTACAAACAGAGACACAGTTCTCTATGGGTCTGTTCCTCAGCCTTTTCAAAAGCCAAGACCTCAAAGAGCAGTCACCTGTAAGAAAAGGAACAGGGCATGAAGCTGGTGGAAACCACAAATGTAGGCTTATCTATACACAGGACAAGCTCGAGGAAAGCAGCTGTCCACAGGTAGCCCCTGTCAAAGGTGGAAAAAGCTACAAAAATGAGATGCTGCCATAATCCCAGCAGTCTTTACAAAGCAAACATAATTTAATGCAGCAATACAAAGAAGTCTGGCCTCAGTGAAAATGAGCACACATCTAAGAAGGAAAGCAAATAGCTCCCACTTCTAAAAAAGAACAAAAATAAAGCACTCGTCGGAAAGAAGTGACCTGAGCAATCCTGAATTCTTAAAACACTGAGATGATGCTTAGAGCAAACAGTTAAACTTGGCGTGCAGGAGCTGATCTCCGGCAGCACACTGCAGAATGGACTCTTCCTATTATTTCCAGGTTTCCCAGCTTGGATGGTGAGACTGTTGTATCACACTGTTTAGACTGGAAAACTTGCAGCACACCTCTGCTGTCCAGTGCTGCACCCAAGATAAGCTGATTTGTCAGCAAAGACTATTTCCTCTCAAAAAACCACATGATTACATAAACCAGGATGGATCTACGGGGAGAACAAAAAGATGTGCAACACCTATTAGCATTGACATTGTACTGTGCAGTTTCTCCAGTCTCATGAGAGCCTGCACTGCATGCTCCACCGCTGATCAAAATGGTGTTCTGATGAAGTTGTGTAAAAAATGATTTTTCAAAGCAAGGTATAAACAATACAAAAAAAAAAAAATTAAAGGTATTACTTCAATCTAAACCCAGGTATTACTTCCATCTCAACCCAGGTTTGTTTGTTTTTTAGAATTTTCCTCTAATCAAACACAGTCATTCAACACCATAAAAATCATGTTCTTTACCAGACATGAATAATAAAAGTGATGGAAATTTGGATCGAAACACACATCTGCAGAGACACTTCAAGTAGTCACTGGCAACACACTATCAATTTAAAAAATGAAAGAAAAAATAAAATCCCAGTCCCAAAGGCTAGACCTTTCTCATGAGAGGTGACAGAAACCACAATTTAAACCCCCATTCTGAGTCAGGCAGAAATTATTTGAATACAGTTTTCCCACTGCCTAGTAGTCTGTCTTCACTGCTTTCCTAACAAGGCACTGGGTTCTGGGGGAAGATACTGCCATTTTCTCCTCCACATTACCTTTGTGAATGGTATCTAAAGGCTTTTGTGAGTCTACATGAAAACACCAAGACATCAGTTTTCATTTACAGCAATGAAACTTCCAAAATAAATCCTCCATATCTGGCCACAATTAATTAATATTTTCATTGATCCTGAACTATGTTTTTTCACAGACTCATTTATTCCTCCCACCATATTTCTGAGGTTCAGGCATTATCATCTGGAAAGGGAAGGACACAGGCCTTATCCCTCCTCTTATTTAATGGTCCATATCATTTTCCCCAAAAACAGACTTTGTGGACAAAGTTGGCCAGGGCCTAATTAAAAATTCTTTACCTCCTTCTGCTTGAGACTCCTGTTCCTTACCTTACATGGCTGTGCAGCGCTATTTTGCATCATTAAACAGCCTAACCCCATTTCACCACACAAGCGGCTTAATGTTACTCACAGTGAAATGTTGCCTCTATGTTAATTTTGCAAAGCACTTAGGATCCTTCTTGAAGGAAGGAACAATAGAAATGTAAATCATTATCATGTACAGGAACTGAGGAAATAAACCTAAGGGAAACAAGCACCAGGAACTGTCACACAGAATGCAGACCAATCTGAAAGCTTAAATGGGAACAAGAAAACAGCTGTCAAACAGCCTTTCAGGCTTGGCATGGTGGGAGACGTTGCAGCATGCAGCTAGCCCAGCAGAAGGAAATTAAATAAGACTGTCAAACCGCTGACTCAGCTGAAGATAGCACAACTCCCAGTGCATTTTAGAATTAAACCCAGGTCAGTAAATGCCAGGTCCTTTCACGAGGAAGAAAGGCCAAAGGATGGTGACAGAAACTCAGACACTACTGCAAGGAAACAAAAGAGTCACTGCCGGGATCTAACGTTACCAAAGGCAGTCTGAAAAAATTACAGACTCGGGGAAAACACAGTTCAGGCACAGGGAAAACAAATGATGCTGAACATATTATATGCTCAAATCAATGACACTGAGCGCATGCCAGAGTTCATGAGCAGTGAGAGGAACTCAAGCACAGAGTAGCTCCAGTGATAACCACAGTTTTAACACTGAAATACCTTTGAAAAACAGCAGAGAAGTTAACACGTAACATTGCAAAGAAGACCACAAGGGAAAAGACTGTCCTAGTCTAGTAAAAAATACTGTCAAGATACAGTTCAGCATGAAGCCAAGTCAACCACATACAACCAGGGTACAAAC
This sequence comes from Pomatostomus ruficeps, assembly GCA_013400735.1. Classification (NCBI taxonomy): domain Eukaryota; kingdom Metazoa; phylum Chordata; class Aves; order Passeriformes; family Timaliidae; genus Pomatostomus; species Pomatostomus ruficeps. The sequence goes on along the minus strand of VYZT01055700.1, from coordinate 1,811 downwards.
ACAAAACAAGGGGCATGTCAGAACAAGCATGGGAACACTGGCCAGAACCAACACCAGAGAAGAGAAATAAAACAAGCCAAAGGCACAATGAACAAGCTATTTCTTACTAAAAAAAAAAAAGTCTGAGCAATTTCATATTTCAAATTCATTCAGAAGCAAATGTGGCCAGACTTTTACTGTGGGAAAACAAACTGCCAAAATCTTACCAAAAACAAACAGAGAAGAGAAGGAGGAGGAAGAGAAAGAAAAAGGCAAAAGAAAGAAAAACATAGGGTCCTATGAATATGCAGCACTTCCCTTCTCTCAAGCCCCATGGAAGGAAAACAAAGCCTCCAGTTAATAACATTCAGATCATGTAAAAATAGAAAAAGCAAAGGATTCGCAGGCCAAGCAAAGATGTCGTTGACATGAGACACTCTCAAGCAAATGCAGCTGAACAGATGAAAACACACCCTCAGGCACTGGGGGCACATTTACTCACTGTGAGTCTCCTTCAGCTGAAGCTCTACTAGTGCTTTCTCCAGATACAGTATGGTTGGCTCTTAGCTTTCTATGCCCTCATCTCTTCCTGCATTTCAAATCTTAAAGCTGTCTACATTCCCATGCTTGCTTCAGCTGCCTTTTCATGGCACAGTCTGGCCACCAAAAGCAACAGGAAATAAACTTCCTCTTCCAACAGCACCTGTGTGGTTCCTCGCTGCTATAGACTCTCTGAAGTGATGGGCACAAAGCAAGGGAAAGTGGCTATGTTGTGTATCTATCCAGTACTGAAGGATACATAACCTGTTCATGTCACTCCTGAGTGGAGTACAGATGAAGCAATTACTGTTGGGTTGATAAATAGTCACAGAATCATAGAATCTTAGAATATCCTCAGTTGGAAAGGACCTACAAGGATCACTGAAATTCAACTTCTGGCCCCGGACAGGATCATCCCAAGAATCACACCATGTGCCTGAGAGTGTTGTCCAAATGCTTCTTGAACTATGGCAGCCTTGGTGTTGTGACCACTTCCCTGGGGAGCCTGTTCCATTGCCCAAACACCCTCTGGATGACAAACCTTTTCCTAATATTTAGCTTAAACCTCCCCTGACACAGCTTCAAGCCATTTCCTCACATCCTGTCACTGGTCACAGAGGAAAGTGATCATTGTCTCCCCCTCCACTTCCCTTTGTGAGGAAGAGTTGGATTTGATGATCCTTGTGGGTCCCTTCCACCTCAGAATGTTCTGTGATTCTGTGAAGCTGTAGACTGCTATGAAGTCTCTGCTCAGTCTCCTCTTCTCGAGGCTGAATAAGCCAAGTGATCTCAGCCACTTCAGTCAGTTCACTGGTACATGGAATTTGGGGAAAAAATAATTCTTGTGCTCAGATTGAAATTAGGGACCAAATCAAACTATACTTCCTGGTTTGGGAGGTTTTTTGGGGATGTTGTGGACTGATTAGGCATGATGATAGGATGGATGCCTGATACTGTGCTGTGATAGGAATATGTAATTACTGTACTGTCAAGGTTTGGGATAATTTTCTTTTTTTTGTTTGTCTCTCTATCTTGGAATTTTTCCCCATTCGAGTTGCTAGGGGGGATAATGGGCAAGTGATTAGTTGCTGGGAAACCTTAATGGTGGGTGATTAAGAAAGGACAAAGAGTTAGCTCGGAGATGGGTGCAGCTGGCTAGCCCTTATCTAGGACTCCCTGATAGCTAAGATTTTTTCCCCTCAGAGCGGGGCAGAGATACTGGGACTGGGACGAGTTAAAAAAGAGCCAAGCACACCTGGAGGGCACCTTTTCTTCGCTCCTAGACACTGAGA
>VYZT01055698.1:17875-61215 GCA_013400735.1 Pomatostomus ruficeps | reverse complement strand
ATCAATACAGCCCTAGAAATAAAAAAGGAAGGGTTTCCCAACCAAGAAGCTGAGTGGTTGGGAGGGATGCACTTCATCAACAAAGTGAGTTGAGAGCTAGAAAAGAAGGAGAGGCCGTGAGCTATGCTCAGTGTCTGACTGCATGCATTATCACCTGGGCTCAGAAACTCTGAGACTGGTTGTTTTGTTGTGGATTTGCAAAACAGCCCATGATAGAGGACTGAGAAGACACTGGAACTAGATACCATTTGACCTCAGCTCTGAAACAACTATTAGCCTCTTGCAAACCTGATCTATGTCAAGTAAGTGCATCCAGGAAATAAAATTGAGTCCGTTTCAGTACTGTTATTACACTAACATAACTGGCTGTGTTATGTAGGACAAATGAGTTCTGAAATTATGTCTGCTTTTACTAGAGGTGATGCTGAACTCCACTGATAAACTATAGATATTAATCTGAATAGTTTTCTTTTTGAGACACTTCTGTTATTTTATTTACCTTCTTTTCTGCAGAACCTCTCCCTCACTGTGATCCATTCGGCCTTCAATAATGCCACATAAGCCAAAGCTGATCAAAACAGAGAACAGCCATGCTATAGGAAACACCTACATCTGAAAATCAATTTTACACATTAGCTTTATGTGTAACAAAAAATTTACTTCAGTTTCTAACCCAACATATTGGAAATAAACCCAAGGAATTCTCAGTACTTTCACATAAAAGAGGACATGAAAATCTGCTGTGTTTGGGTTCATTTTTCAATGTGCTTTGAGGCAAGAAAAAAGAAAGGTAGCTGCTTTTGTGGTTCAGGAACACATCCAAAATATAACAAAAAGATGTCACCCATGTAATTCAAAAAGGCAGTGGCTGAGTGTGAGATGGCTCTGTTGTGTCCAGCTCCTCACTGACACCATAATACAAGGAATACATTCATCGTTACGTTTGCTCCCTAAGATTTCTTTTCCTTGGAGCACACTCCATGAGACCAACACCAGTCTGGTATGATGAACTCAAGAATAGACAGTTTTGGTGATTTAAAAAACTGCAGGACTTTTTTTCTCAGGGAAAAAACATATCTAATGCTGCAGAGGAGTATCACAAGCTGCCACATCAGCAGAAATCCCTCTCCCTGCCCTCTGTGGCTCAAGAGCAGCAAACTGTGAAAACACTCCTGGGTTGCACAGGCTTTCCTTGTCACTGCTCCACCTCACTATCAGCCCACTTTCAACAGCAGATGTTGTCCAGCCATTCAGCTGTACTGAAAATGCCATGCACAGATGTGTATTTTCAATGTAGCATCCATAAGCTTTTGAGTTTCTACTTTCTTTCTTCTTTGCTTCTGGACTTGAGATCAGCCACCTTTCTAACAGTTCAGAATTAGAAGAGAATCACATGGGAATTACCTTACATTGTATGGCCTGTGCTAAATTGCATTACTTTCTGATTTTATGTGAAGTGCAAACTCATGGTAATCTTTGTTAAGGAGTAAAAAAAATGTAAGGAAACAAGAGCTTTTATTCTTCCTTCAAAAGCCTATACACAAAATTTTCATCTGTTTCGTAGGAGTAACAGCATTTTTCTCTGTTGCTCCTTGTTTTTCTTTTCTTTACAAAAAACAGCTTCTCCGAAGTTGTTCAAAATTCATTTGTTCCTGCTTTACATATGTGAGAAGTTTCACACAGTCAGTAAGATCCATTTGCCTTTTGCAAACACACAGACCTGTGAATGCAAGTGTTCACAAAGAGATACATAAGCCTGTTTCTCTACTGAATCATGACAAAATGCTTAAGAGACAAAAATTTGATAGAAAATTAGTCCCACATCCTCTTGCTTTTCTTTTTATGACCAATATTTTATTTGCTACTTCAGAGAAAGCCTAAATGAGTAATAGAAATCACTTGAGACCCCAAGTCTCTTGCACAAAAATAATGCAGCCATTTAAATTATCTTCTCTACTGTGTTGAATCGTACATTATTTATTAGTTGTGTTAGTTTCTACATCCCACACAATGCAGGTATTTGCAGTTTTATTCAGCCTTTCCTGTGTAGACTAATGCAAATATAAAAATGCCCCCCGGCGAATAAGGTCACTTTGTAAAAGTAACACCGATGTGACCCCTGTGCATTTGCATATATATAAATTCCCTCTATGACATTCCTGTCATGTTTGCTCAGTGAACAAGTAATTTGCCACTCTCATTACTTCAGGTACAAGGTACCTTGTGAAAATCAATCTTTCTGCTTCATACATCACAGCCTGTAACAGACACAAAGTGCACTCTGATTTCAAAATGAAGCTAGGGGACAAACACGGACACGTTCTCACAAGCTACTTTCTTTGATCTAGGTGGGCAATGAAAGAAAGAGAATAGGCATTTAGCCTAGCAATGCACACCAGTCTCACATAGGAGAAGTGGGAAATCCCTGCGTGCAAAGCAAAAGGGGTGAGGTTTGTTGAGATTTTTTTTTAAAAAAGTTGTTGTTTAACAGAGTGGATCTTTCAATAGCTAGAATAAATAGTCATAGAGAGCTTAGTCCCACTACTGAGAAATATTCAGAAATAGTTAAAGCACTGTAGGCAGACCAATACAGTGATGTTGTCATTATTTCTTTCAGTTAAGTGTAGCAGCGGCAGCAGATTGAAGATTTTGAGGCTTTAATGCCATAAGGAGGGCTTTTGAAAGGCTACTGTGCTAAAACTTAGGACACTAAGGCAAATTAAATCTTGCCAAAAGTACTTTAGTGTATGATTGATATGTATGCCCATATTTGTCTTTTATTTAAATCAGTGTAACTTAAGCACATACTTAAATTTAAGCACGTACAGAAATGTATGTACTACACAACATGAGTTCTTGGAAACTGATTAGTGAGTGAGCTGTTAGGAGAAGAGACAGTTTCAAGAAAAGAAAATGTCTCATATATCTGAAAAATAAAAAGTTACGGAATATATGAAAACATGCAATAAACAAAAAAAACATTCTTTGCATACTCCCAATTATTTTCCCAGCAGAGGGAAACTGTAGACAGATGCACATACAGGTAATTACATTTGCCAACAGTCTCATAGCACTCGGATGGGAAATTTACATATATATTATTGTTTCCAAAATCTGATAAGCATGAATGCTCAAATTGTCAGAGGTATAAGATGCTTTAGCCACCTAGCTGCCTTCCATCTCCCAGCTAGAAAAACTGAGAGATGATGGAAAGAACTTACTTCTTCCAAAAGGGTATGTATGGTTGTGATGATATCGCCTTGAAAATGTAGATGATAGTGGTGAATGGTCTTCCCTCTAAACTGCTATCAGAGTTAATATCCCCTGTTTCCAGATTAACCCCAGTTCTCTGTACGCACAGTTGATTGCAATTTTCATCTTCATTAATTTTCCAATACAACACCTAATTGAAAGCTATAAAGAAAGCAAAGAAAATGTAAACAAGAAATGCACAGCCCTTCCAGCCAGCTTCAACTCAAACCATACAAATGTATTTACTGTGTATATATTAAATTTCTTTCTTGGTCATTTCATGAGGACCAGCAAAAGAATGCTCACTTGATGAACATTAATGCTAACATGTTACTCAGTATGGTGAAATAAAATGTCATGAATTTTTGGGAGTTTAGGTTCTACACTTCTATGTATTTACAAAAATACAAAACTAAAAGTAATAATCTAGCATTAAACCTACACATTGCATTCATTGAGTTTTTAAGTGCTGGGATAAAACATTATGGAATATTTAAACATCCAAGGTATTCAAGTATCTTTAATCTGCCCAATGATGTCCAACACCCTTGTGAAATAAGCTCTGACCATGAAGTGTTCAGTATTAGAGAGTACTAGGCTCCAATTCTCATCATTTTCTCTGATATTATCATGCCACTTTAAACTATTTCTCTCCCAGTTTCTATGCTTAAGGGAGCTTTAAGTTGCAGTGGGTACTAGCTATTCACTTTATCATCAAGGCAGCAGTATTTGCTTATATCTTACATGTGATCCTCCTGCAGATGGTTATTTAAATTTTATTTATTCATATCTCACTAACCAATCAAAAGCTTAACTGGGGAAAAAAAAAGAAAACTGTGCAATGGGCTTTGAACAAAATGTCTCACTAAGATCTGAATCACTAGATGCACTGTGATTTCATAAAGGTAATTGCAGTGGCAGAGATAAGCCTCCAAATCTATGAAGGCAGAGAAAGCGTCAAATATTAGTGGAGAATGGGAACTGAAGTGCTCATATTTAAAAGCAAGGACAAAAATTATCTGGGCAAGTATAAGCCTATTAGTCTGACCTCTTCAGTTTGCAAGAGCTTTGAAGGCTCTGAAGGAAAACATAAATTAAAGACAGGGAAGTAAATAGAAGATAGGATAAAATGAAGCAGTGTTACCAAAAGTAGCTCATGCCAGACTAACTTGAGATGTTTTTTTGATAACTGATTTTCCAGACAAAGAAATGAAGTAGATATAATTTGTCTGGTTTTAGATAAAGCATTCTCTACAGTGCCACTACAGAACTTCAACGTTAAGATGAAGATGCTGTCGATTACTACAAGAATTGAAAGGTGAATCCAGGTGCAGTAACAGCATGTAGTACTCAAAGGGAATATCAGGGATTAACAGCATTTCTACTAAAAATTGGGAACACATCACTGAAACAACATATGTAAAACAATTTGTTTATTTAAGCTGATCACCAAGAGCACATCAGTATCAATATGACATGAGATGGCTGTGAAAAAGACAAATCCTATAAATTATTAAATTATATATTTATGATAAAGACACAGAAGGACAAGTATGAAGTTTCGTAAACTATCAGAATAATCTATACAATTCTGGCCAGTCATCTTTAGGAAAGTGAAACTGAACCCACAAAAAATATGGGGACAGTCTTCTAGTCAGAGGAATAAAGTCTCTACCACAGGAGGAGTTTTAAAGAGTTTGGCTTGAAGAGAAGCAAAGAAAGGCTGAAGGGAAACAGAGAAATCAAGAGGAAATAAACACAGTAAGGGCAAAAAACATATCCATAAGAAATGCATTAGATGATATCTTGCCAGCAGGTAGGATCAGGACACTTAGCTCAGTGATTCCAGAGGTCTCATCCAGTTTTGCTTCTATATCAGTATTATGATTCCTTTCTTGTACTCTAGTATAGGAACACAAGAGCTAGTTTTGTTCATGAAGAAAACTATAAGCAAGTTCTTTGCAAGTGCTTTAGTGAGGTGGTTTTTTTCAAGTCACTTCATTCTCCTCAGAAAAACCTCTACAGTCACAGCATTTCACTGTAAAAAAACCTGAGTTTCCTCACCAATTACCTGAACCCACATAGGGTTCCATCCAAAAACTGACCATGCTGATGAATATCTGATTAAGATGAATATTCCTTTTTATTGTTTTAACATCTTCAAGGCATAATAACCATCTCTGTGTCAGAAAATTTAAGATGACCCAAAAACTCATAGTACTCAACTGGTGGATCATTCAGAACCAAAATTGCTTTTTGACTAACTTAAATGAACTAAAGTCATAATTAAACTCATACTGTTGAGCAGAGGTGACTATTCCATAATTAAGATTCCCTCACTTTATTTAGAACTCACTTTTTTTCCTATCACTTATGTTTTAAATTTAAAATCTTTGTGTTGTCATCATGTTTTTAACATTGACAACATGGAAATATAAAACTGGCAAGCACAACAATTGTCAAGATATGAAGAAGTCCTGTTTTCCGCAAGAGCAGAAATAAAAAAAAATGTATAAAATACGTAGAAAATGTAGGGATGCAGAAACCAAAAACTATGTACTTTCAAGCGCAAGTATTTTCAGATAATAACAGAAGAAAATATACCACTAGAAGTATTTTAAAAGTGTGGATCACTAGAAGTATCTTGAAAGTGTGGATACAGGAATTTTAAGATCTCTGTTGTTATTAAATCTATTTAAAGTGGCTACCATCTTAAACATAATGTCTTTCAATCAATAGTGGAAGACTAATTCTGGGATCCTTACATGGATATAAGAGTATGGATGAAGGCCACCATTATATTACATGATCTTGGCCAGACCTGTAATTTGCATATTCAGATTCTGTTTCATGAATATCCGACTGAAAGTTAAATGTTGTTTTTCTGAAGAATTCTTTTGGCAAATAGCTCTATGACAGACCTCTGCAGATGCACAGGGAAGCAGGACTCAGACTTAAGTTCTCCCCTTCTATTTTCATGACAATTATATCTGTCAATAGGCATAGTAGCAATTCTGACAAATAATAGGTAGGTCTGAGCCTAATCTATGTTTTATACCTGACTCCTACACATTTTTGGGCCACACTTGAAAGCAAGGGTTCAAGTGTAAATAAAAATGACAGGTTGCTCAAATCACAGAAAAATATGAAGCTTGCTTATGCAATGACCAAAATAGCTCTAACAGCTGACATAACACACTAAGAAGACAGGAGAGTTGTCAGCTGGGAGTAAACCTAGTTGAAACGCAGTTGGAACATGTTCCTCCACTCTTTTAATGTCAAGTGCTAACACATGCTCATTTGTCACAGCCACCACAGGCACCACTTTCAGGGGGAAAAAAAGTGAGATCAAAGTTAGACCAGACTTTTCCAAAATATGGATCTGGCACATAATGCAAATCTCTATTCCTGAGCAGATGCATAGGAAAAGACTATTTTTCCTCTGAGAGATGCTTAAAGAAGGCATCAAGGCTGAACAAACAACCTTCAGCTACCAGCTGGGAAGTAGAACATAAAGTCTAGCAGGTAATCCAGATACAGAGCCTGGTACTCAGCAGAGGTATGCCCACATAGAAGCAAGTTTGAATTTTCTGCTCCTAGAAAACAAAAATGGCTTTTTTCTCTCTGCACAGGGCTTTAGTAAATATTAGTGGGGTTTTGGCCCTGACATTTTATCCAATCTGTTGCATAGACTACAAAAACTAATACTATCTTGAGAATCATCCAATATGCTAGACAATTTTGACTCTCAGTCTCTACTTCCTTGTCAATATTCCAAAACAGTTAGATATTATTAATACCAGCTCATACTGAGAAAAGAAAATTCAGGGTATCCAAGTGATGGCTTGCTAGGAATGAATTCAAGACAGGTCATTGTTTAATGATAGCTGAAGCATCTAAATGTCACCCAGTTTTCCTTGAAAAATCAAACCAATTCCCCGCCCTCCCCCCACCCCCCTTTTCAAATATCCCCTTTTGAAGGGTAACAGCAGCTATGTAAGAATCATATGGACCTTCAACGGTGATTTTCATCCAAGTGAGTCTACCTCAAGAAATAATGCACTCTCTTTGACATGTACTATACCTGCCTTGCAATGGCATTGTAATATGGCCAGGAGCTCACTAAACAGCCAGTTATAACCAGCACTTCTGACCAGCTTCCTGCTGCATGATATGCAGTTTGAGATTTGTAGATAGAGTACAACAGGAGAATGAATGACAAAACAAATCAATAAATAGTGGTTTGTTCCTCTAGTGCCTTGGACTCTTACAAGGTGCATTTATGTCAGCATTTCAATTTGGAGCTGGACTTCAGTTTTCAAACAGATTTTCAAATTGTTTCCATTTACTATGATCTGGATCACATCATGGAATTATTTTGGAATGATTCACAGCAAATTAATCCCTTTTAGATGAAAATTAAGCAGAAGATGAGCCTGAGAGTGTGCCTAATGCATTCGTATAGTTTAGGGGTGTTCAGTTCAGGACACAGGGGCTAGTCAAAAACAACCTCCTCCAGGAAATTAATATAATATGGACATCATGCCCTCAGCAACAACAGTTTGGGTCTACAAAATCACTTCTGCAGGGATAAACTGTTTGCTAATGTAGGTGCAGCCCTATAATCTCATGAGGAAGGAGATAATTATTATAATTATTTTACACTGGGATGAGATGCCCTTTTGGTTGTGATTAATCTGAAAAGCCTTTTCAGACCCTCAGAAAACCTCAAGGGCATGTTGAAAGGGACCTGTCACTCAGGAGGCCCTCAAACAAGTTCTGATCTGCATTTTATGACCATTATTCCTACTGTGACACCATAGCAAAGTGAACAGACAGCTTGTGTACCAAAGTAAGGGAACAGTTACCTGCAGTACATCCCCCTAATTTAGAGCATAGAATACAAAATAAATTACTTCAAATTACCCAGTGAGTTGTTCCCTTTTGTGAAACAGCAAAACCCTTGTCTTTTAATGCAATTAATGACAAGAGCTTTTCTGTCTTTTTTTTTCCACAGTGAGTATTACCTAAACTACAAGGAACTCTACTGTTAAGAAAAGCACAAGTCATTGTAAGACTGCCAGACTGGGTGTTTTACTGCTCCATACCTGCCATTTTCAGCCATCAGATTACTGACAGTTTTTCCCTGAGTCTGGTAGGCAAGCTACCAATAACGACACTGCTAAGATGAGTAGGTTGACCCTTTTAGGTGAATGACATATAGAAAATGACGGGCTAAAAGGGAAAGCCTAAGAAATTACTGACTGGCAGTGGGACAGACACTGGCCAGCAATGACCTGCCCTGCTCACCTTCTGTGTCCCCCAGCCCAGAGGAAAGCCACTGGCTTTGTGTTGCCCTGGCAGACAGGACTTGAGTAAAGGACCAAGCCTAAGTACACTTCAGTTGACTTTATCAATAAAATATTAAGGTCATTATTCATAATCAGATCAAAATTATTTTATTCCAGCCTAGCAATGTGAAATGCCCTTGAATTAGAAGTTTATATGAGTGAACTAAGTTTGAATAAAGATTATTTTGTTTCCTAATATGGACTTGGCCCAAAAAATACTCAGATGTTACCATATTTACAACAGGTTTAAAAGTTTCTAACAAATTCTGCGTTTGCATTCTTATGCATGCTTAGTGGAACAACAAAAAATTATTTACTTTTATTTGCATACTATTATTAAAGACAGTTCTGTCATTATACTTTCATAACAATTAAGTTACTAGCACCACTATTAGAGACAAGGATATTCAGAATTTCATGCATCCTGTTTCTAAGAAAGAGGTTACAGCCAGTGTTTGTAGTGTTCATGATTAAAGAGAGGGTTGGCTCTTTTTTTCTTTTCATTCTTCATTTTATAATTAATTGGAACTGTATAGGAACTCGACCAAGTAATGCCTAATTTGCTGCCAGTAGCAATCTAAATTTGGTAACATACAAGAGAATACAGTCAATTATGATTCTTTCAGTGCTGTCTTAGAAAGGCTTTTTATGTGAATCCCATAATAAGAGAGCATTACTCTCTATGTGCAAGACCTGCTAATTTTCTTTAGGTAAGAAAGAGAATTAGCTAGTACAACATAGGAATGGCCATAAATGAAAGACATCAGAAAATTACTAAAACTTCTAAAGATAAAAGGTGAGATAGAAATGTTTAGAGTGCTGTTTCAATGAAACGATGACTTAATTTTAATAAGGGAACATTTTATTTTGCAAGAGGACAGGTAGAATGCCATTCATATATTACTTACTAAGAAAAAGCTTATATAATAATATTTCCATACCATTTCAATCACAAATATAGCTATTGCAGTGCCATCACCATCAAAGGAAATGATTATGAGTTTCCCAGACTTGCAGGAGACTATCTGTATGATACTGAGATCAGCAGTTCATCATATGTTGTTTTAATTTTGGAAAATCACCACAGCTTTCAAAATGTAAAGAGAGACAAAATGCAATCCAAGCCAAAGTGTATTTCCTTCTGCATCAGTTGATTTTTTTTTTCATTTTAACCGCTATCTGCCTTGTGCTTCCCAAAATCCCTGCCAGTTAAAGGTGGAAGCTCTCGTTTCAACACTGATTCAAGAAAGGACATTCTCGGGTTTTATAAAGCTCCTTGTACAATTTGGGTTGCGGTTGCTAACAAAGGGCCTCTATTTCAGTACCCTGTTGCACAGTGAAGTAAGCACAGTTTCTCTGGTGTTTCTCTTGAGTCTTTGATATTTGGTGTGTCTCTGAAAGCTCCCAAAGTCCAATAATTAGACAAGAACTTCAATTGTAATTATCTTTTGCAGTTTCATAGAAAATGGGATTTCTAAAGGCAACGAAACAAAAGGATATGTTTTCATGTATTAAAGCCTTAAGAACTTGAAAAAGATGAACCTAAATTTCTGGACAATCAGAATTGGCAGGTATTGTCAAATTTTTGGTTTGGAAATAATCAGTGGAGTCACACATTTATTTTATGTTTCTTTTTCCAAATTATCTGCAGATGCTGTAAGGAAATTTATTCTGGATAGCTATATTAAGTATGATAAATTCACTTACATCACTATTGTTCATGCTTAATTAATATAAATGCTGAACCAGGAATATAAACAATTTGCATAAAACAAGTCACAAGTTCTGGAAAGGGGAATTTTCCCTTAATTTCCTTATGTAAGCTTTGACATTTCAGATAAAAATGAAATTGAAATTTCAAGGTCAACATGGGTTAGCACCCTAGCGATTTAAAAAATGCTACCTAAACAATGAAAACTACTTACCACAGAAATAAATGCATATATTTAACAAAAATTACTAAGATAAATAGAAGTAAAAGTCTATTTATTAAGACTGATCCTTCTGTTTTTGGTTTTTTTCTGTGTCTTTTAATAGGTAATAGTAATGCCCCTTCCTCTTTCACTGGTATCACAGCAATGCGTGTTTGGTTTTCACTGTCTAACCCAAATGCTGCTAATTCTCCTGTGAGTGGCAGGAATGAGGATGAATTCACATCTCAGAAATAAATCTGGAAACAAGAGCCATGAATCTATAAAGACATTGTCTTCAGATATTTCAAGTGGCTGGCTTGCTTCTGTATGTCCAGTCAAATATATTTTATTTGATGATGGAAATTCAAGTTTCTTCAATAGAAAAAACTAAAATCCAGTTTAAAGGAAATGTTTAGAGGACTCTTCTCTGCACACTGAGACCAGTGTCCTTTTCCAGTCCTATGTTTCCATTCTATTTCACCTAAAATAGCGTAGAGCTGATGAACCTAAACTATATGCCAGGACCTCAAAGCTGAGCAGTCATCTCAAACTATTCGTCATCTCATTAACTGCAAGATGTGCAGAGTATTTACATGAGCAAACAATGGAATGAAGTGGGAAAGCAATTCACCCAATATGCATTGTTCCCATAAATATAAACCACTACATATCTCCAGTGCACTGTTAACCAGATTAAGCTCATCAAATACCAATTCTTTGCTCAGCTATAATGAAAATCTTTTCTCATTATAGCTGAGGTAAAAGATAAATGGGACATTTCTCATAATTGCTGTAATTCAGAAATACTCACCTATAGGTAGTATAAGGGAAAAAAAGTTAGTCTTTGAGCCTCACCATAACTTTTGTTTTTCTATTTTGGCCTGTTCCTCATCATATGATATTTGTCAAATATTATTTTAAAATAAAAATGCTGTTTTGTTATTGATTGAGTGATGCCAATGTGCATTAGTAATCTGAAAAGCAGAGATGGATAAGATGAAGCCCACTCAAAGGAGTCCTTTACTTATCCAGCAAGAGTATATGAAACAGCTGCAATTTCCTTTTTTTCACACAATTATGACAACTATTTCCTCCTGGTAGGAGCAGCACCAGTTGCACACTTATGCCAGATACTGAAGTGTGTTTGAGAGCATTTTGTTCACTCTATTCTTCTGCAATGCAAAGTTCTCCACTCAAATTATTGTTCATAGAATACCCCAAAGGCACTGGCTCTGGAAATGGAACACCCAAATGATATTTAGAAAAAAGTCTATTCCTCGACACCATTTTCCCGAGTATCTGAAGTCCTAACATACCCTTAAAAGGTATTCTGTGTTTGTTAGCTTTCTTTATTACTGGAAAGAGTAGAAATGACATTTCACCCAGCAAAAACTGTGATTTCATTATTTCAAAAACTGGAACACTAGTCTACTATGTTCTGATGCCAGCCCTAACCTCTGTAAGATTACAGAACTGCTAAAATGTATACATTTTTTGCTGTCCTCTAAAAATAATCAAAAAAATCTAAAAACAAAAACCAGAAAAATAATTCAAATATAAGAGCCTATAATATAGAGAATTATATGTTCTACAGCTTTTTAAACACTTGAGATAAGAAATTTGTTTTTCAGGAATTTAACTCCTGTTGCTTTAAAATTCATCACTAAAAGTGCATTCCAATTGAGGGTGTTTGATGAGTATCAAGAGTTTTGATTTACCTGGTAGCCAGATGGCAACTCTTGGTCTGAGACTTGGTGTTACTTAGCTGGATTTTAGTTTTTGTTCTTAATAGGTATGGCAAATATTGTATCCTGCCACTACTATATTTTAGCATATTTAATTGCCAAGTTCACGAGAAGCCAGCCCACTGCTTTTCCCAAACAGATGGTGGAAGTTGATTTTAAAACTGTAGTGAGACTTGTTTTCCAAAATGCTTGCACAGCTTTATGAAGTCTAATTGCTGTTCGGTATGTACATGGAATACCAGCTCATGAACATGCACACAGTTAGAAGCCAAGGATGCAAAGTATCTAGCACTTTAGCCTGGAACTCTGCACTGGGAAAACTTTTTGTATTTAAAACTCAGCACAAGCTCCAGTTTCTGTGGAACTGGGACTACACCTTCAGTTCCTGGGAGACACAGGATCCTAATAAACACTGGTGTTCATTTTGGACTTTATTATTTACCCTTTTGTTATATATCTACTCCTTTATTGGTTTTAAATATGGGCAATTTACAGCTGTGCAAGTCAGATAGGCATCCAGTAAAAACTAATTTTTAAATTAATTCTACTTTAACTTCCAAGCAAAATCTATGGGTGCTGCAAAATCAAAAATGATCTAGAAAAATGGTATAAAAATGAAGAGTTTACATGAACTCATCTTGGCAAATCAAAAATATGAAAAACAGCAGTAAGTGATGTGAGTAAGAAATGTAGATCCTAATATCTCCCAGCAGCCACTGAACTTCAAATCTGGATCTGAACCCAAAGCCTATGCCTCACCAATCATTAATACCTGTAATATTTGAGAATAACTTATGTGCAAATAAGAAAAAAAATGAAACTATAAAGCAGTAAACCCACTTCTTGACAATGCCCATATGGCACAGGAGTACAGCCAGGGCCATGAGCTGGAGCCACCTGTCCGCCCTGATGTGACCTCAGAGTTCTGTCCCGCAGCAAGGGGAGCTCCTGTCCCCACCCAGTCAGGGCAGCCCTCGACCAAGGCTATGGAGCAGCCACAGCCCCTGAACTGCACTCTGCTCAAAAACAACTGCCAGAAGCAAGATGCACTGCCAACAGCCTCCTAAACCTCCCCGCGCCTCAAAGGACCTGGCCCATATATTTTATAAAAGAAAGTATTAAGTACAACTGTTTCACATAAGTACAATCCTGTTCACGCTGAAGCCATATATAAATGCCCACAGCTTCTCACCGTGCTCAGCACAGTACTAATTCCAGCAGCAGATGTCCAGAAAAATAAACAAGAGCTACCACAAATAGTGCCCAAGTAACATGAAGTCCTACCTACAACTGAACCATCAAATTAACAGGTCACTGATATTAATTGGGATCTTTGAATACTGCAAAATATTATTCATTTGTACAGTGAAAGTCTGATTCCTTACATCGTTACACAAAGACTAGGATAGAATAAATATAATGGATTAATGAATGAGAGAATTAATAGTATGCATTATGCTGTGGGAAGATAATGATGTGCATTATTATGCTTCCTAGATTTCAATAATGTACTTAAGGAAGAGCAAATAGGGCAAAAAGAAGGAGTGAAAGAAATGTAATGTTGTTATTAAAAATGTGTGCGTAAGGACCTTATGTGTATACTCCCTCACAATTTAATCTGATTAACAAAATGTAGTAATTTCCAGCTCAACACTACTTATAGAAAAAAACCCAAGTTTTCATCTTATATAAAGTACTTTTCAGCTCAAGATAGCTAACAAGTGAGTTATTAGAGAGTCTGCATAATTTTATGACACAAAATAGGGTTTATCACACATTTGCACATTACACTTACACATTTTTACATTACATAGTCTGTAATGTAAAAAATTGTATCCAGTCATTGCTGGATTTGACTGACTGGAACTAAACATGGTGGGAATAAAATGCACATTCTTTTCCAAATGCAAGAAGAAAGGATGTTCTCATTAAAATGATTTGCTGATATGACTTAAAACAATTTATTTAATCTTCACCTTTTTATGTAAATATCCTTCAACTGAGACTTTAAAAAGTGTAATTTAAAATAGATTTTGTAAGTATAATGAGATGCTCTGTCAGATGGGAAGACAAATTAAAGTGCAATTCACACTGTTACAGCAGCACTGCCACCACAGAGCTACTAATCTTTTGCACAATGCTCACAGTAGAATGTACTCCAGTCTCTGTAGGGCATGCGATTATAGACTTGCAGGGAGACTGGGATTTAAATTATTCATCAGTGTGCATTTCCGTTTGCAGAAAAATTAGTGTGCCACATAAATAGAACTGTTAATTCTTGGCCTTTTGCAAATTAACTGCCCGGTAATAGCATCTGCTCTTACGGGCTGGTTTCCCTTGCAGTTACAACAGCAATATTCTTTCAAACTGGAATCCGTATACAAAAATAATGCAGAACATCCTCACAGACAATTACATGTCCAGGATGCATTAGGTCCTGTAAGTGCAAACAGCCATGAACAAGCCTGTCAGGGACCTGAGGACTGCCAGAATACGGCCACAACCTCTATGTGCAGAGAACAATGCCTCTATGTCCAGAGCTACGGCATGCCTTTACACAGAAACATCCTGAGGGAAGAGGATATCAAAATAATTTCCCTGAAAAAGACTTGCAATTTTCAAAACTGATAGGTATGGATTTCCAGTGAAGTGATATATGCTTTCATCCACCTATTAACTACAGAACAGTATGAGCCCATTATTTACAAAGTCAAACTCCACTGACATCTAAACAGTATTTATTAAACTTCCACACAAGTGGTACCTGCTCCATTTGGGCAGCAGAGGTTGGCAATATTTGTGATATGCCAGAACTATCAGTATTTCAGTGGACCAATAACACAAGTTGGTTTCTTCTACATTTGAGGGAACTGTCACAAAACTTTCAACCTATGAGATAGACTTAAATAACTTATTCCTAGAGGCTTCACTGAAAGTCTCATTGGGCACAAAGATAAGCAGATGCCTAAAGGTTGGCCATTATGGAAAAAAAGGCAGAACAAATTAGGAAAGGAATGTCTTGGCTCCTTTCTTTGTGCCTAGAATGGTACTTTGGACTTGTGGTTCAAAAATTGTAACAGACAAGAAATTATAAAAAATAAAAAGCTTCACAGAAAAACACTTTTGACAATTACTTCAAAAAAAGCAAATAACCTTGATTTAAACACATAATTTAATTTACTGCTTCTGCCCTAGGAATAAAACGGTCAAAAGTAAGAACTGTTATTAAGAAGGAAAATATCAAACTCAGCGAAATCTGGGTGAAATGCCAACATTAAAATTAGAGAAAAAAATAATCAAAGACACTACCCAAATAATTAACTG
Organism: Pomatostomus ruficeps; assembly: GCA_013400735.1. NCBI lineage: Eukaryota > Metazoa > Chordata > Aves > Passeriformes > Timaliidae > Pomatostomus > Pomatostomus ruficeps. Next base: position 45,630 of record VYZT01055698.1, on the reverse strand, counting down.
CAAAGAAATGCATAGAGGTTGATACTGGGCCAAAACACACCATCTCCAGTTCAAAATGTGAAATCTTTACCTTTAAAGCCTGAACAGTAAAGAAAAACATATCTTCTGCCTAGACTTTAGTTACACAGAAATCAAAGCTGTCCATAGTGAGACACAGCATGGAAATTTGTCCATTATGCCAGATTTCAGTTTACAGTTCTGAGAACTCATACGACAATATTTTGGTCTCACAGGACAAACTACATTCTCATTTTAGTATAGTTATTTAGGTACCACAGTAACCCTGCAATGGAACTTTAATGGATGCGGACCAGTCCTATGTCTGACCAGTAAATCCAAACAATTCAGTCAGTCTTGATCATTCTCTCCTGAAAGGCCAAAACCACTACATCCAAAAACTTTGGGAACACAATCCAGTATCCCCAGAAATGCAGTTCTATCTAGTCAGCCTCCTTTCCTTCTACCTGAAGGACACTCAGGGAATATGCAGACCAGCCAGGACTCTTGTCTCTCATGGCTATCAATGGAGGCAACCTGGCACATAATATATTTCCCATAATAATGATCACAACACAAATGTTTACAGCTCAAGGAGATCTGTCTATAGGAGCCAAAAATATCATTTGGGACACAAAGCAGACACTTCTGGAGGAAGACTTTGCTGACTTACACATTGCTTTCTTAAATGCAGACTTTTAATTTTTGCAGATATGTTCAGAATACTGAAGAGGGATGTATTGTACTCTATAAGAACATGGTTGATCTTAATTCCTAAACTAGTCAATATCACTGATTCTACTGTGACAAAATCCATGAGGAGTAAATTGCCACCAGCAGCAAGTTCTACAGACTGAGACACTCCGCCCAGGAATATACACCTGAACCTAACCCAAGAGAAAAAATGTACTGCAATTCTCTTCCCAGTTTTTAGTCCAGACAACACTATAATTTAAAAATACATTCGGTTTCATTATCTAGAAGAGGTTTATTTGTTACTATGAACAATTCTGGTTTTTTCAAGAACAGTATTCAATTAATTCACCTTCCCTCTTACTCTGTGACAGAAGCAATGCAAAATAACACCTACACAGAAATCAGTCCTGGTTCCTAGTTATTTTATGACAGTTTGTAACATTGACAGATGCAAATGCAGTTTTTATTTCAGTTAGGTTTCAGATGTGAAGTTAATCAGTATGTATGAATTGAAAAACTGATTCTGAAATTATTATTAGGAAAAAACAATTCAAAGAATCATAGAATGGTTTGGGTTTGAAGGGACCTTCAAGATCATCTAGTTCCAACCCCCTGCCGCGGGCAGGGACACCTTCCATTCATCAGTTTGCTCCAAGTCCCATCCAACCTGACCTTGAACACTTATAGGGGAACTATAAGCACCACTCCTTGGCAATCTAGTCCATAGTCTCATCACCTTCACAGTAAAGAATTTCTTCCTAATTTCTCATCTAAACCTATTCTCTGTCAGTTGGAAGTCATTCCCCCTTTTTCTACCACTATACGCCCTTGTAAAAAATGTGCATGAAGTGACAGGAGAAAAAGGATAATTCTAAATAATAATCAGGAAAGTCTTTTACATATAATGGTCCTTACAAAATTTCTATTCAAATTATTCTAACCATCTGCTCATAGATACAGACAGCATATTTGACTTCTGATGGACAGAACACCACACAGTGGTGATGACCTGAAGTATTTCTCCTGCAAGTTTAGATACTCTTCAGGAGAGCTACAAAATGCCAATGTTTTAGACATATGTAAGGATAAAACAACTAAATCCCTTTATTTAAATACAATTTGTTTTAAACATAATCTTTCCCTCTTAAATGCCATTTATTTCCCACTATGTATTTCAGTCTTGATTCCTCTAATTAAAAAGTAACACAGTGAAAGCCTAGCACTGCTGAAGGAGCACTCAAGAAAAGATAATTACCTTTCCTATTGTCTTACTCATATCTCTGAAACTAACAATGCCAGTACTTGTGATAGACCTGTACATTGTCAGTAATGGAGCAGCCAGCCTATATACAGCTCCATGCCACTGCGGCTGGGTTGTTTCTGTTACTCCAGCTAGTTCATTTAGCAGGAGATTAAGTACCTCAACATTGCACAAAGAAGACTGAAGGCCAAGTCCCTTGTTAATTTTAAGGAAAGTCCAAGCAGAGAGGAAATTCCTTGCAGATAAAGTAGAGCCTATAAACTTTCAATTTTTCTATTCCACTCCTTTCCTCAAAGAGGAGAAGAGGGCTGAGCCTGGATAATAACATTGTCCTTTTGGCATAATTACCCAGCTTTGTCACTGCTTCACACATAATTAAGTACTAATATTACCCCATAAGTAAACAATACGTACATGATATCTCTGCAATGGGCAAGAAAGCATTGCCTTGTACACATGCTGTTAGCTGGAGTAAAATTGCAAATTGCATGCTGAATCAGAAGCCATGCTATACTGTCAGATATTTTTTATTAAAATTAATTTGTTTGCTCTTCAGTACCATGAACCATTAAAATATAATTTGCACAATGCTGTAAGTATTCAATATTGGAGGGATTCCTATACAGTGAACAGTGTGTCTAAATACATGAATCATCACATGAAAGAAGATACTGGACACAAGACTGCTGTTTGGAAACATCATTACATGTATGTCCGTAGTGTAAAACTGACTGTGATGGCTTAACCCCAGCCAGCAGCTTAGCACCACCCAGGTCACGGTCTCTCTCTCCAGAAGGATGGATAAGAGAATCAGATGACTAAAAGGAAGAAAACTCATGGGCTGAGATAAAAGAAGTTTAATAGGTAAAGGAAAAGCCACACACTCAAGCAAATCAAAACAAGGAACTAATTCCATCCTTCCCTTGGTCAGGCAGGTGTTCAGCCATCTTCAGGCAAGCAGAGCTCCATCACACATAGTGGTGACTTGAGAAGACAAATGCCTTCCCTCTGAATGTCCTCCTTGTTCTTTCTGTCCTGCAGCTTTTATTGCTGAGCACAACGCTGGTCTGCATTATCCCTTTGGTCAGCTGGGGTCAGCTGTCTGTGTCCCCTCACAGCTTCCTGTGCATCCCCAGACAGCTCACTGACAGAGCAGCAGGAGAGGCCCAAAGCCTTGATGCAGGGTCAGTGCTGTTCAGCAGTACCTAAAACATCCCTGTTTTCAGCACAAAAAAACCGAAACCCTTCCAAGGAATAGTGACACTATATGAGATGTTCTTGGCCTAAGTGCTGATGACTGCATGGTTAAGGATGCAAAAGGCTGTTTAGAATTAGGTCTTCCATGTTCATTGGTGAACTCTGAGAAAAGTCAATGTTAGAACTGCTCAGTCGGACCTCTGTCCTGTATTTAATAATCACCAAGCCAGGACAGAGTTCAAACAGCATGATTCCTCATACAGCAGCCAGCAGTGCATGGACTCATGGGTCTTATGCTGTGCCAAGACCATTGAAATCACTATAAATGCCTTATTTTCCATAATTTGGTTTCATCACTTTGAGAAACTGTTTGCCTTTCAAAATAGCCTACAGTGATAAATTCAAGAATTTACTTTTCAGTTGTAGGAAAAAGCACTTTGTCTTAAACTGCTAAAGATGCTGCTCCTTAATTATAGTGTAACAAGAAAGAATGATCATTTACGATTTTGAACATATTTTCACATTTCATCACAGCTGTCTGTTTTCAAAGGAAAGAGTCCTAGTTTACGTTGTCTTTTCTAATAGCACAGGTGCTCCATGCCTCTGGTTCATATTCGATTAAATTTCCTGTACTCTTCCTAGTTCTTCCACACCTTTATGTGATAGAATGGGTTAATCTTGCAGGTAGTATTCAAACAAACTGTGTAGCATGTAATCGTTACTAGGTTAATGAAGTTCTGGTGTTTGTTCTCAAAGCCTTACCTTTAAATTTTCAACACCCACTTCTCTTTTTCATTCTTTAGCATTGAGGTGACATTCTGTATGAAATATCTGATGTCATTTAATATTGTTACATGATAATAACAATGGAAATTTTGAGGTCATGACTCTTTATATGTCATTAAGACCATTTTCTCTGAATGCATCACTTGGTATTTATTGACACTGAATTTCATTTGCCATTTTATTACCCAGTAACCCAGTACTGTACCATCAGAATCGCATCACAGACTGTTTTAAATATTAGGTATTACTTTGTTTTGTCTGCAAACTTTCTTGCTATAATACTCATCTCATTTTCTGAATAATTTATGAATCTGTGAAATTCAAATTTATGAACATGTTGAACAGCCCAGGCTCAGCACAGACTTCTGCAGGATTTTATTTGTAACTACACTCCATCATAAGAACAAATCATCGATTTCTATCTAGAGATCTTTTAATAAGGTGGCAATATAGGTCTTTGTTACAGGAATTTGTTATAATTTCTTTCACAGTTCTAACTAGATTATATCATCTGCATCATCTTTATCCAGTGTTTACTGACATATTCAAAGTACTCTAGATTTTTAATTCCTAACATCCCTCTAGTTTCCAAGACATATAAGTGCTTACTGCATCTATTTATCTATGTGCCCACCAATGCTACTCTTCATAATCACGCCTATCAAATTGTTTAATGCAAATTTCAGATTTACTGGTATGTAATTCTCATCCTGAGAATCCCCATTTTAAACACTGGTATCATACTTTCCACCTCCTACTCATTCAAAATTCTAGGTTGCTTATTACTATTAGCAGACCAGCAGCTTTATATTTAAGTTCCTTAGAACATTTGGATGAAAACTCAAAACAGATCACGGTGAATTATTACTTTTAATTTTATTGACCTGTTAAAAAATGTCTTTTATTGACACTTTAATTTGAGAAAGTCCTCAGATATATCATCCATAAACAGTGACTCTGGAGAAGGTATTTTCCTAGCCTTCTCTGCAGAATACATAAATGCACACAGTTAATCAGATTTTCTGCAAAATGGCCTTATTACACTCAATGACTTTGATTATCTCCCTATCTTCAGCATTCTCTTGCAAATTTCCCAGTTCTGTTGGGGGTATAGTATCTGTTAACTGTAGGTTTCCCTTAGCAAGTTGTCCCTCAAAATATTTTTGTCTCATTTCATTGCAATTTTACATTTGAATATCAAATTTACCTGTAAGCATTTTTATCCATGTTGCTGCATCCTTCAATTAGTTTCTTTTTGCTTCATCTTTCTCACAATCCACATTTTTGGGATTAAAAGGTACACTGGAACTTTCTAGATTTCTTTTGTACAATGTATTTGGAGGCAAGCGAAATCTCTAAACATGATTGTATTTCCTGCTCTAGTCTCTTGTTATTTTTCTGAAGAATCCTCATTTACTATCTCTTTCAGTATAAGAATTACAGGTATCTATGTGAAATTGTAAAATATAAACTTGACAACAAGCAATGGAAAGGACACTTTTTATCCAGTATTTCTTCAGACTATGGAATTCATTGTCAGATTTAGGCTAGGTGTTCAATAAGACAGTATAATAAACATTTCCCTACTAAGGCATACCATGGCAACCTCCATAAAAATCTGTGATCTATTTTAACAGATACTGTATATGACTTAATCCTCCCACCAATCTCCATAGTGTCTCAGTGTATCATTTCTTAGTGTGTCACTCTACCAATGCATGTCGCCCTCATTATCTTCTTTCCATTTTACTCCAGAGACGCCTTTTATACCAATAAAATTTAAAGCCAGCCATTTTCATTTCTAAATTTGGGGTTCAGACTTGAAATGCTGAGATGGACCTGAACATGGAAGACATACACAGGGAGTTATATGGAATATCACCGTATTGCTGGTACTCAAGTTAAGTGCAGGACTACTTAACGGTTACTCCAAAAGCTAGAAACAAAAACTAACTAGGAAAATGTGTTTATTTACAAGATACTATGTCATATTAATTCCATGTGTGGATCTTCTCATTCTAAAACAAGAAAGACTTATTACAAAACCATATATTTCCAAAAGTGAATTATTGTCCAAGTCCAGCCATGGAATAGACAAATCCCAATAGACATGATGAGGAGTGAATTATTGTATAACATTTTAAAAGGGGTAAGATTCAATCAGACTAGATGTATATTGGGTTAAAAAGCTAAGTAGCTATAATTAATTATTTTTTAAAGTGTGTGTACATATATATGACATTAATTAGAAGACTACTGCAAACAACTTTGCAGAAATCTCTCATCAGCTAAATTATTTCTTTTCTTAAGTCATAAATATTCAGTGACAGTTGGTTTTACTTTTCTCTAAAAATTTATACAAAACAAACACAATGTTGTTCATTTCATATAACTCTCTACCAACACTAAAATAGTGTGTACTTTTGAAAGTGTGTACTTTCAAAAAATTTAGTCTGACGTCTCTTCCCAATTCAAATTCTGCAATAATGATTTATTTTTAATCACCTAATTAAATGGAAATCTCAAATGCAAATTGCAAAGGTAAGGGTGGAGTGGTCAAACTGAAACTAGTCATATACAACAGTGAAGTGGAAGGCAAATGGAAGGGCAGATATGGCACTTAGGGATGTGGTTCAGTGGAGGACTTGGTAGTGCTGGGTTAATGTTACCCAGGGCAATCTTAGAGGTCTTTTCCAACCCAAGCAATCTATGATTTCAAACTGTCTTCCAGAACTTGAGTAAAATATAAAATTATATATGTACTTCATTGGCTTTGAGCTCCTAGGATGTGATATCGTGTCACACCTGTGCAGACATATAAGACAGACAGACAGAAAGGCCCATAACTTTTCTTCAGTCCAGAAATTCTAGTCTACTAGTAGTTGACAAGTGAACATGAAATCACAAGAAAATATTTCATCTTGTTTCTCTCCATAGGAACAAGGCATAACAAAAGGAGAAGCAGCATGTCAGACCAAACATTCATATAACTCAATATCTTGTCTCTGGCAATAGTGGATAATGACACCTAAGGAACAATATAAAATAAAGCACATAATGGCAATGCCATTATAAACTCTCCTTTACCCATAGAATACTCAAGCACAGATCTGGTCAAATGCCTCTTTTTCAGGCTGAATTACACTGGCATAGAAAGTCACTCTTCATTTAAGGAAGTCATTACATACACTTCATGAGTCACATCCCCTTTATCTTTTCTAATTCTACTATATGGTTTCAGGACTGGAACCCCAGAAGTGTACCACTTCTCAAGGATGAAGACAGGCCAAAGATTTGTACAATGCCATAATGATGTTGCCTCTTTTGTTCTCTGTTCCTTTCCAGCACTTCTTTCCATTTTATATGCTGCTTTTGTGCACTGATGGATCAGTGGCTATCTCTAAGCACTGAGCTGACTTTACCATAGAATGATCTATTATAGCTCCAAGATTTCTACCTTGAGAGGAAATAATCATTCAGAGCCCATCATTATGAATGCAAAGTTAGTTTTTCCTCCCAATGTGCATTACTAGCAACACTGAATTTCATCTGGCACTTCATGACACCATCCCCCTGTATTGTGAAATCCTTAGCAAAACTCGTCAGTTACTTTCCATTTTCACTTCACTGAATAGATTAGTATCAGCACACTTTGTCACCTCCTTAGTCACCTCTTTTTCTAAAGCATTTATGAACATCTTGAACAGACAGGCTTAGCACAGATTCTTCTGGACTCCACCAATCCTTTGCTACTGAAAAATAAAGAATTATGATTTTTTTTCCTAACATTTAACTATCTATTAGTCTAAGAGAACTTCCCTCATGTCTCATTGGACCTTAATTTGTTACTAGTTTTGATGAACAATCTTAGAAACTCCTCTGCAGAATACAAGTGAAAAATAATTTGCAAATATTTTCTGTTATTTTGATGAAAACAAATTTATTTATTTATAATTTTCTGATTTTTGACCAAATTAATTTTCCATTAAAATGCATATGTTGTTGATTTAATATGTTTTTAACCATTTTAATTTCTGCTTTCTTTTTGTTTGCCACCTCAGAATGATCTGTTACAGTTCTGTGCGTTGCAGCACAATGGCGTTCATTTGGCAAGGACCTTAACTTTATGTAAGTGGTTCTATTCAACTAGGAGCTTCAAAAAGTACTTCCCAAGAATTACTTTTTTATGAATCAGGACAAGCAGTGAGGTAATTAAAACCAAAATATGAGGTTTGCTTATATAGCAGTGGATGCAAGTTCTCACTGCTTTCAGCTTCTACACATTGAAATAACCACAGTCTATACAATATCATTTTTTATAAGTTATTTACTGGTGAGATGATCGTTCAGAAGGCCTTTTAAACTTTACCAAATCAAAAGACATGTCATGGTCAAATCCCAGGCCATCAAAAGTACCAATTTAAGACCAAAGAATGCAGAACTACTTACAAGCTTTGTCCATAGCTAAGTTCTAAAACCAGCAATGTTCACAGCACTGGCCTCTACAACAGGAAGCATATCAGGATTTTTTTTCCCAGGATACTGCTGCAAGCTAGAGTTTGCTGGAGAAAGGGCCAAGCCAGAAGAGGGTCACAGGATTCCAATACCAACAGGAATAAAAAAAATCCAAGGGTATGTCTAAGAAAGCAGGCAGCTTCACTACATGAGAATCCAAGAAAATTCTGGAAATGTGAAAGGACGGTATATGTATAGAACACAGCAGCTCAAGGAAAGAGACACAGACAGCATTTATTCCCCTCTAGACTCCTACCATTATAACCATGGCTCTTCATGCATGGTGGATGCTGCTAAAAGTCAAGCCTGCTAAAGTTTAGATATACCTATTACCTGCTAAAAATGGCAATTCTGCTATACAAGAAATCTGTCATGAACTATCATTGGCTTACAGGTGGTCCCTTAGCTGTTGAAAAACATATAATTTATAGGTCTCTTTTACCTGTCCCACAATGTCATGCCTACTTCTTGTGTTAGATACTTAGAATGTTATCAAGGTGCTACCAGTCAGTTTCCAAACTAATACTCCAAAATGAGGTTATCACTTCTTCAATACCCCCACAAAAGACCGTTTACTATCTATCTTGACATTTCAGATTCTCAAAGCAGTGATACTCAGTTTTTTTCTTCTTGTTCAAAATGAGGTGAAGTAAACCTTAACAATATATAAATTGCTTCTGAATGCATGAAAACTGCTTAAAGAAATCTGCTTAAAGAAATCTGTTTAGTAATCTGCTAAAAAAATTCTGAAGCACAGGTCAATGTTAGTTTCTATGACTTACTTTCAGGCAGTTCTGTGCTGATTTTACTTTAATTCAGTGCAATTTTTATATGAGTATGCTGGCACAATATGAACATGGATGTCACAATATTAAGGATTTATATCAAGAGATTTAGCTGAACTTTTTATGACCATTATTCTTTTAGAGTTTTTCAAACTTGTTTAGTTTTTCTATTTTGTACTAGTCAGATGATTTCTACATCTTGTGCTTTTATATTTACCACATCAAGATCGCCAAGCAGATACCGAACATGGATGATCTGTGAATGTTATACTTCTTTGTGCTTTTACTTTTCAGATAAGCAGTTGAAAAAGGCTGGAAACTGTAGTGCTACATTTCATTAACAAGGTATCAAGAGGATTTGTAAAACTAGATGCAGAGATTTCTCTGTTTCAGTCGCTGAAGCATCACAACAGAAAGATAAATTGGAAGTACAACTTTATGTCTCTGCTTGGTCACAGCCTTTATAATCCTAATCAATACACAAATTGAGCTCAGTCAGCTTGCTCTCTTGCACTCTTCATGATGAGGCAAAGATCTAATTTCAGAAATTCCTACAAGACAGTTCCTTTGCAGTAAATTCGGAGTTTTAGCAACTGAAATTATTTTGTAGTGTTTGAACCACTACAGGCAAACTAACCTTGTCACTCAGTCCAGAACAGATAGTCTTTCCAACTAAAAAGGGAAGCTGGAAGAACTCTTCTGTTTAACAACATCAATGTCCAAGCTTGCCTTTGCTTTCCTAGGGATATACTTTCTTTGCTACTTTCAGACCACAGGATTAGCTACACATTGTCCAAAATATAAACCAAACCCTTCAAACCACCAATTACCTTAATTGTTCAGTTTTCTCAATATAAAAATGAAACATGAACCTCAGGGTGCTTTAGTTCAGAAAGAAAAGGTAGTAAGTCACACAACTGATATCTAAAATTATATAGACAATGGGGACTGAGGGTATAGACTCAAAAAACTGAAGGGGGAAATATTTTAGTGACGTGGAACAGAACAGAGAGGAGACTTGTTTCCTTTCTGTTTCTCTTGTTTTCCATAAGAACTGCAGCAAAGTAAGCCAGAACTCCCAGTATCTGGCCAGTTTTAGGAAAGAAAGCAAAAAATAAAAAAGGGATAAAAAGACGAGAACTGCTCAAATACCCAAAGAAACAAAGCTAGATTACACTGAAGTACAGAGACACAAGGATGGGGAACAGGGTCTCAGGGATGGGGAAGCAAAAGGAGGCAATGCAGCAAGGAAAATTCACAAAGTTTTGTCATGGATTGAAGGAAGCTCTATGACCATATTTCAGTGTGCTACTTTGTGCCAGTACTGCTTTCAGGTCCTGCACTGCTGCATGCAAGGAACTTTCCAAAATGTAGTGAGTAACCTCTGCAGACCTCTCCAAGCAACATGACGCAGCATAAGCAACAACTTAACTTAAATGGATTTTGCACATTCAGTTTTTCCATGGAGCATACGGCAGCGCCTTGCTGTTAGCTGAAAGTCTTCAGCCCTCTAAGTTCTATTCTGCCTCTGAGTGTCCAACTGTTAATTTCAAACTTTTTAGTAGATATTTGTTGTTTAAGTTGTAATGCTCTTGTCACTGTTTTTCTTCTTCCTATTCTAAGGCAGTACATTTTCATAGATTTCTAAGGCAATAAAGTATTTTCATTTTTCGTTTTTATTTAAATTTGAATTTAAAGAATAAAAATCTAGTAAAACGTCCATAAAATCTGTAAAAAGTGCCATAAAAAATCCCTGGAAGGGAAATAAAATCCCACATAAAATAATTTTTATTTAGAATTATTTAAAGGTATGTGAAATCTTCCTTGATTCTTTTCATTTAATATTCATGAGTAAAGTAAGAAAAATTATATGAAACGTTCTAAAAATAAGCAGAGTTTCAAGTAGGAAGATGAGCTCTTATCCCAAACTCCGCAACATGGTATGATCATCTTTGGTTCTTTCTCAACTCCACTAAAGGGTCAAGAGAACTGTATGAATACAGCCAAGTGTCAACTATGCCACCTCCCATTCTATCACTGTGCTGTAGCTGAAATATTTAACTGAAAATTGAACACTTTCAAAAAATCATAGGATCCTTTATGTTAGAAAAGATGTTTAAGATCCCTGAGTCCAGCCACAGAATGGACAAATCCCAATACATGTGTTGAGGAGTGAATTATTGTATAACATTTTAAAAGGGGTAAGATTCAATCAGACTAGATGTATATTGGGTTAAAAAACTAAGTAGGTATAATTAATTCTTTTAAAAAAGGATGGCAATGTGATGATTCTCATCTACTTGCAGATCAGTAAAGTGGAATGGCAAAAACGATTAATGAGATGCTTGCTTTCATGAAAAAGCATTTAAAAGTTCAAATTAAAAGCAAGATTAAAAATTTTATATTTAAATATGTTTCCATCATACGAATTTGAATAGGTGATTTAGGGAGAAAATCCTTTAGGCTTTAAATCATCACATTATGCATAACAGCAGAAGAAACTTTGAATTCCCCTTTATGCAAAAAAAAAATATCTTGAGCTTTTCTTAAGAATTTTGTGGGTTTATTTTGCCCTTAAGCACACACAAATACTTAACACAGGTTTGTATCGATCCAATTATAAAATATTTCCTTCAGTTAATTTCAAGATGTAATTTTAAAAGTAGCAATGATTTTCACTGTTAATTTTATTGTAACCCTGTCCTGCAGACTCTATTTTATTTATGACATAGTCTTCACTGTATTAATACTGGGAATAAGAGTGATAGTCAATAAAAGGAAAGAAAATAAAGATTCAGCTTTGTAGCACAAGGCAATCATATTTGGGTGACATCAAGGAATGGCATCTAGTGATTATGTAAAACAACTGCATCTATGTATGTATATTATAAGCTTATGATATAGTCCAGGAAGTACCCATGAACTCATTCATTAATTTTTCAATAATCTGAAATATAAATGAAATAAATTTTACTTAATTTTTAATCATCTCTCTTTTTTTTTCAAAATAAGAATCAAGATATGTTCTGATGAGATATCCCGGGAGACTGTAATTTTTGATCAGTATCTCACTGGCCACTTGTAAATCTTGGAAAGCCTCCAAATACTATTTTTCAAAGTGCAGTAAGGCTTTCTCTGCAAACTGTTTGCTTGCAGCAAACATCAGACAGCCATAATTCCAAGAAATATTGTTCAGTAAATCCTTTCTTTGTCAAGAGAGAGAACCATTTTCCTTACAGCCTCCAAAGTGCACAGTTGTCCCGAATGCAGGTAACAGCTAAATGACTCTTCCTCAATCAACTGTGTAAGAAGAAAGCCACTCATTAGGATAATGAAAGGTCAACTGAGTTTCCCAGGACAGCAGCAATAATCACACGACTTTAATATCCACCAAGCAATGAACTGAATTCCTTAATAAAAAAAATAAAGAAAAAGGGTAAAAAAAAATTCAGACCATTCAGTCTTTCTTTGCGTTAATAAACTCAGATGTCTAAAGCAGAAGCAAAGATTAAATATTAGTTTTACCAGCATCTACTATAATTCTGCACTCCCACATTCTCAAATCTCTGAATTCCTGAGCCAGTGGCTGATTACTAGGTTCTCTATCAGTGTATATCCATTCCAGGAGCTTAAATAGTCTATCTACCTGTACTTTAGCTGCTACCTAGAGATGGTAGCAATTCTGGACAGTGTTGGCACACACTGCTAAGCAGTTTAAGGACACTTTTAGTGATATCTTGCTTCATGATGAGATCCATTAATCTCAGAGTAGCTTTGTAGACTGCTAATCAGTCCAGATCTAGACCATTATTGTCAATCATCAGTCTGAGCTTGCCTCCAAACGTTTTTGTCTTGAATAAAAGTCGTATAACAGACAGTATTTCTGATATTGTTCTGTGTGCTCCTCTTCCACATGCTGTCCATGCTCTCCAGCACTCTCCTGCTGCTTCACCCACTACAAGAAGCTGCCAAAACTACTGGAAAATCTCTTCAACACTGGCAGTACACGTTGTACTTGAAACATCTGCAGATGAACAGCGAATGCATCACACAGATAGTTTCAGAGTTGCAATAGCCATTTGTCCATGCTGAATGGATATATACAATGTTTGCTAGCAAAAATACATACCTGGAATAGCAAGAAGTCAATGAGAAATGGTCATTTAGCCCCAAATTTCAGAATTCCCATTGGTCCTTATAGATTTCCAGTTTTGCTAAACTCTACCATAGCTGAGCATCCAGTGGCAGGGTAAAGAGACTGAGATCTCTTATCTTGTTTTCAGTACACAAATTTATGTAATTATGGAAATTGCAGAACCAATTATGAATAATCTATAGAATGAAAGCTGTTCACCTAAAAGCCCTGTACAACATCCAATGAATTCATTTAGGGAAATAAATTATTCTAAGTCATAAGCCATTTGCCAAATAAATTATTCACTGTGAATTGTTCACCCCCTAGTAATCAAGGGCTAATCTGCTGTTCCTCCAAAGACTAAGTCAGCGGAAGAATGCAAATTAATCTGGAAATTGTAATAAGTATTGATCCATCTCTCTGGTATATATAACAATGCAACTTGATACTTCCTATTTCTTTATAAAGAGTATAATAATTCATTTGATGATCATCGAATCTAGAAAGCGGAAGTACTCAAAAGAAAATAAAAAGCAGAAAGAATAAAAAGTTCTCTTGCAACAAACAGTAATATTCTGCCCAAGCAGAAACCATTCTAAACAGTTCAAGGGCTTACACTTATGCTGTGGTATAATAATCCTTTTTGTTCTCTCAGTTATTCACTCAGATCACTTACACAGCTTAAATTCTCTAGGTACTATATTGAACAAGTTTTTTTCTTCCTCAAGATTTTCAGTGAAGGAATTTGATATCTGTTTGATTTAATTTCACTTTCACTTGGAGAGATAATTTGGGAGACTGCTGCAATACAAGCAAAAACCAGTGTCTGAAGGTAGCTATTCCATGCTTCTCCAAGGAGAAAGATCCCTGAGGCAACAGCATACTTGTTAAATTGATGCTGAATGATTCTCATGAAATCCTACCAGAAATAAAGTAGCGTAAATGATTTAAGTATGCATAGTTAAGTAGTGACCTTGCACTGGAGCTGGGGTTTGGATTAGTAGGCTTCTTTTGGTTCTTATTTTCTGTTATTCTCTACTCAAGTAAGTAGAGACTTCTACCCTAGCTGCAATACCTGTATTTCCCATTTCTCATCTCTCTTCACTTCTACAGTGTTCTCACTTTCTGTATGTTCCTTACTTTTATGTGCAATACTTTTGTTTTCTGGCATATCATCTAGCTTACTCCACTTGGTGATTCCTAACTTTCTGCATTTCTGTCCCTTCTTGTCTCCCTAACTACATTTATTTATCACAAGTTTGTCTTTTGTTTTCCCTTGTACTATCTGAGCACTTGTAACTCCCTAGAAGGGCTAGCCTGTGGTCAAATCACTTCCCACGGCATGCCAGGACATCATCTGGCAGATCTTCTGAAGGCCCCGGGCACAGACGTTATTTGTGAAGCCGTTCACGAATTCCTGATTCATGTGCCTTCACTAGTGAAAGGAACATGTGTACCCCAAGAGCTCCAGATCACCAATCCTGTCTTCAGATCCCCCAGGCTCTCTTGCTGATATTCTGGATGCATACGTTTCCTCACCTCTTCCACTTATGTTCTCTCTGAGACCCCACAATCTCATTGCACCACATTGTCCTCCTGGCTCTGGCTTGTTGGGCATCAACACCATCAGAAGGAAGAAAATAATGGCAAGGATCCCTCACTGGCTCACCTCTCTGAGTAAATCACCAGCAGAAGTTTCTGAAAGCGATGGGCTCTCCCAGACATGCTCTGCTCCGTGCCTTTTTCCTGAGCTCGCTCAATCCATTTTTGAGCCCTTGACCCTCTATACCTTTCCTTTTCTTTCCCTTGGTTGTTACCCATCGTCAGTTGACGATTCACTTTATGCTCACCCAAGAGATAATTTAGGAGCATCAACAAAGGAAGGCTCGAGCAGTGTAAGAAGGCCATCTCTCTTGACTGACAGGCTTCAAGCTCCACTCTTATGTCCTCAGTGGATTCCTTATGGTAGCTACATACAATCCCTTTTCATGTACTGTGACAGATCTCAATGGGACAGTAACTTCCTGGGACACAAAAATATTCATGATTTCAACCATTTTGCTTTCCCATTGACTGGAAAACAGAGGCCAAATTCTCCAATCTTTTGCAGCTTGAAAATGTCAACAGAAGATATTTAGTTTTTAAAATTAAAACTAAGTGTTTTAACTAAAAAACCATTCCATTGCTGATATTACTATAAAACAAATACATGTTCAAAACAATTGCTTCAATTAAGAAAAACTAGAATCTTCATTTGGAAAATGGCAAAGTGGGTTGTTTCCACAATTTCAAAACTTTTTTAAAACTATTTTAAGCCAGGAAATTAATCAAAAAGGATCTCCCACAAGCAGTTTAAGTTCAATTCTGTCAATGTTTTCCAGCTAGAGATGGTTTAAGCAAAAATTGCTCTGATCTACTCTCTCTTGTACATTATTGATGCTGTATTGGTACGTAGCTTTGCTTAAGTAATTTTTTCAGTTTGGTTGTTCTAAAGAATTTATATTAAAACTTTACATTAAAAATGCATTAGTACACAATATGGATCTTACATAAGGTTTCTCACTGCATAATTCCACCAAGATCAGGTGATGTTCAAATAGTCCCAACATTTTAAAACCTTACCTCTTACACTAAAAACTGTGAGATTTATACTTTAAAAAACTCTTGAGAAACAGTAAAAGATTCATTCTTTATTACAGTGCACATCCCAAGTTTGGTGAAAGCTTGACAGGTTAATACTCCTCCTTTGGAGAACCGAGACATAAATTAAAACTTAGCTCTATAACCTCTGTTCTTCTGAAAATCAAATCCTATAAAGGGATCAGCTTCAAATAGAGAAAATTCAGAAAGACAGGACCATCCAATATCAGGTCTTCAGACTGTAAAATCTTGCAAAGAGAGTCTAGACAGAATATATAAATTGTGTGTGTGTGTGAAAATGTGCCTACAAAAGCACAATAAATAACAGCGAAAATCTTTCTAACTAAGCAAGCAGCAATTCCAACAAACCCTTTCCCTTTCATTGCTGAAATTTCATTTTAATTAAAAATAGCATTTTTGCTGGGATAAGGGAATATCCTTCTTGGTTTATATAATGAGTCCTAGGTTTTCTCACATTAAAGGAACAGACTAGTTTGTCTTTAACTGAAGGGAGAGATTAAAAATTCATCAACATAGACATATATAAAATTATGCAACCTTTCGTATAAATAAAATTTACTAAAATTCAATAAAAAATGGTAACTATGCAGAGCCACTTGCACTTAACTTGATGTGTATTGACAAAATCTTTTTCAAATTAAGTTAATTTCAAACAGTATGAAAGCAATCTGAAGGAAATACAGCTACAGTACATAGCTAGATATTGCTGGTTGCTTATGAGTTAATCTGGTCAATTGATCACTAAAAAAATTGCACCAGTCTCTACACTAGGTTCAATGAACACTGAGATGTAAGCTCACGACTGTAACTGGTTTTCTCCTCTGCTCTGTATGTTGATTGTTAAAATCAGAGAATGCTACCTACAGGCTAGACATCTGGAACATGAGCAAATAAACTCTGTATCCTCAAGTGCAAATCCATGTGACAACATAACCTGTTTCCTAGGATTATTGAAAAATGTTACTAATTTAAAAATCCCCCAAATAAATTTAACCTATTACTTTGTTTTCTGAATTTCAGGACTGCAATCTACATGTGATGAGCTTTTATTAAAACAAAAAGGCTCCTGAGCAGACAAATTCTATGTAATAAAAACTAAAGCCACTTCCTTTCCTAGCCTCTTGGTTTTTTATCCTGGCCTTTAGCAATTAGCAGCTGAGGTTTCATAAGGATACAGGTGCCAAAGCCTTGTACTTACATTTCCTGGAGAAAGAGCTGCAGTTGTTCACATAGTCCATAACACCTGTGACACAGCTGCAAGGATCTCTTCAAGTGCCCTACTGATTTCTTTCAGCAGCAAAAACCAGTGCCCACCCTGCTATATTGTTTTCCTTCTTTTAGGACAATGATAAATTAGGCCTTGCAGCAGGAGGACCATTCATTCTACACTATTAGATACAGCCCTTATCTGGTGCCTAATGTTCCATGACCCATAAGCATTAAAGGAACTGCTAAGTATTTGATCAGGTAAAAGCAGGCACACAAAAGAACATATTGGAGAACAAAAATGTTTCTTATAATGAATAAAATACAGCACAGGTAATAAAATAACAGAGCAAAAGTACAGTCTGAGTTGGAGGCAAATTCTTGCACAGAAAAACCAGCACATTCTTTGGTGGTTTCAAAGCCACAGAGACTGTCAGCCCCAGGCATGAGAACAACCAGCCTCTTGCCAGACAAGCTGTTTGACCTGAGTGTTGCAACACTGATAAAGGATACAAGAAAAAAAATCACATCATGTTTTATATTGGTCCATTAGTGCCTGGTTTCCTCTGGATTGTCAATAATCCTCTGAGAAATAGAATTTCACAAAACCAGTCACAGGGTTAATCCTTCAGGAATGCATTGGTCTGGCAGATTAGCAGAACAGGACAAGCCAGAAGCAATAGCAATACTATGTCAAAGCCATACTTGGTGGTCTACACAAAAAAATGGGATATACAAGGACAGTTTCTCTCTTCATCTTCCTTTGTTCGCTTCTTTTCCACCAGCAAAGGAAAGGTTATTTTAGTCAGGGAAGGCTGGAAGGGACATGAGGAGGCAGGTCTCTAGTGCAGCCACCTGCTCAAGCAGGGTCACCTTTGAGCTCAGACCAGGTTGCTCAGGGCTTTATCCTATCGAGTCTTATAAACCCCCAAGGACAGAGAGCACAACTGTATGGTCTCATGGTGAAAAAATTGTTTTCCTTGTGTCCAGTCTGTACCTCTCCTCTTTTTGCTCACACTCATTATTTCTCAATCTCCCAAAGTGCCCGTCTCCATCTCCTCATTAACCACCACACAGGCATCAATAAACTGCAGTTAGGACCCCAGTAGGCAGTGAGTCCTTCAGACTCTCCTTGAAGGGCAAATGCTCAAATCTTGCACCCTCTGCTGCACACACCCCAGTTTGTGTCTTTCTTTCGTGGGACCGAAACTGAGCACAGTGAGACAAGGTCTAATGAGTGCTGAGTAAGGGACGAGGATCCCTTCTTTCAATCTGCCACTTGTGCCTCTCTTTGTGCAGCTGAAACCCACTGGCCATCCTTGGGGCCAGGGCACAGGGCTGCCCGTGCTCAGCTGCCCACCAGAGCCCCCAAGACTTGCTCCCCAGCCAGGAACAACCTCACAGCCTGGGTTGCTGCAGGGGGCTTCCTTCTCAGGGCCAGTGATGGCATTTCTTCTCCTCAAATTAATACAGGTCCAAGCACTTTACTAAAATGGATAACTGGGACTACCAGCAAGAGAAACATCTGAAGCTTCTACAATAATTGTCTGCCCAACAAAACTCAGCCTAAGCAGGGCCAGAGCAGCGGAAGCAGCCGCTGTGCCTGTCGGAGTATCACTGGCTCTGCTGCAGTCATAGCAGTAGCAGCCACAGAATCAGGTCCAGTTGCCACCCCTATGCCTGCTGGCCCAGGAAACCAAAGATGAATACAGACAGCAACTCAAAAGCTTGCTTAAAGATATCACATGAAGTGGTAGCAGCAGTCTCAATGAGCAAAGTCCAATGAGCTGCTCAGGGAAAAAGCAATCATCTTGTTAGCCCTTAATCTGACAAAAGCAGTTCAGAGCCCATCCTGAGAGCTGAACATGATTAACAGTTATTCTAAGGTACCCCTGTGTAATCAGGAAATGCTCTGACAACAACTCCAGGAGGAGATTAAGGTCTTTTCTCTGCCTGAAAAATAGGTAAGTCTGCCTTCAATGAGCTCAGTAAAGAAAACACCTGTTTTGCAAACAGGCAAGAGCTGGCCCTGCTCATGCTCTATTCTGGCTCTGCAGCCAGAAGCTGTGGTTGGAGTTGTTCTAGTGATAAATCTCCTAACTTGCCCTATGAAGAAATGGAACCAACTAGGTTGGTATAGACCTAGTGTTACACCCTTCACATACACACCCAGAACAGCTTGTGCCTGTTCAGCAAGTAGCAGATAGGCAGCAGAACCCTCCTGCTTTTACTTAACCATAGCAGAGCAGCCCTGACCCTCCCTTACTCCACTGCTCCCTCCCACCACATTCCGGGGCAGCCCAGACCAGGATACAGCCCCATAAGGAGGCCACTGCACAAGGGTGGCAGCAGCGCTGAGCCCAAGGAGCTACCTCCCACCTCTTCAAACCAGTGCCCTGGGGAACTCACCCAGCCCAGCTGCCTCTGAAACAGTTTACAGCAGCTCCAGATGCCTGGCCAAATTTATTTTGTTGCTGCAGCAACCATTGTCTCTCGCCCCACTTGGTCTTGCCACCTCCTCCATTGCCTCTAAAGAGAGATTTCTTGGTAGGGGAGGATGGGAAGAGAAAAGATCCTATAGAAAAGGAAATCTCTGGGAGAAAAATCCATTTAGATCTATACAAACTGTACAGCCAAAAAGATCCCAAAGACATTTTTCAGTGAACAGCCACTTGAGCATTCTACATTGAACCGAGAAGAAACCAGAAAGGAAAAGAAAACCAAGGGCAACACAAACAACTGTCCATTTCCCTTTAAGCTTTTTTTTTTCTCTAAAGGATAATGCCATGTACTTTATCACTGCACTACTCCAAAAGAATTAGTTTCTTTTCTTTCTATATATTGCTGTGCCAGCTGACAAAGCTAGTAACAGATTTCAGTAGAGAAATTTTGCATATGTGTATGTTTTACTCACTAAAGGTTGAAACTACACTGCATAACTCCCTACAACTGCAGTAATCATTTAATGTCTGTTATTTAATGATACCAACAAACCAGCCTATGCTAAAAGCTGGCATCCATAAAAATGAGGCAATTTTTTGACTTGGCAAATCAAAAAGAGAAAGAAAAAATACACAAATGAGGTAATAAACAATTACCTTCAAAGAACCAATCATCAGTTTAGTAGCTTACATAATAAAAAGAGATACAAATATAGTGTAGCTGCATCCAGAAGATGTGATTTAATTGGTAGAATGAATCAACTGGAGAAAGGACTGTAAAAAATTCAGGACTTTGGAAGTTTAGGGAGAGGGTCTTCTTACTGGTTTAATGCAAAATATTGTTGTTATTCTGCTTCTATTCTGCTAAATGTCACTGATGTCTACTGAAAGTCTTTCAAGTCCCAAATATGCAACCAATTCACTTGGCACCAAAGTGCTAAGTTTTTTGACCCAGACATGTACTTAGTAAATGCTCACTATTCTTCCTTATAGTGTAAGAATTCCTTTCCACATAAAACAGGCCCATAAAAAATTGCACGTTAGACCTCTCAAAACTCTGCATTTTCCAGGCTTTTCCCCTATTCTGCCTTCTTGTTTGACAAAATTGTTATGTCCTGAACTGAAATAATATATTGAAGATCCCTTCTAATGCAAAACAGTCTGTGATTCTATGAATTAAAGCATTGTTGTTTAAAATAAACCCTCCTTCTTCTTCCATGGGATCTCACACTGAGTCTTACTAATTTTCTACCAACAGTGAAGGGAATTGTTCAGTTACATGGCTTCAGGCTGGCATGTAATTTACCAGCAAGTGTTAAGGAAGGACTAGAGCAGACATGATCTTAAAAAAAAAATTTAAAAAAATTTAAAAAAATTATGCCTTTAATTATCTGGAGTCTTCTGGGTGTGTTAGATGATGCTCTAGGAATCCAAAGGAGTCTCCTCTCTGACTTAATGTACTTCAAAGGCTTTACCTGACTAATGCTTGTCCCTGGAAGATATGCTAGTCATTCCTAAGCTCTCAGATAGAAGATCTGAGCAATGTTCTCCCATGGAGACATTCCCTTTTGGATATCCTCAAGTTGCACATCCTGGGCATCTGGATGCTTCCTACTCTTGTAGCAGTCCGGCTTTAAGGATCATTATCCTTTTGTTCAGGAACATCCTGGCATTTGAAACCACCCATTGCTCAGGTACCTGTTGCACTGTTTGACCACACTTCTGAGGGAAAAAATAGAACAAAATAAAATCTCCTATCTAACCTCAAATTTCTCCCCAACCTCATTCATCTATAGCAAATCCAGAATAAAGTTTTAATATTCCTTCCACCAAATTAGGAACTAGCTGGTGTAGAACTCGCACACTCCAGCAGGCAGGTACTATTCTTATATTTAATATCATGCTTGGCCAATTAGGAGTAGAACTTTCCCCATATTTCAGTATGAATTGCTTCTACCCAGTGAACATTCTATTTTGCATCAGTGTGTAGTGCAGGAGATATAAAAATAGAAATGTGATTCATGCATGCAGCTTTTCACTGTTTCTTCACTGAAATCAGACACATGATAATCAGCCATTTGAGATGGCTGTGAGTTTGAGATTGTTAGACCCCAAGTCTTTGAGGAATAACAGTTTTCTAAACAGTAGAAATTCTCATCCTTTTCTATGGCTTTTTTAAGTTAGTGTTGGAGTTTTTCTATTCTTGAAGGTTTTCTCGTTACTGATTAAACGGGTATTTGGCATGGTGACAGCAGCATCTGACTGTCAAGGATAACCTGACAAAGTGCCTTAACAAAGATTACTCACCAGGGATATGAGGGGAGTTTTAATGTCTACTTAATCCTTGTCTCTTTATTGAAACTTGAAAGGCCATAATTAGTGCAAAACAACATGGTAATTTTGTGATTTGGATCTGTCCACTATGAATTTAAGTCTTTCATTTCACATAGGCCAAACAAAAGCTCTCAGGTGATAACTACTCTCAGACACTGCCAACCTAGCCTGGGACATAAATCAATGTCCTAGAGGTGAAACACTTCAAATCCTGTTAGTGTGTTACTAAACAATCTATTTTCCCACCTTAAGGACCCTTGGGAGTTGTAAAAACCAAGGCAATAACACAACCTAGACTGAAGAGCACATTTTCACACATCCTTTAGTATCCTGTACTGGTCAGCTTATTAAGATTGTCTGCACATGTCAATACAGAAATAAATATTTGGCCATCCAACTGAAAAATGGGTTCACAAAAATTAATGACAGCTATAAAAACTTCATCACTTTATTTAGACTGAGTCTATTCTCACTGTGAGCTTTGGAACGTGACAGCTATATGTGCTGTACACAGGATAAAAAAATGCACTGTAGCAGAACTGCAGCTCCATGACACTTTACAGGAAGGTTGTTTGGGGTTTTTTTGCAGAGAATTCCATAAGCAAAAACCCAATGAATTCATGAAGTCGTATTGAATAAATCAAAATATTTTAAACAAATATCTTCTTCAATTTGCAATTTTTAAAGACTATTTCAATTCAAAAACCTTCTTAAGTTTAAAACATTCAAAATCAAAGTATTTCCTTTTTATTCAAAACACAATAGTTTATAATTTTTAGTTAAAACCCACATCTTCCAACACATTTCATATTTTCAGTAGCTCTGGACAATCAAGAACACATCCCATGCAAGCACTCCCCATTCTCTGCATAGTCCAAATTACACACCACCTCTTTACTTATTTGTTAAAAACCTTCTGCTTTGATAAGCTCAAGAAACCACAGTCATCCAACCAAAGGCAATGAACATCAAATAATTTGTATGCCTTGCAATAAAAAACCTAAAGTTACTCTTTCTCTTTATATTCTGTGTATAATATTTTAAAATATTATTACTAGTTAATTTTTAAAAAAGAAATATTAAAATATTGCAATATAATTCCAGAACTAGAATGTCATATCAAATTGAATGTGTCCCAGTGATACAGTAAGGCACTTTAGCTTATCAATATAAATAATAATTACAGCTTGCACTTCAGATAATTTGCATTTTCAAGCCTCAGCTGTGGCAATAGTCACTGGTGTGCTGCTGGCAGAGGTGGCCATGTAAGAGCTCAGAATTAACCAACAGCCTTTCCAGCTTCCAGTTTGTTCCTCTCTGTTTCCTTAGGTCATGTCAAAAGCAGATTGCTCGTCAGGCTCATGGAAACAGCCTTGCAGCAGGGTTGCTTTTCTCCCTCTCACCCCGGGAGCCCCAGCAAGCTCCACTGTTCTGCACTGCATTTGCAGAAGCTGCACTTTTCAATTTTGCTCCACAACTTTTAATACTGCTTGGAGAGACATCAGCATTCCCAAACCAGTTAATCAAAATTTACATATAAATAAATGGCTTTTATATATAAATAACTCCCTTGAATATTTAGGAGATATTTATTAGGATAATGTCCTGGAAGACATTAAGATAGATAGGATAGGATACATATTAGCATAAATTGATACAATTTTGGAAGGGAGGATGAAGAAGCCCTAGAGAAAATAAATGAATTTCAGTAGTATCTGTGTGTGCTACTGAATATGATACTACTGTTATCACATTAACCTTATATTGTGAATAGAGAAATATACTTTTAACAACAACTGGCTTTTCTTTGATCAATTTAATGTGTGATGTAAATATTTTTTAAAACAGAATGTAGACATGACAAAAGAAAATTTTAAAATGCCTGTTTTCAGATATGAAGCTCAGATCTGAAAATCTCTTACTTCACTTAGAATTTTATCACAAACCAGGCAATTTCCACACCTTTTTTTTCCAGATTAATACCACCTAAATATTTTCAAACAACAACAAAAAAAAATGCAGTACCTTGGATTTTCTTTTTCCAAATACTTCATTTTGACAGCCATCCATTTAAACCCCATATTAAGCAGCACAAGGAGACATGGATTTGGGAAAACTACATGAAAATAATTATTAGGTAACCATGCTTCTGAAATAATCTCATCCCTGATGTTATCTTTTTTAAGTCATACATACTGATTTTATAAACTGTTTTCAGCCGAATGTTACTTCACGTAATTTAACTAAGTATATCAGGAAAATTCTAATTATGTTTTTCATGGTACTCATAATTTGTTACTGTGGCTTTGCATATTGCTGTCAGTTGACTTGTCCAAGCTGGGGAGCCGACTTTTTTGTTGTCACTGTTTTTGTCAAACAAAAATATTCGTGGACTGAAAGATCAGGAGACCTTTGGAGGGTATCTTTTCAATCTATTTGTGGCACTATGTTCCTCTTCGTCAGAGCATTTGCATGTTCCATTAGCGTGACAGTTCCAGGGATGGATCAGGCAGCAATCTCTAGTGCATTCTTGTGCATGGCATTAGGAAGCTGACTAATAGAAGTTGTCTTTTAATTTTTAAGTGTGGAAATGCAAAGTCATTTCTTCTTGTATGTGGCAGAAAAGAGAAAAAAGCAGCAAAAGGGCAGCTAAATCTAGCCCTCATGATTTTGGGATCACATTTTGGGGCCAATCTCCTCTGGCACTGGGTAACTGAACCCTGTTGAATGAATGAATTTAAAAGTGTTTTTTGTTAGATATGTATGAAAAACCTTTATGCCGCAGCAAAATAGAATCATGAAAAAGCTGTGGTTTATATGCCTAAATAAGAACTGAGATGCTAACTTTAATCCATAGCCACAGACGTTCAAACATCTTCTGTATACATATATACCTATGTATATATGTATATATATACACCTATGCCTATATATGTTTATACATATATATTCTCTCTGTTCCATGCATTCAGGAACTTAAGAATCAGTTAAAATTAGGTCAGTTCATATGTTGTTTCCAGCTTATAGATATGGAAAAAATACTAAATGTAAAGGAATATTCTTTAATTTATGCTTTACCCTTCAAACTACTTTCCTGTGTAGACCCATCAAGATGATTCATTTGCATAGTTCTCAAACCAGTGACTA
The DNA here is from genome assembly GCA_013400735.1 of Pomatostomus ruficeps. Taxonomy (NCBI): domain Eukaryota; kingdom Metazoa; phylum Chordata; class Aves; order Passeriformes; family Timaliidae; genus Pomatostomus; species Pomatostomus ruficeps. Next base: position 20,469 of record VYZT01055698.1, on the reverse strand, counting down.
CAGCTTTCTCTATACCAAAATCAATGACAGCCTTGTCTGTATTTTTCCTTTCCAAAACACTACTGAAACAATCTTGTCAAAACACCGAAGTAGTCAAAACCTCAAGCATTACAAACACAAATCTTGACCCAGATCCCACTGGGAAATGCTCAATTTTTCACAGAAAAGACCAGAATAGAAACTCAATAGATGTTCTCCCTGCCCAAAGAGGGAACAAGCTGTGTTTATGTCATTCTTCAATGGCTCTACATCAACCCCTCCTTTTTCAGCCTCCCTTCGATGGTCTTACCAAAGACCATGAGAAGTTCCCCAAATAGTGAAAAATAAACAAACACCCCAAGTTCTGTTTTAGGAAGATATTTTAAAAGTTCCTCTTCATCACATCCTGCAGAGTCTGAAAAAAATCCTTCAAATCCTTCAAATCTATACTCTAAGGAGAGGATTGCACCTTCACTGCAGAACAGATTTGCAAGTATACTGCTGCAGACAGACACTGCAGTAAAAATTTCCCAGCTAACAAAAGAGCTGCAGAGCCTAGACACACACACAGAGTGGCTTTTTTGGTTACAGTGTTGCAAATTCATCCTTTGCCCAGGAGGCTTTCGTGGCCCTACCACTGAAGTTATGCATGTTGTGAAAGGAAATTTATAGATTAGCTGAAGATATTATCAGACAAATTAAGGCTGTTGTTGAATGTTTGCATTTCAATGTCAGACACCAATCGGCTTCACTTGGACTATCTGCTACAAATACCAACAAAAATGCAGAACAGTAAATTATCTAAAATTACAATTTATAAGAAAATACTGAGTTAATTTAAGTGTTTAAATCTTGAGAGAGAGATGTTGATCTCTGAATGCACTGAAAGAAATCAAGATCCATACTCCCACACATCATTTATTATATCCTCGTAGTTCAGCTTAAGAGTGGAACAAGAAATTTTCATGGTAAAACATTTCTTATGATACAACTTAGTTAAAGAAATGTAAAGACTTAAAATTAAAAAAAAAAAAATTAAAGACATACCACACAATTCTAATGTACATGAATAGTAAAGGTAATGAGGAAAAAGTCAGGTCTCTTAATTTTCCAGGCAAGGAACTAGAGTTTGACATTTATTTGAGAGAGGTCTCATCCCAAGAAGATCACAGTCTGTTACACCTTATGGTTTTAAAAAAGTTATGACCCTCAATTTTATCTCAGTCCAGATAAGACCATCTCCTTTCACACAATCAATTTTAAAATAGAATAGTGCAAAGAAATCTGTGAGGAGTCTATTTAATAATTAATATGGCCAACCAAAATTCAAGCACTAGCCATTGTACAGCTGCCCTAAGATATGCAATAAATGGTGGCTATTATCAATCACAGTAATTAGATTTCTGCAGTATAGCCATATATTGAGTTGTATAAAAAAACCCTATTTGGTGTGTTTACTGTGACTTGTTTTAGATAATTTTCATGACATATCCATTCCAAGCACAACAGAAGACATAGCTTCTGCTATTTGTTTTCATTAGTACAACAAGATAACGTGCAATTTATTTCAGTCTTTAGTGTAAAATAACTACATGTGCTACTATAAGTATGATGGTTATAGATATTTTGTCTTTCTTAAACAGCTAAAAGTTTAGCTAAGTAGCTAAAATAGCTAATTCAACATGGAATAGATTTTAAAGAATAAAATTGAGAGTTTTATTCATATGTTCACATTGAAAAAGTTGTTCATGAGAAGATAGGTGACACAGAGGGTTAAGTGCAAAAGCTCTTTGGCACTGAGTTTAAGTCAGGACTGAAAATGAGCTTTACTGTTCTCATACAGCTAATCCAAAGGAAGTCAGTGAGTTACAGAAGAAAACATCAATTTGTCACAACTGATAGCCTGTTCTACAGATATATCTTAGTGAAATCAAAGAAGGTTATTCCAGGGCAAAACTGTCAGTTACATGATGAAACTCCTATACAAAAGAAACGCCTCTCAACTTCCAAAAGGGTCCGTCTAATGAGTACAAAAGGAAGTAAAAATGTTGTAAGGCACACAGGATCAAGTGAACAGGTTTAACAATTTTTACACATTTTTTTTTTAAATGTGAAAAGAATTAAAATGTTTCTGCCCCTTCTGTATTTAGCTTCTGTCATTATAAAAAAGCAAAGCTTATTAACATGGATATTGAATTTTTTTAATTCAAGATATAACTCTTGATTATTCTTCAAAAGTAAATTATTTGATAAGAATAAGCAAGAATTTCCAGGACCATTTTTTTTTTACATTATACTTCATTTTTAAGTTAGCACAACTGGTTCCTAATTGTCAGGGTTTGGGATACCTTTTTGTTTAGCTCTCTGTGTTGGAATTTTTTCCCATTCTAGCTGCTGGGGGGGGTATAATGGCGAGTGATTAGTTGCTTGGGAACCTTGATGGTGGATCATTAAGAAGGGACAAAGAGGTGACTCTGAGATGAATGCGGCTGGCTAGCCTTACCTGGACTCCCTGATAGCTGGGATGGTTTCCCCTCAGAGTGGGGCAGGGGTACCGGGACTGGGACGAGATAAAAGAGCCAAGCACGGCTGAAGGGCACTCTTCTTCGCTGCTG
>VYZT01055698.1:0-17751 GCA_013400735.1 Pomatostomus ruficeps | reverse complement strand
TATATTAGTAAAGGACCGTTATTCCTCTTTTCTCATACCATTGCCTGAAAGCCCCTTGATTCCAAACCTTTGCCAATTCGGAGGGAAGGGGGTTACATTCTCCTATTCTAAGGGAGGCTTCTGCCTTCTTTAGCAAATACCTGTCTTTGAAACCAGGACACTAATCAAATTAAAAGAATAATTTGATCACATAATGAAAAATTGCAGTTTAACAGTGCTAGTGCATACTATAGGGAGAAAGGGAGTAGCATATTGACGTTTCTCTAACTTATTATCCTACCATGAAACTGTGAAATTAAACAGAAAACTAATAAAAAGTTTTGAATATTTTGGATATTTGTTGAAGCTAGTTTAACTTCAGGTATGTATTTGGGACTATTGAAAACTGCCATCAGCTTCACCAAGTGGAACACAAAGTTTATTGTCTGCCAGTGCCAACTAGCTAAACCAGTATTTGATATCTCATTTTGAATTTCTTTTTATCTCTTTAATATTTCATTTAATAAGCTAAAACATAGAGTTTACAGAAAGTAATGAGTGATCTGTTGCGCAATTGTCTTGCTTCTCAGTAACTGCATAGAGCTGGCTGATATTTTACACATGTCTTCATGCACAAACACAAGCATCAGGCTGAAATAAAATCTCAAGACAGTAAACATCCATCAAAGCCATAAGAAACTGAAAATGGGGCCCTATGACAGAACTTATTAGGGATTCTGACAATAGACAGGGCTAGTAATCCCATTAATAAAATATACACATACACATTGTATGACACATTCATTGCTTATGATGACTAAAACTAGTCCATGGCAGCAGAGAATCAAGCTTTGTAACTTTAGAAGTCCTTTCCTGCATTCTTTCTTTAGCCTTCATAAAAATATTTAACTCTGCATGAGATGTGATGTGAAATTGCTCACGGAATGGTTTGTTTTGGGGACAAGAAGTTGATGGGAGTTGTAGATCAGGCTTGTAATGGAAGCAAACGTCAACCTTAACTATACAATAGCTATAACTGTTCCATAATAAGAAAAAAAAGATTAAGTCTAGGTATATTGTTTTGTCGCTCTGGCACCCCAGAGCTGGTAAGAAACATTTGCACAATCCAGTCAGGACAAGGCATGCTAAGAAAGTTGAATGAATATAGGTTTCTAAACTTTCTATGGGAAAGATTTGTCAGATGCCTCTTTCTTCATAGTTTTGTTCTCAAAAAGGTATTTCAAACAATTTATTTACACAGAGGTCACAGTGCAGAGTTAAATAGAATACTGAATATTGTACTACTCTGCATATTCACCAAATGGATTATGATATACTTGTATCTTAGTCATACTTCAACAATGATTAAAAACCATTTTGTTAGATATTTGATATTTTGAAGGAATTTTAACTTGAATTTGCTTCTGTGTGATGAAAATAAAGTCAACAGAAATAAACAACTTAAAACATGCACTGTTTAATATGTAATTATAAACTGTATAATTATGCACTCTGCATAATCACTGCTTCTGAGCAATTATTTTTCAACAGACAAAAGCATTAATCGCACTCTACTACCAAGTACATTTTTTTTTTAAGTTTGCGTCAGTGGGATGACAAGATACCGAGGTGCCAGCTACCACTACTAGACCTCCAAAAGAATGAGAGAAACTGAACTGACTGAGAACTACTCTCAAATCACAGAATCACAGAATATGCTGAGCTGGAAGGGACCCACAAGGCTCATCAAGTCCAAATCCTGGCGCGGCACAGGACAGCCCCACGAGTCACACCATGTGCCTGAGCGCATTGTCAAAACGCTCCTTGAACTCCATCAGGCTGGTGCTGTGACTGCTGCCCTGGGAGCCTGTTCCAGTGTCCAACCATCCTCTGGGTGAAGAATCATTTCCTAATATCCAATCTAAACCTCCCCTAACACAGCTCCAAAATGTGGAGGAAGGCATTATTAACATGAAAGTATTACCATTTTACTGATAAAAAACTACCCTTACTAATGGTCTTCAAAGTATTCTGATCATATAAATTTTACATTTGCACAGCATAAGTTATGTTGCTTTAGATCGTTTCCTCTTAAGTCATGCCTGATGTCCTGTCCTAAGCAATTTCAAGATGCTGAAGAAAGTCCTACACAGTCTTACAATAATGGCAAAAATATCTTTAGGAACAGCTTCTTCTATAATTACTTTTACATGGCATAGAATGAATAAGTAACTCAGAAATGTGAGAGATAATTTATATTCATTAGTAAAAGCTAAGCTGCTATCAGCTCACAGAGTTTACAAAACATTTGGATTTTGTAGTATTTCAAACAAAATGTGAGAAATGCCATTTTCTTTTGGTTGCAGAAAGAAATCTGAATACAAATGATTGGATTCCTCATGTCTCCGACTGTTAGGTTACATCCTTTTCATTTCTGACTGGCTTTCTTGTGCCATAAGATTAGGAGATCAGATAGTTCATTATCTCCTTTAACATATTTTGCATGTCATAAACACACTTAAAATGTGCAGTCAGAAGTTAAGCTGCTCTTAGATTTGGCAAAATGGTTTCTGACTATAAATAAATTATCTGACTATAAATAATTTTCTTCATTCTTACAAAATACTAATGTTCCCAGAAATTCTTTCAAAATATTTTACCCAGTTGTGATTTTAAAAAATTAATCTTATCTACAGTACTTTATAAACAATGACCCCAGAAAAGTTCCTAAGGATCTTATTTCTGTAATTCAAATGAGGTCAATAAAAACGAACAATTAAAAGATGGAGTAACAGAATTCAATTGTTAGTGAAGATAAATATATTTTGCCTTGCTGTTAGGAATTACTATACTGACCTCAACAAGTATAAAGGTGTCCTGGGTACTCCGAAAGACAACTGGATCATTTTTGTAAGCACCATATAATTTATTTCCAGAAATGCGGGCTGGCTGACCTTGAGATGTCATGCCTGGACATACAGCCCTCCTGTTGTAAGACTAAGTCAATGATTAGAGGGTGGAGTTACAACTTTTATTGCACCAGTCAGAAGGTATTTGTAGAAAAACAGGTATTTGTCGCTAAATCTTATTTTGGAAAATGTCTTTTGACTATACATCCACAACTGGATCAGAAAAAGCTGTATCATACATTAAATTCCTTATGAATTGAAACGTAGGCACGTAAGATTTTAAGAAGATTAATCACGTAAAAATGCAGAAAGCTTGCAGAGAAATGCCTGTTTGAATCTCCCAGCAAGGCTGGTAGCCATGTCAACAATAGGACTTAGGCACCATTTAATCAATTTAGAATAAATGGGCCACTTACAAAATCCCTTCATCCAAACTCCTGCCATCCCTCAGTGTGCAAATAACCAGCAAGTACAAATTCTGTGTTCCAGTCTCAGCTTTCAGTGCATATTATTCAGCAATAGTTGTACATGTAACCTCGATAATGGACTGGATCTGACAGTACCTTGCCTCTACTCAGGGGGGCTTCATTGCTGGGCTACTCGCTGAATCCTGGTCCCTGGAAAAGAAGACTTAGATCATGTAAAGTACCCAAAAGTCTGGAGAGAGAGAAAGGTCAGCAATGGAAGCCGATGTAATCAAGATATAACCAACTAATACAGCTAATGGAGAAAAATAGCCAAGTGAGGAGAAAAAATACTTTAAAAAAATGGCCAGATGATGAATCATTCTCTGGAGATGTCTGTTTTTCACCCCTGCCTAAAGATAGGCTGGGATTACTAGCTCACAGTAGCTTTAAAAACCAAGAGCTTGACTCTTCCAAGCCCAGGTCTGCAGAGCAGCAAGATGCTTGCTCAGCAAGGCAGCAGCCACCCCCATAGAGAGGAGGATAGGGAAGAACTTTCACATATTCCTCAGTGGAGGATTCACTTTCTCTTTTGGAGGTTCACAAGACAATATGACTTTGTTTCCCTTTCTCCTCTAGGAAATAAAACAGTAATTGTACAAGCCTGTTTAATTTGGTAAGTGGGGAAGTATTTGGCACCCGACAGAGTTTTCCTGGGTCTCAGCACAGAGAGATACAGTGCCTTGCCCTGTAGAGAGCCACTGCGAAGCTTTAGCCAACCCTTGAATCTGGCCTTTGCTATGGCATATCAGAACCTGGCAGAGACATCCTATAAATAAATGTAATAATAGTGTTCAGTTTATCAATTATGTTATAAATTTCATTTTGTATAGTTTCTTACAACTTCTGGAATTATCAAAGAACAGCAAACCATAGCGGAATGGTGGTATAAAGTGGTCAATCACTACTTAGCCCATATTTTTTCTTCAGGGAAGCTGGATGGTGCAATACTTCTAGCTATGACATGTCTACCATATTAGTAGTGAGGTTTGTTTTGAAGGAACTAAAATTTTCTGCCATGAACAGTAAAAAGCTGAGCTCTCTCGCATTAGTCTCCAAATAATCTCTAGTGTTATAGAAAGATGGAATTTATTAAGGATTTAATGAAAACTACTCTGTTTCATCAAACTCCCTGCAGGCAAGAGAACTTAAGTGACATTATGTCAATAAACACTATAATTATTTGAGGTTCAGGGACATCATAAAGGTCAACAAAATAGGAAACAATGTAGCTTGATGGCAAAAATATTTACGTGTTAAATTTTTTTAAAAATAGAAAGCAGAATGCACTAGAGTCATCTATCTACCTATTGCTCCTTGGAAAATCAAACAGAAATAAAATTATTTCTAAAATTCTTTATGCAATCTGTTGAACAAAATATTATAGAAATTTCAAGTGTTTCAGTAAGAAAACAGCAGTACCCTAAGGACAACATGAATTCAGTCAGAGGAATGAATTTCCATTGCTAAAAGTAAGTGTTGATTTGAATTTAGACTTAAAAGAACAAGTAACCTGCCTTCTCATGCATTTTACTTTTTTTTTTACGTAGAATTATCTGTGATGATCTTATTAAAATATTTTATTCTTTGCTACGATTTTCACATTTTATCATTTTATCTCCTATATATTTTTTAAAATCTTATTTCCAGAGAGATCCAGTATATAGATATCCTTGTATAACCCCTTTCAAATTCTCCATCTACTGTTTGCACTCTACTTACAGTACCCTCATAGAATCCCTAATGATTTACTCAAAGCCTATGCTTAAAACCCATTGAATACCAATCCTTCTTGATTTATCCAACAACTTCAAAGCATATATAACCTTTTCTTCTTTTTAAAACACTTAATTACAAAAATTTGACTGACGAAAAGGTTGGCACTTGCATCAGAGAGATGAGGACCACAAGTTGGCCCTTTTGTTTTTAATCTTTTTCTCTGTGGCTTGACAGAAGCTTGACACTGTATAGCTCAAGTGGGATCCACTTACTTGGGATACATTTACTTCTTTGTCAGAAAAAGAAATCAAAGAATGATTAAAATAGAGAAAGTTTTGAACTATTCAGACTAACTAATAAAAACAGTTTTGACAGAAGAAGATACACAGTATTTCCTTGATATCCCTTTGAAAAATGCAGGAGGAAAGGCCAAAAATCTAACAACCTACAGAGAAGTCCTCTCCCAAAAGACTTGTTGCTCGGGGGGACATGAACAAAGTCAAAACCACTGCAGTCACAGCATTTCAACACTGTTTGCAAAGGGCCTCAAAACCTGGAGCCCTGCTGTGCCCTCTATTGAAGGCCTCGCCTCTTCACAGTCCCAAGTCTGAACAGAATGGAGTTAGAAACTGCTCCTTAGGCTGAAAGGACAAGTCAACATGTAGGCTTCTCACATGCCCTGTTTACTGTTAGTTCATTCAAGCTGGGTAGTCAGGGCCTTTTATTTGGATGCTTGCAGAAATTAACATGAATTATGTGGTTTTGAATTGAGTTTCTCAAGCTAATAGAACTTGAGGGCACATCAAACCTGTGTTGAAAGCACAGATTCTTTTCTGTTTGGGGATTGAGAGCAAGGAGAAAACAGGACTTTCGAAATTAAACTAGGATATATAGTACCACTGTGGGGACATGGTCAAAAATGTACCTCTGTATTTCACACATATCCATTTTTCTTTTGTCAGTCTCCCACTGTTACTAAAGACTGTGAAAAATAGAAGAGGATATTTAAAATCTGAAGCGAAAGGCCAGAAATAGGATAGAAAGTGCTTAGTGTTATTCTCCTCTTCATAACCAAGAAATAAAATTCATAAATAACCACACAAGTCAGGGAGGCTGTGTGGTTTACAGAAAGAACCACTGATCGTTGGTGGCTGACCAATATTCCTACTAAACAAGGCAGTTTCAGTTGCGAGTGCTGTGTTTGTAGAAGGCAGGACAGGAACAGCCCTGTCCATCTATGCTATCCCATATCAGGTTCCTGTGCTCCTTAATTGAGTTTTGTGACCAAAAGCAATAGTTGGCTCTTTGCAGTTCTTGGCACCAAGGGATGAAGCCTGATGGCTACCAGCATCAGTACTTTCCACTCATAGTTAGACGTTTCTTTGTATTTCCTTATGAGGCAATGACTGAAATTGATAAAATATAATTGATAAATGGTGATACTATCTATTGGCACTAATGAGAATACATCCGTCAGCTTCTGCTAAAGAATGTTAGTTGTGAGTCTCTGTTCTCTAAATGCCAGGCTGATGTGGTTTCATGCTGTGGGACCTCCATACATACTCCATACACACAAGGAATGATGTGTCACACAAAATCACTCCTTTGAGTCATCAGAATCCCCATACTACAATCCAGCATCTGTTTTCTTTTGAAATGCAATCAAAACCACTAAAAATCCATGGAGGCCAGTCTGGACCAGTACTGGAAGGAAATTTTCCACAGACACACTTAGAGAGAGTAGGAAGCTGTACAGGTTTAGCTTCAGACACTTCTAGTGCCTCTCTGGATCCAAGGAAGCTGTCTTCACTAACCAAACATGTCTGCACAGATGTAAGCAGTTCTACACAGAGATGCTCAGATTAGTGTAGAAAAAAACAGCCAAGTTACCAGAAGGCAGAGAAGTGCTTTAGCATGGTGCTCCATGAGTAGATAAACCCAATTTCTCAGTAAAGTTGGCTGGAAGGATGGGTAGTGAAACGCACTCACTGTACGTCTGCTGGCACCTCTTGGGCAGTGATCACATGGTGATCACTGCTTTATAGACATGCCTTTACTATTTGCTAGCTTGGAGAATTAGTATTCTTTCTTTGAACAGCACTAGCACTTTTTTCTCATTTTCAGACTCCTGCAAGAGTTTCAGAGGACTCTCCATATGTGAGGCTCAAAAACACCACTATTTATCTTATGTCCAGAAAATGAACCAACAGATCCTTGATATAAATGCTTGAATCTTCCCCTATTAAATCCTTTAAGGTGACCTTGCAAGTTCCTCTCCAGTTGTTTTCAATCATAAACTCTTAGCTGGAAGATATAATCCCATGCTGCGATTCCTTCAAAAAGAAACTTCTCTGTTCCTGTCAGCATCAATGCTTCCTTCAAAAAGAAGACAAACCTTCACTTTCTTTATTGTCTGACAGGAAGTCGAAGCTCGGCAAAAAAAAAAAAAAATTCCTCCAGAGAGCAAAAAAAGAAAGGGTCCTTTACAAAAGTGTTAAAAATTGATATTTAAAACTATTTCTTTTTTTCTTTTTTCATCAAAGTTCAATTAGGACACAGATGCTACTAAAAGACCAAACCCACAAAAATGATACTACTTCAATATTGAAAAAAACCCAACCAACTCTCTTTATAAAATTAAAGAAGCAGAAGAATGACAAGCTAGAAGAGTAAATCTCAATGTGCTTCTGGAACAAACAGCCCACTTCATGGAAAGAGAGAAAAAATAAATGTTTTTTCTTCCTGAGTATTTGATCCAATAAACACAACAAAAAACATTGATAACTTCCTAATTATTTCCTCTTGCTTATGATGAAAGACTCTCAACTCCTACAGCAGAACTCCACAGAAACATTGTCGTGAGGAAGGTTTATTTTAAATAGACCATTACCACACTATGATGCAGAATTATTTATTTGTGGCTTTTATAATTATTATATATCTCTCTTTACAAAATTAGTTACACACAGCAAACAACCTTGCAAGTTCTCAGGGTTAAGCTGGGGTTTTTTAATAAGCTAGAATTTAAATATACTGAAACATACAACTTTGAGGGGAAAAAAACAGTCAGGTCTAAAAAAATTTGAATTTAAATGCTGAGCCATACTGGCTTCACTTATGAGACAATCTCTACCAGCAGGACATAAATCAGAGCACAGCAGTAAATTATAGTCTTAATTCATCTGATTATATAATTTTATTCTTCTCTTTTTCTCTCTCTTTTTAAATCAGTGCTTGGAGGGATGAATTTATGACTGAGGCCTCTTTTCCTGTTCTGAATGATGGATTCCACATTATTCCTGGAATTACATATATATGTAATTTAGTACTTCAAAAATAATTTTTTTCTTTTATAACTTAGCTAAAAATATCTGCCTCATACTTATTACTGAAATATTAGGAAATTGGGGAATTGAGAGAACAATATAAAATATGTAAATGTTCTGCAAAAATGAGTTTCCATCATATTTTGCATATTTTCTTATCAGATCTTCTTTATTGAATGAAACTTTTTCAAAAACCTCTGGTGGGAAAATCTGAAAGTATAGAGTAGCCCAGTTACTTTATTATGATGAAAGACTCAATTGAGCTAAAACAGGAAGGCTGAGAGTAAACAGATCCCCAGATAATAAAATTATTCAAGACCTGAAGTCTACAACACACTGGCATTAGATTAAATCGCTGCAGACACAACTTAATTGTGGCATTAGAGGAAAGCAAGAGGTGTGACAAGTGGACACAGCTCAGGGAAAGAAGAAGGTGGATGAAACCTTACTGGGAGTGTTCTTCCCTTTACTCATTTCAGAAAAGAGTAGCAAGACTTTCTCTGTGCCCTGCCTTTCTGAAGATGATGCACAAGGAAAATGCTGCTGAAGGACTTAGAAACAAGTCCTGCCAAGAGGCAGGCACTCAACGCTGGAGGACATGCAGACTGGTGAGATTGGCAGGTTGCCCTTCTCTTTTTACCAAACTGGCTTTTTAATCCCTCTCTGTGGATTAACAAACTCTGGGGTTAAAGTCTCCAGCCACTTTTCTCTATTTTTCTCTAGCTTTGTCTTGCTTTTTACATAGATCAATGCCTCTTTCCTTCACTAACTCCCAATACAACATCATTCAATGAAAAAAACTGCTTGTATTTTAACTAGGTTTGAGAGGCACTTCTCATATAAGAGAATAATGAGGAAGCAGCCAATTCCTGTAAAACATTTGCTGTTTGTCCTCACAGTTTATACATTAGGAGAGGATGAAATAATTTGTGTAATAACCAGCTGGATCTCAATATTTTTCTCTCAAGCTGTTGGTTCGTTCAGTTTTCTCCCTCTTTTCAATACAGCAGTTTTCCCACTGAATTTGCTGTTCCTTAAATTCCATCTGCACTTTCAAACTATTACCCATCTGTGCAGCATGAACTGCAAATAAACCTTCGACCATGTGCTGAGTGAGCTTACTCTGGTTTTGTTATACTCTGTAGCCTCTTCCATGAGCTAGTGAATAATCATTAAACAAGACCAACATTAGTTCGAATCATCCAACATGATTATTTCTCTGTTGTAAGAAAAGAGAAATATATAATTTTTTTTCTATTTAAAAATTATTTTTTAACATAAAAATAAGATTGCATCCTGAACACACTAAAGCACTTGTTACTGTGTCCTCTGCGTAGCTGGCGGCCATTTTCAGATGCAGAAAGTTATCACCATTGTGCTGGTTTTGCCTGCAGTAGAGTTGATTTTCTTCATAGTAGCCAGTGTGGGGCTATGAACTCTATCAGTGCCCAGGAGCAGCAGCCAAAGGGACTCCCAGAATTTTTTCCTTGGCACCAAGCTCAGCTCTGCAGAACCACTCACCCCACTTATCCAGCCCCATTGCACGTCATGAAGCCACAGTAAACGTTTGCCCACAAGGTGTGTGACTTTGTGTGTCACAGTTTCTATTTCTCAGCAAACAAGACCAACAGCTGCACTTCTCAGCAAAGCAACACAGTGCAATGCAATGCAAGGTTTTAAGAAAGCTTTTTAAACAGTAAGCAATGCAGTGACATCCTCACTCTATAGGAGTTTTCTTTCTGATAACAGAGTTTTCCTTTTTAGTAGAAATTAGACAAACAGCAGAGATTACGTATTTGGCCTACATGTATCAAGAACTTTTGCATTTAATATGTTTAGCAAAAATCATAGTGAATGATAGTACCACCCTTAAAGATACAGTCTGGTGGTCAGGTCATGTGTCAGCCCAGGTTTTCACAGAAGAATACACAAGAAAACTACAAAAAAAGAACAGTCACTTGGAACACAGAACATGACAAACATGTTTTGCAGGATTATACAGGATTTGATTTCTATTACTTCCTTAACAGGCCTACTCTAGAATAGCTGCAGTGATGATTCCTCAGCAAAATGGGATATGATATTTGCAAATGCAAAGCTATTAACAAAGCAAATGGGTTATAATACTAATTGAGAAACCACTAAGCAACCATGCGTGACCTATTCCTGATTTGTGCCATGAGACTCTATACACTGAAAGCAAATGAGAAATTTCAGCAAAGAGGATGACCATGATGATTTAAATGAATTCATCATTCTTTATTAAATTAGCATTTATATTCTAAAGTGTTGTTAATAACATTTGGTTCAGTTAATACTGAATCTGAAATACAGCTAATTATGTCAATAAAGTAGAGCTCTGCAAATTCATAGTAAGAATTCTGTGAAATTTTTCATTAAAAATTTTAATTTTATATTCCCCTAATCTCTACTACTACAGTATTCAGAATTCTATTTAAAAACTATTTATCAGTGTTTGAATTAAAAACACATCTTTACACAAATACAGACTGATTCTTGTTAAATTTTTTATTTTAAAAAGCATGTTTATGTCTTAAAACCACACACTATGTATTTTTTTTTCTTATATTTATCCTTTTTCTGAATTTGTAAAGCAAAGATCTTGTTGTATTTCTAATATTTCAAAAATAGGACAAAAAATTGCTAAGGCTTAGGAACTAATCCTGTGGAAGCAGACTGGAGACTTTTGTTCAGTTATGTTGTAAGACATAGAATTTTTTATTTAGTACTAAGAAATATTATTTGAGTATTCTCTGAATGCACAAGTGTCACATCCACTATGTGCACCAGATCATGAAATAACAGTTTAGGTTCTGAAGTTAAACTGACTGTTCTCACAGCTATTTTCTTCATTGCTACTCTTATCTCTGGATGCCTCACAAAAAACAGATTTAATCTAAATTTCACTAGCAAAATTGTAGTCACATAAAGAAAACACTGCCCAGTCTGCCAGTGAGAGGTTTTTCTCTTCTTTTTCCTTTCTAGTGTGACTACTCAAAGCCCACCTGACAACTGGACACAGTACTATGACTATAGATAGCAGGATGTTCTGTGAGATAGAACAGACCCTCCTTTCACTCCCACTCTATTGCAAACCTGCTTGATTCAAAGCCAAATGTGATGCATGTCCAGTTTTGCACCCAGGCATAGTACAGGACCACTTGATTTAGGCTAGATGAGTTCTGTGACACCTGCCTTCTTAGCATAGTTGCATAAAAATAATAAAACTAATATAACAGCACCCAGCCTGGGACTACTGGAAGCCTACACAAGTCTGAAAACTGACATAGGCCCCTGAAAAATCCAGGATGGAGAAGTGCTGGGGGACAACACCTGCCTGGACAAGTTGAAATAGCTTCATTCCCACCTGTAGGAAAATGAGGTAATCCTTTGATCCAGACTTGTCCTAATCCATGGAAAATGTTTATCCAGATGTCAGTGATGTCCAGATGACAGATGACACCAGATTATTGTAGTTTTGAGGGGGTTTGGTAAAAAATACAAAAAAAGAAAGAGGATACTAATTTCAGCTCCAGTTTCTCTCATTGAAGAGCTCTTGAGTCATGACATCTTGACCTCATACAGCTGAGAATCACCAAAGGTTTTGGCCATCAAGCCCAAACACAACATTAGACTTGTAATATTGTGCACCCAGAGATAGCTGATTTGTTTGACTAATGCTTGATTTCCAGTTGTTGAGCAAAAGAAAAGGCTTGTTTGAAATTTTGAGATTTGTGTGGTGCCTCAGTCAGTCTCTTGGGGCAGTCCCATCACAGAAGCCCACAACTCCCTAACAGTAACAGCTGCAACACTTGGAAGTGGAAGTTCCAAGTGTTGCAGCTTGGAAGTATCTAGAAGGGCCATACATTTGGTGAGAAGTATTTTTCATCCACCCCTTGCATATATATCTGAAAATTATTGTATCCAGAGTACATCCTTTACAGAGGTTTGAAAGAGATTAAATATACTTATTTTGAACTAATTTTCACACACAGCATATATGTATATGGGGAGGTATATTAACAAGTTTCCAAGATAGGTTTTCCCTTAAAATTCTTAGAATTTTAGAATTAAGACTGAAATTCAATCTTTAATTTCTATGATTTCAATATGTAAGTCCCTAGTTATACTAAAGCTTCTTAGATGAACCTTCATTCAAAGAGCGGGCCGTTTTATACAAATACATAACATAACTTTATTGGGGACTTGCAATCTAAATTAAATCCATTTAGGAAACATTTTACCATTCAATATTCATGCAAGTTGTGTTTAGCCAGTGGCTTTTTGAATTTATATAATTCTACGTACAATTCTAATTCAGTTCATATACATACATTGGAATTCAATCTACTTGTTTTCTCCACGGATTTTTTTTAACGTCGATAATAGTTATGGAAAGTGTAAAACCAACAGGTGAGAGGTTGACAAGTCCTCAAATAACTGGGAGCAGTTAAGAATAAAGGCAGCAGTAGTACACATGTGGCCTACTAACAGTACTTTTATTACCAGGCACAAAAAATAGCTTGCTACACTGTAAAATGTCTACTATTAAGTAGTGCAAAGGAAGTTCTACATTACAAATCTTCTTTCAAGAACCCAAAGAAGTACACAGAGATATTATTTCAGGAGAAGTCTTTTGGGATATGTGAAAAATTATTTCTTTAAACAACAATGAAAACTTTGGTTAAAAAAGTAAATGTTTGGAAAATAATTGTGCGTCTTCCATTGAAAGCAAAAAGGCTGTCTGGGAATTGCCATGATGCCACAGCTTGGCTGTGAGGGAGGTTGATTAACAACAAGACAGCTTGCATGTCACTGGAACTCTAGGAGACAGCTCTACTGAGAATTGTAAAAACTCCTTTGAAATCCATAAATAAATAGAGAAAAAAAGTCTACTGACATTATAACAGCACTTATATTAACTTTAACCATGACATATCAATGCAAATGTATGTAACCTTTCAACTAAAAAGAAACTAATATTTCAGAACACAGAGTATATATGTTCTATGAACTTGATGCACTTTCCTGGCACAATCAGGAATTTTACTATGCGTCAGTGGAATTCAAATTTATTGTACATTATATTCATTTGCAGTTAGGAAGCAAGAAACTCTGATAGTGATAATTTTCCCTCATACGGAAGGTGAAGGAAATTTGTAGCCATTCTGGACTTTTATACAGTATCTACCTCCAATGTATGTCTGCAAAAGATCTAAATGCACGAAGTCAAATCAAAGTACTACACACTGAATAATCAAGTCGTGGTCCAACAGTGCGCTAGAACTGCAACAGAGTTGTCTGAGAAATGCATACAAATGGCAAGTTTTCTTCCTGGTGAAACATAACCTACCTTATTTGACAAGTTCTGTGTCTGGTTTTTGCCTCTGATCCAAGTCCTACACACTTGGAATCACTGTAGATGCACATTGGACATACGTTTTATCCTGGAGGCCTTCTCTGCTAGCAATGATGGCTACCAATCAAGTCAGAAGCTTTGCTAACATTTTTTAATACATCTGTACTGCAATATTTTTCAAATACTTTTAACTATTGATATCAAATCAATAGCTTTTATGTCTAGCTTTAGGTTTTAACTACTGTATTTAAGCTCTCTGTTGTCACTGTTAAATATGGTAAACATTTTAAAAGTCAAAGTACACAGCTTTGATCACAAATGAAACTGTCATGAGAAGTATAAATAAAGTAGAATAAACACAAATGAGAGGCTAACGGGGAACTGGTAGCTAGTATTAACATGGTCCATCCAGGATTTATTACTAATCCTGATAAAAATAATATTAATATTCTAAAAACATCATTACAAATTATTTTGGAAAACAGTAAGTAAAAACAGGAACATAGAAGTTGATCCCTTTCATTGGAGTAATGCTACTACAATCAGTTTGTTAATCCACCATCCTAGCAGTATAAAAACTAATGAGCAGTATGTTACTGACATGCAAAGGATTATGCAAACTGTATCCAAACCACAATGACTGATAGCAGGTCAAAGCAGCATGCATTAATATTCTACTAGCAGTACTACAATTACTGTACAGTACTGCCTGCACACCACCAAGACAATTAATGACATTCTCTACACATACATTAACCTACACTAAATTTTTTCTTAATCTTCTTTATTTCAGTCACAGTGAAAAGAAACCTACTCACTACTTCAGCGTTTTCACTTTCAGCAGGACATACAGAACATTTCCAGCTAATAAGCACCAACCCTTCTAGCATACGAGTTTCCAAATGCCACCATCACACATTACCCAGAGGATATACAGTTTAATCTCACTCTTAACACGTCTCTGTCCCAGCAAGCCAGAATTTTACAGCAGGCTAACGAAGCAGGAGTGTAACTTTTTGTTTCATTTTCCCTTTCAAATCACATTACCTGTGATAAAATCAAGGTATCATTACACGTAACAATGCACAGTTGCCTGTGAAGAGTAATATGAGTCAAGTGTTTGGCAAAGTGTGGCAAAGACCACGCTCTCCAAGTAGAGACACTTCTCTTTAACAACCACCTCACACCACTTTGGGAGAGCATTTATACATAACAAAATGAACTTTTTGAATGGAAAACTCATCTTAAGCCGGGAAGATTTTTTCATCATGTGACAAAAATAGCACAGAGAAAGAGAAAAATAAAAATGATGGCTAATAATAGAGGGTTGCACACAACTTTGTGGAAATCTCAAATATTTTCCCTAGATGGCATGAAGTGATGTAGACTGACACTAAGGCAGCAGAGCTGTTCACTAAACAGAGATCTCCAGGATTTAGTACTATAAACTAGACCCCTTTCAACAAGTCACTTTTCTCTTCTTATCCCATTCCAATTCTTGCAAGCATCATCCATTTTCACTCCTCAGATAGAACGGTAAAAAGAGAAATCCTTCCTTACTTCTTTCAGTCACAACCTAGACCATCATATGAATCAACAGGCACAATCCCTTCCTCCAGATGATCCCCTTTCATGTTATTTTTAAGAGTCTGCATAGGTTAAATATCATACCATTTGCTGTCAGATTAATGTATTTTGAATAGATCCTGTTTTGGAAGGATTTAATATTTTGGGAAGTGTTCAAGGGTTCACTTTTTCTGATAAGAAAATTCTTGGTACAGAACGAAAGCCATCTTTGAAATCCTAATACACTGTGGCACAGACAACTCTACACAATGACTACTTTTTTATTTAAAAGAAATCCATGTTCTAGTTAAAAGTTTGGATGTTATTTCATAGTAGTGCAATAATCCAGGAAAATATTATTTTACTTGGTTTTAATATAATAACTTTTTTTAAAGTTTGGGGTTACTCTTGCAAGTTATCTCATCAATCACATGCCAAAAGAATTTATTTTAAATCAGCTGCTACTAAATGATCACACCAGCTATAAACAAGCTAATCAATTACCCAAATGCAGATTATGTCTATTTTATGATGATCCCTGTAGTCTTGTAGCTAATCAGTCTCCTAAGTATGGGTTCTTTCTATTCTACCACAACTTCAGTAGTGTTACAATCTGATTCACAACTTTAAAAAGTTGCAATGCTACTACTGGGTCTTCATACATGCACTAAATATATCCTTTGGCCATTCTTAACATTATTTTCAACAGGCCAACAAGATTGAGTAGAATGAGTTAATATTTGCACAACCCTTAAGCTTATATTTAATGTCTGCACAACAGTTAAGCACATATGGAAGTGGTGTTTGCTGTTACCCACACATGGTTTCTGCGGCTGAACTGAAGCAGCCAGGAAACAGAACTCACTGAACTGTTGGCAAAAGGAGTTGCTCTTCACTGTGTTCTCTGCTTCTGACTTCTCTCTGTCCAGCTGCACATATTAACTCCATCATAGTTTTGTTTTCTGATAAAAATTCCTTTGGGAGTGAAGAAAATGTGACTGCATATGTACAGTGGGAGAGCAGTGGATGTAATTCACATCAACTGTTTACCACAGAGTTCCTTTATAAATATTAGGACATTACACTCTGGAGGGGTGAACAGCTAGACGTGTCAAAGATTGCTGAGATGAGATGGCTCTGAGAGTAATGGTTAATGGGTCATAATTTGTCTGCAGGCCAGTAAGAAATGATCTTGCAGGAGGCTCCTTAGACCTGTCCTGCTGAACACCTTTATTAGGGACTTGGATGAGGCACTGGCATGCACTCTCTTCAAGGCTGCAGATGACACCAAGCTGCAGGGACAGCTGATTTGCTGAGGGGTAGGCCTGCCATTCAGTGAGACCCAGGTGGGCTGGAGAAACTGGCTGACAGGAGTTCCAAGGATCTTCTTCCGATTCAATGAGGAGAAATGCCAAGCAGCATTCCTGGGAAAGAAAAACACTTGCAGCTGCCCAAGCTGGTCTCGAGACTGACCACCTAAGGACACTTCCAACCTGAATTACCTGTGACTCTATGATCCTAAGAGTCATAAACTTTATTTGAAATATGTATTACATAATTTAGTCATATATGACAAAACAACTGTCATGTTTTATTTAAGTGTACTGCTGCACCTAACAATCTGTCTCTCTGTGTCACACATTACTGCACACACATTTTTCCCAGCCTCTCCATCTTTGCAGTGGAAGTATTACATGAAGGGCACTACCCCCTTCTAATCACTAGTTTTCACAGAAATCCAGATCTTTCAAAGAATTCCCATTTCCTCTATCCAAGGATTGCTCATTACCTCTTCAACAAGAGATTTTGCCAGTTCCAGCCACTTGGGTTCTTAGCTTCTGAAATGTCCTTTTGCTTCAGATAATTAAGCATCCACTGTTTAAGTATTTTCAGAAGTACTGGATACCTGATGTTTGTTTACATGCTTGAAAAGAAACCCTTCTGTATTTGTATCTCTGAAGTCTTTTATCAAAAGCAAAAACATTTGCATCCTTGTGAACGAGATACAGAAATCATTTGAGTCACATGTTATGAATACTTCCCTGTAAGTTAATTTCAGTACAGCAGAGTAGCCTGGAACAGCTATGTTTCCTTTGTCTTGAGCATCAAGGATGTCCGACAGTAAGAATCCGGAGTCCAGTAATTGGGCCAATAACGCTTTTCGGGTACCACAAAACTGCCCGGGGTTCTGTGGGACAATTTATCCAGTGCCCTCAGTCAGATAGACGGCCTCAGAGGAGCGGTATTTCTTTGTCTATCTATTTACCTAGGCATTGCCTCTGCAGTGGAGGCAGAGCAGTCATTGGTAATAAAGCAGGTAGAAGTAAAGAAGTGAGAATGGACTCCCTGACAGCAGTACCTAGATTTTATTCTCCTCTCATGAGAATGCGAGCTGTCAGAAAGACCTC
>VYZT01055696.1:0-107711 GCA_013400735.1 Pomatostomus ruficeps | reverse complement strand
TATGTACAAGGCTGCTGCTACATTACTGTAGGCTGTTCAGGGACTGGCACTAGAGAGGGTCTGTGTCCCTGCTGTTTCCAGTTGCTCTTTTGAAACTTGAGCAACCAGTTAACTCCTTTTAGGTTCTGGGTTTCCTGCCATTATCTTACCTGAAACTATGTTTCAGCAAGATGAATGAAGAATCCTATTTTGTGGGTTCTAACTTTAAATGGCTTTTGACTAAGCGTTGAATTAGTTGCTTAAAGCCAGCCAGGCAAAATAAAATAGTAAGATTTAAACTGTTCTGCTTTGGAAAAATAAAAGTTCAAAACAACACAATGTCTTGCTTGTACACTTACTTAGCTGATTGTCACTTCAGTGTGATTTGTACTGATCTCTTAGTTGTTCTTTGATATCTTGTCCCCATCTGTAAGTGTTGGCATAGGACCCTGTAATGTTTTGTCTTGGAAGAATGGCTGTTCCCCAGTTAACTGAGGGACCAACTTTCATAGAAAAGTAAAGGCCTTCTGCCATTAAAAATAGGAGGAGTTTAGGTGTAATTGGTGGAAAAGGGGGTTGTCTTGAAGATGCTTTTTTGAATGTAACTGAAAACACAGGTTTGAAACAATGTTCAGCACTAGTAAGGCCACTTCTCAGATCTTGCAGTTCAGATTTTTTTTCCTCCAAATAACTCATGCAACTCTTTCCTTTTACAGAGTTTGTACAAATGATGACAGCGAAGTGAAGACGTTGTACAGAATGTGTTAAATTTCTTGTACAAAATTGTTTATTTGCCTTTTCTCTGTTTGTAACTTATCTGTAAAAGGTTTTTCCCTTACTGTCAAAAGATTATGCATGTATAGTAATTAGAAGGCCATTCCTCCATGTTTTTCTCCTTTATCTTACTGTCATTGTTCTGATTTTTGGAAAATTGATCTAAGTAACAAATGTTGCATGTGGCTTACTCTGGATATTTAAGCCCTTCTGCACATCTAAAGTTAGGTGGAGTTGGTTAATTGAGGGAACATCTGGATTGTCTATTAAAAAAGTAGCTTTCTTTAGGAGACTTAGGTATGACTAGTGTGACAAGTTACATAAAATAAGCCAGGATTTACCATGCATTAGCTGTCCCTTAGTTAAAGCAACATGCTGGTTCTAGTTCTCAAGTACATAAGAGTGTTTTCCCCTTTCTGTGATGGGAGGATAAGGACTCTTGCAGCTTAACTGCAGGATAAAGTGATGTGAATAGTATATATCATGTGGCTAATGCACGGTAAAAGTCACTCTCCTAGCTTACTTCACAGTAACTTGTTTGTGGCCATACCTGTAACATGTTGTTGAAGTGTGGAGTCTTAATGTTGTAGACGATTGACAGTCAACAATATGAAACTTAAGTTGCACTAATGCAAAACGGGTGATTTATCCAGGTACTCGTACACAAGTTTTTTTTGTACTGCTGGTCCTGTACCAGAAAACATTTTCTCCTCTTGTTACTATGCTTTTTAAACTTTGTTTAGCCACTTATTTTCAAAAAAATCTGCTTATGGCACGATTTGCCTCAAATCCATTCCAAGTTGTATATTTGTTTTCCAATAAAAAATTACAATTTACCCATACTGTTTCAATGTATCCTTGAATTATTTACAGGAATTGTTCAATGCAGTTGCTGCTCTGTGTTTCAGTATGTAGCAGTTTGGTTTGCTTATGCAATGGATTGGCTGTCTTAAAATAGCTTGGAAGGTGAAAACTTAGTCCTTAAACTCTGGCCCTTAATAGTATTGTTGACTTGAAGAAGCTTTCTTACTAGTAGTTTAAAATGTATTTTACAGTCTTGTGTGGAGCTTGGTGCTTCAATAAACTTACCATAGTGACTGGCTATGCCCACTATCTGTAGACATTGTGAACTGGATGTTGACCTAGTTCAATAGTTGACCTAAAATTAAAATTCCTTGTTCGGACAACTAAACCTGTTTGCTTTCTTTTAATTATTTTGGGGTTTATTCCCTGTCAGCTGCTACATTGGGGTAACTTAGTCTCACACTTGGGCTTTTCTGAAACTGCCATGTCTGAGTTGCCATTCAGGATGCAGTCAGCTCAAAGTACAGAAGGAAAACATTCTCTTCCTTATTTCTTATTGAGCTTGCAGTTGCTTCTAGCACTAGTGCACTAGTTTTTGTCAAGGTTTAAATTTTTTTTAAAGTGGAAGACAAACCTGGTTTCTACCAAGGACAAATCCAAGAACTCAAAAGAATGCCAGAGGCTGCTAGTGCCCATTGCCTCTTTACTCTCCTGGCAACAACTGACTTGACTGTACATATGCTATTATATGGTCACCTTGTTTGGGGATTCTGGTGGCCTTTAAACAAAGCATTGGCCCCTGCCTCTGGGTACCCTCACTGGTCCCAGCAGAGCAGCTACCTAATGTTTTAAACCTGTTTTAATCATCTTTGATATATTTATAATTACAGTGAGCTTATAAAATTAGGACAGCTGTTCAGGCTGAATTCAGGAACACTTGAGTGTTTATGGTCACTGATCTTAAAGCTCTGCTCTCTGAGGACTATGAACAGCTCTGTTGGTTTTCCAGAGGAGGCTTGTCAAAAGTGCTTTGATAGCCAGCATCAGAATTCCTTAGAATTGTTGTTTGTGTGCTGGCAATCTGATTCAAGAAAGCTTATCTAAATGCAGTCTAAATTTCCTAGCAGTTAGCATTTGCCTTCTACAAAATAAGTGATCAAACCAATGCTTCTATCCAGTCTTCATCCTGTGCTCTAAGAGCTTGGGGTGAGACATACTTTAGATGGCATAGATTGAGGGGAATTTTACAGAACCATCAGAACAACCACTTGAGATTCTGAATTGCTGGAGTATTGGAAGTCACATTTTCATAGGTAAGTAATGCAAACAGGGATCTGACGAGTTTTTGGTTTAGCCAGTCTGGTGCCGTGACTTTCAATAGGCTGGAAATCACACTTAACCCATTCGGTCTTCTGCTACAGCTTAGAATGCATGTGGAAACATCTAAGGTGAAAAGAGGAGGACCTTCTCCACTAACAAAATATCCCAATATTCTGAGTTTAGAAGGGACGCACAAGGATCACAAAAGACTACCTTGGCCAAGAGAATTGCCTTTGCTAAGATGAATGTGTGAGAAGGCCGCTTCTATTTACAGTCACTTTAGCTGCTCCCTGCTCGGGATGTTTTAGTCTCAGGAATCAAAGCTGCTGGTTTTTTTTAGGGTGAGTGTCCATGTTCCTGTTATGTAAAGGAAATCCCTGATTTCGAGGTCAGTAAATGAAGTCTTCCAGCCCTGCTTAATTCTTTTAACTGCAGAGTGGGAGATTTCAGTACATTCTGCTAATGGGTGAATGTCCTCTGAGATAGTCAGTCAAGTGTAGTTGAAGGTAATGGCATTGGTCGTGAACCTTCTAGCTGAGGTGCGCTTGCAGGTGCTTTTGCAATTGTGAAACATGCCTTGGGTCACTCTAGGTGGATTTCTGGATATGTGTGTGTCAGAACATTCTGAAATTGCAAGTTCAGCTTCTGATAGCTTTACGAGAGATAATCCATCATCCTGTCAAATATGGTGTAGGTTCTCATGTTCTGTTCCAGCTAAAACAAAAGCCTCTGTGGCACAACAGTGCAGTAAAACAGCTGGTGGTGTTTTAGTCCAAAGTGGACACTGAGGTGGGAGATCTTAGGCCCAAAGAGTTCTCCCATACTGTGTAGGCCTAGAGGGATATCCTATTGATCTGTGATGGGAGGGAATGAAGACGGCCAGATTAGTCTTAGTAGTGCCACTGGAAAGGGGAAATGGGCATAAATTTGAAAATACTTTCTTTGAACAGAAGAAAACACTTTTACAGTAAACAATAAAACACAGATGTTGAACTTCTGTGCAGATTCAAAACCCAGCTGATGAGGTGCTGGGCAAATGTCTCCAGCAGGTCCTGCTTTGAGCTCAGGGAGGTGGACTATGTGATCTCAAGAGGTTTGTGCCAAGCTAAATGATTCTCAGAAATGGAAGTGCCCCTGCTAGCTTCCTGGGCATACTGTTGTGTCCAACCCTACTTTCATCTGGTGATCCTTCCAATGAAGGAGGAAGCACAGTTGCATGCCACAGCCTGGTAAGTTTCACAGTAGGTCTCTAACTCGTCCTAGTGTTAGGAATCACCAGACAGAACTTAGACACTGTACCTCAAGATTTGTAGGTGAACTTTCCTGAAAGAACTTCCCTGATCACTTGTGGCTGTGGGGTTTTGATGGGGGAAATACATGTCTGGATGAGGAATAGTAGCTGGTCAATTTGCAGCCTTAGGACAACATTTAATAAATTAATGATAGCTAATGGTTAGAGGAGAAGGTTAGTGAGGATTAAGGGCCTGCTAATAAGATCAGTCTTATTATTTGGGTGGTAATACAGCTCAGAAGGCAGATGAGCAGGTAATGCAGGAGTGCCTCTGATGGCCCCACTACAGGTGATGTGAACTGGGTATTTTGGCTTTCAGACATTGGTCCCTAAAGACTTGGCTTTCAGGACCAAAGCAGCTGTGTCTGCTGCTCCGTTGGAGTGGGCCATGCTTGGAAATTGTTCACTGACAACCTGGGCAGAACGAGTAGTAAAATTACTGCTTTCCTGCATTTGTGTATGTCACTTCTATGACTAGGCTGTGTTGATTGGACTCAGTCCAGTTAAGAGAAAAACTGGTTTGCTAACTGTTGAGTAACTAAGGGGAGTTCCCATAGACCAAGATTAATCTCATTTCCAGTGAGGGTGGGTGGAAAATACTGGAGATACTTGAAAATTTCTCCTTCAAATATGGCTTTTCCATGGAAGTCTCCATGCTGTAATGGACAATTAAGAAAGTTTAATTCCGCTTTTTAAATAATAGGCCTTTCAGTTAAAAACATTTAGCTCAGCAAAACTTCTGTAAAACTGAATCTTGAAAAGTATTCTTTTTTTTTACCAATCTTTTTTTACCTACAAGAATAGTAGGTTTTTGAGACGGCATTGCATATGAATATTCTGGGGGGTGCAATGTGAGTATAAAGAAAGAAATATCATGTTCAACCAAAAGGGACAATTCAGAAAAAAACTTGCATACTGTATTTTATACCTATGCTTAACAGAACCTCAAAGAGGAGATTGAATCATCTTTGGGACAGAGAAAGAGATGATGGAGAATTTAAGAGATCTATTTATGCCTGCTGTTATCATTAGTTCAGAGTTGTGATTGGAATGAGGAGAACTAGCTTGTATCTGCTCCAGTTTCTGGTTTTGAGAAAAGTTCTCTCCTACAAGAACAGGTGCAGCTTGTCAGGATATCTATTTCCTCTTTTTGAAGAATTCATTTGCTGATAGCTGAATATACACCAAAAAAAGAAAAGGTTTTTTAGGACTTAAACTAAGTTTGTGAAGAAAATATAGAAATGATTGGAGTAGGGATGGGGACCTTAATTGTCCAGTTTCTTGTAGGAACAAGTCTAATGTCATAACGTCATTTTCAGATGACATAAAATAGTTTTGAAATTGTTGACTCCCTTCAAGCTTCTCCTTAAAAAAATACTTCCTGTGGCTTTTTCAATAAGAACTGTGGTGAAGAGGGCATTTATTTCAGTGTGCTGAATGTGAGAGTCCTGAGGTACTGTTCAAGAAATTGTGCAAAGATCAACTGGGACACCTTCAGACGCAGAAGATTCAATAAAGATGACTTTAACAGTAATAGTCTAAAGATGAGGTGTATTCCCTGCACTCCTCTGGTTGGCTGATGTGACACATTAACTCTTGGTGACATTATTGAGAGTTTCGGGTTCAGGCTGTTGAAGAACAGGTCTGCTTTTTACTGGGTGCTGTATGTGTGCAGAGGAGCAGATAGTTCCTGCTCTAAGATCCTGCCATACAAACAGGATGTTGTGCAGTGTTGTGTAGTGACTGTACAATGATACTTGGCTTTTTTAGGAGGTGCTGAACAGGAAATAGGAGTGGAAAAAGGAGGTAAAGGGAATGAAAGAATATAGAATTAGGAGAATAGCATGAGTGGAAGACAAAAGTTTGATGCAAATGTCTAATAATTGATCCAAGATGAATTCACTGCTATTTTCTGAATTATAGCAACACCCTAGGTCTGGAACCCCTGCCTTGCTCCTGCAGGGTGTTCTCAAATGGCATGGGTGATAGCTGGGTTTGTACATCTCTAGTGGCCCCCACAGCTGGAATAGAGTATTTAGATTGTTCTAATTGCATAATCCTCATCTTGCTGATCAGACCTGTGGGTAGGCAGGTACTTGCTCAGGACTTATGCTTCCCTATTAGTAAGCGAGTACTTTTATCAGTAGTAATTGACACCCTGATCAGCAAACAATACCAGCTCTCCATTCAGCACCTCTCCCTTAGTCATTTAGGTTTCACCATCTTGTGCTGGCTGGTTCCTTGTGACAAGGCAACCCCTCAGAGGTCAGACAGGTATTCCCCTTCCTTCCGGGTCTGACAGGCTCCAGGTTTGGATAGCTGCTGATTTATCAACACAACAGCACATCCCTGGTCCTGTGGTGCCTTCTTAAAAGGCATGTGCTCTTTGGCAGACAGAGAAGTGTTACTAATGGCCCTAGAGAGAAGGAATTTCTGCTAACTTTTTGTGTGTCCAGAATTGCGGAAAAGTTGTCTGTTTCTGGAGTGAGAGCTAATTTATTTTTTAAAATAAGTAAAGAGTTTTTTCACCCTGCTAAAATACACAGCTCTTGAAATAAAAGGGGAAAATGAGGATCAGTTCTCTCCCATCTTCCCAGTCTGTCATGATTTCTGAATCATTAGATGATTTGCAAGCCCAGGAAGGCTGTGGGGTTTCACAGTTCCCTCTATTTTTAAGGTCTCTAAGAGTCTGACTACCATAATTTTTTTCCTATTAAATAATCACTGCTTCTCAAATACTAATTAAACCTGAGGCCTTCAAAAGACCTTTGAAGATCCCTGTGTCTGAAGTGGAAATGCAGAGACTTTTATTGCTTCCAAATTAGCCACACAGACTAGGAAAATCATCATTTAAGGTCTACTCTAAAGCTCTATGGTCAGTGTAGTCTTTATGTTGATTCAAAAGGTCTTGAATATGCTTAAAAATAAAGCTTCTTAATGGATTAGGATGTGTGACAATTTCCAGTAATTTGGAATTGATTCACAAAGCAATGTAATATGTCATTAGAATTTTTCCTTTTTTTAAAGATGGTGGAATTAAGACACTGCATAATTGATTTGCATTTTCAGCTCAGAATGCTAGGCATTTTTCCATGGAATTAATAATGGAATTTATTTATACATACATTGCACTTTTAAAAGGCTGCCAAGATGGAAAGTATTAGAGGATTGTCTTCTGTTGACTCTCTGAGGAAGTCATCCCCACCAGGCAGATTAAAAGTCAGTTTGCAAGTGCATATGAAAGCCAAGAGCAAAGGAGCACTTTAGCAATTCTTCTTGTTGTTCTAATTATTTGTTATTCTACCAATAGGACAAGTTTCTTCGTTTTTGAAATGGACTGTGATGCCCAGGCTAATCATGAAGGGAAGTTAAGCGTCTCTCCTAGCTTTTTCCATCCCCTTCCACCACAGCAGCATAACTGGATTGATGCTGTGGGGGTTTCTGCAGGCAGTAGTTTCCCTAAAACCTTTAAAATCCTTTTGTGGTTCTTTGCTGGGCTTTGGAAGGAATGCTGCAAAATAATCTCCTTCTGTCAGCTCTTTCTTTCCCTAAGGAAGCATTAGCTAAGGAGACCCATCTCCACACAAGTCTGATGAATTCTTCCTGTAGTCCAAGCTGGAGGCCTCTAAATTGCCATGATGTAGATTAATCATTTA
Organism: Pomatostomus ruficeps; assembly: GCA_013400735.1. NCBI lineage: Eukaryota > Metazoa > Chordata > Aves > Passeriformes > Timaliidae > Pomatostomus > Pomatostomus ruficeps. Next base: position 99,887 of record VYZT01055696.1, on the reverse strand, counting down.
CCTGGCATAAATTGCACTTGAACCTGGGTGTTATTGCCAATATTCTGATAAATTCTCTTCAACTACTGAAGAGACATATAAAATGCTTTTGCTGTTTTTCTCTTCTTAGAAAGTAATCTTCACTACACAAGCCATGAAATTGGGGAAAATGGAAAGGGGTTCATATGCATGGTCCTTGCTTTCTTGGCTGCCTCTTATCTAAAGATAAGTCTGCTTCCATGTTAGCAGTCAAAAAATAATTAAAATCAGTCCTTTGCTTGTGAAGCACATTGGAAGTATCATCAGTCCTGAGACCTTATTTGTTATCTGCATTTGTGAGAAAAGTACCTCCTTATATTCTCTCTGTGAAGGACAGGCAAGCAGCTATTGAGGTGCTTTGCTGAACAGCCTTAAGCAAACTGGCCATTTTCAGAGAACATCTGATGCAATTACATTTTCTATCAGAAGCATGGGGAAAATGCATCCACTATTCAAATATCTATGTTTTTGTCTTCAGCCCTTGTCCAGCCCTCTGGTCTGCCCCTAGCCAAAGCAGCCTGTTTTCACCAAAAATGCTGGTAGTTACATCCATTCACTGTTAGTTTAGTTGGATAAAAGGAGTCATGTAAATGGTATCCCCCACTTGAGTTGGGCCTTTTTTTGTCAAAGGGGAAAGGCAGATTTTAACTTGCCAATCATCCCAAAGGGCAAAATGTCACTGCTGATCTAGTACAACTCTGAGGAATACTCTAGCCTTTTCAGACAAGAGGCTTCTCTTAGCTTTTCATAGCTCTGCATTGTTTTGCTATTTCAATAATTTTCATAAGAATCTATTTATAATTTCATTGATGAAACAATTAGGATGCTGTATTGATTTGTGCTTTCATCAGTTTTTGACTAATTAAAATAAAGACAAATTGAGAGTTTCCATTTCTAATCTCACTGTAGAGAATAAATTGCACAAGAAAATAAATTTACTTCCTCAATCAGCCAATACTAATAGTAGTTATGCCATGTGAGATTGCCTGCAGGAAGCCTAACTCAACAAGTGAAGCCCCCACACAGTTTTAAAGGAGAAGGCAGAGGAAGGTTATCTATCTGTAAACCACAAGCTTATATCTTGCTACTATGTGCTTCTATGTGCTTTCATCCTGTTTTGGGGGTATGTCAGGGAAAAATGGTAGCAACATACTTGTTTAAAAACACCCTCAAGAAATCCCAGCACCTTATATCTTAAAGACACAGAAGCATTTATATGAGAGAGAGGAACAATAGCTGTGGTCCACTTTCAGAGTGTAGGTGGGTGGAGGCTCTAGGAATGGTTATTTTGTAGCTAATATATGACCTTTAATGTCTGCTTCAGCTGAGATTTAAAATATGTTTCTCAGAATATTTTGCTCTTGTGTTTTCACAATTTTCATGTATAAGAAGTAGGTTGGTTGGGTTTTCTTAATTCCCCCAGGTAGACATTTGAGTATTGTAGTTAAAGATACACATTTTTTCATATTTGTCCTCTTTCGTCAGTTCTCACCACCAGTCTCCCCTTTGTGGATGCAAGCAATCCCCAAATAAACCTACATATTTACCTTTTGAGTTTTTGTGAAAAGAACAGCCATTGCTGCTCCTCCCTCGTCTTGGTCTTATTTCCTATTCAAAATACAGAGCTGGTATGTTTAACTGTTTGATGAACTCCAGCAATTCCGACTATTTTGGGTCCACAGTCGTTCTTGTGAGATAACTTCATTTTGCCAACAGAGGTGCTTTTAACTCCACTGTTCAGAAGTTGTCTATACTTGTGGGCGGTACTTTTTGTCCTTAATCTCTGTGCTTGAGATAGCATAGGGAACAGGAGACTGTCTAGGGTGACAGCAAAAAAGCTCTTCACCCCTTGAACAGAGATTTTACCTCTTCAGTCAAGCTTAGAAGACTGTTCAGAGCACCTACAGAGGACTATTGTATACAGTCTACATGAACCTGTTGCCATGCATAAAACAGCCCCAGTTCAGATCCTTACTCTTGCTCATATGTATATATTCTAATTCACTCATCATGGGGAGGGTCTATCTCCTCTGCTAACTTGCAGCCTTAAAGAAGATCCCAGCAAGGACATTCTTTTCCAGGCTTACTTGCTGTTTGGCACAGCACAGCAATCTCAGTAATGTGGAGACAAAAACAAAAGTGGCATATGAATATTGAGCCATTCAGTCAAGCTACCCACAGCTATAAATCTGACATTCTCAGCTCATTGTGAACTAACTTACCAAAGAGGTTTTTGGTTATTTTTCATTTATAATTCTTCTATCTTTGTTTGAAGACATAAGTCTTAATTTTTATCTTAAAGTGTTTATTTTTCCCCCAAACATTTTCTATTATAATAGAGCAGTTTTGTGCAACTATTTCATTATAAATAGTGCTTTAGAAAATCACTGGAAACCTTAGCTTTGTGGGGAGCTGTGCTTAAGCAAGAACAGAACCTTGAAAAATAGCTCTGCAAAAGGATGGGCCAAACTCATGAGTCAGTTTCTTCCTTCAGTTCTACCATACTGGTCTTCTCCATCATGTGGAAATTTGGGAAGTATTGGTAGCTTGAAGGTCCTGTCATCCTGCTGCCTGTGCTGACTTTTTCTTCCGGGACATTAACAGTACACCAGGACGTTAAACCCTCAGGTCTCTTCCAGCTCCCAGGTTTGCATGCAAGTAAAGCAGATGAAAATTATGTGATAGGAAAACTGATTTATGTATTTCAACATTGAAGCACACCTCTGACTCCCATTTATATACTTCAACTAAAGGCCACTGAAGTCTCCTTTTAATTTCAGTGGTATCTGGACCAAACCCTCAATCTTGACTATCTGTCGGGTAGGTCCTGATAGAGTTTATTCTTAAGGATATGCTTAATTTCATCCCCATTTAATAACGCAGTTAAATGTGTCATTAACTCAAGTAAGAGGTGAAGCCTGTGCTAAAAGCCAAGCATGAACTTTGCTGAACTGGGACTTAAATACTAATTTAATTCAGAGGCTATCCTCACTCAGGATTTGAAAAATAGGGCTTCTGCAGACACACAGCCCTGATAGATTATTGCTGTGGATACAGATCTTTCCGGATCAGAGCTATCTAAAATCCAACCATTTCAAAGAAAACACTGGCTTGTTTGTGCCCTGTCATGTACACAGGTCCTTCACTTTATAGTAAATCTGGCTACACTGCCTGGGTGTACTCATAATGAAAGCCAGTTATTTTGAAGTAAAAACTGGTAGAAACTATTGATAAAACAGAAACCATGTCAGCAGTGCCTTAACTCACCATAATTGCTTCTTTTTCAGTCCAGGTGGTTTGTTTTGTTCTGCAGACCCAAGGACCTCAAAAATTTACTTCAGTAAGTACTATACAAATGAGTATTTCCACTAATAAAATATGCATGGACATCTGAAATGCAAAACATGTACATAAATTGCGGTGTGTTTGCTGAGGCATAGGAGCTCTATGTGTGACCTGAGCACATGGGAAGTAATTCAAATCAGCTTAGCAATAGCTAAGCTGGCAATCCAGAGAGCTGCAAGGGGCTGCCTTATTTAAATAAGCTCCAACTTGCCAGAGACTAGAGGCACTATTAAATGAGGTCCAGTGAATGCCTCTGTGGTGGCCTATGTAGTTACCTCCCCATTACTGACTGTGGTCCTGTCTTGGAAGTTGCCCCTTTCCACAGCAAAACAAGCAGAACAGAAGGTGTGCCCCACCCCAGCTTCTTTATTGCCACAGTCTGCTTCTTGCTTTAAACTGCAGGTGAAGTGAAATTTAAGCTGAACCAACAGACTTCCCACTGAAGCTGTTGAGGCACTGACTATATTCTCTTAACATCACTGTGAGCATGGCAACTGCAAATATGGTGTTAGTAACTCCTTAAATTATTGCAAAAAGGTGTGATAAGCTCATCTGTTAATACCGTAACAATCAACACCAGCTTCATCTCAGCTGGTGTGGGAGGTCCTGTTACCCTCATGACTTAGACCTGTGGCTTTTGTACTCTGTGGCACACCAGGGCATTGGTCTTTCAAGCACAGCTTGCAAAGAACTGTATTGCAGGGATTGTCTTTTTAATTGCAATGAGACAACTGCCAAAAAAAGGCAGTGCATCAGCTCATGTTTATGGGGTTTACAGCCAAAATATCTTCAGATGGCTACTTACACACCTTAGCTTCCTTTTTGTGACTCTTCAATCTTGAAGGTCCTTTCTGGTGCACATAGTGAAAAGCAATATATGTTAACCATCCTCTGAAAAACAGACAAGATAAACAGTGTTTTATTTCTTCCCTTGTAAGGGTTTAAAAGAACTAAGAGTATCTGCCAGATTTACAAGGAGGTGTGTTTTGGCAGTGTGGCTAAGATTAATTCAGATTGTAGATGAGCCAAAGGATGAATATTTCTGCTGCTGAATACAGGAGCGAGTGCATCGGATGCATATCATGTCTATGTAGCAGAAAAAAATTATCTGTAAAATTTTCTTCTTGCTTAAATTACAATTCCATAAAACTTAAAATGCCTTCAACCCTTTCAGTATTGAGGCCAACTCTAATTGCTTCAGTAGTAGCATGACTTCTCTGGCCTCTGTAATACAATTCCTGATTTACTGCAAGAGATCAAGCTCAAGGCCACTGCAGCTCCATTTTACGACTTCATTCAATATATTATGTATGTTGTTTATTAAATTGTCAGCTATCACTGCACGGGCAATACCAACCTGTGTAACTATACTTCCCATCTGTGGGTTTGGCTCTGCACTGAATAGCCCTCTAGTCACACTCTTCCCAGTAAAGAACAAAAAAGCAAAAAAAAAGGCCCTCAAACCTGAATCTTGATGTATTCTCACTGAACAATGCTCAAGTTACCCTACCACTGGAGTATTACAGGAGGGGCAATAGCTTCAGACAGAGAGACTGGGATTTAAAAACTGGTATCTTCAGTTTACCTGAGGTTGCTAAATTGAAAATGCAAGTATGACTGCAGTCTCTTCTTCCAACAGAACTAGATGATGGGCTGTGCTGAACAGCTGGAAAATGGCAAAGTCTCCAGTCATTACTACGCTTCACAAGATGGACATCTGTTATGGGCCAAGCTAGGCACCTAAGGGAATCCCTACATGACCTTCTGCAGGAAGGCTTAGGCTTTCTCTGCCCACATCCCAAGCAGGTGCATGCTGCAGACTGGAGAGAAGCCAAGCAGCCATGTTAGGGGGGCAATAAGCATGAGTTAATACTCCCAGCCTCCCAGCAGGATTACTAGGTCAGATTTGGCACTTTACTCCTGGGAACTGTGCTCCTGGCTCCAAGTGGCTCATGTTTGGGAGACACAGCTCAGCAGCACCAGTATCTGACATGGGTAGGATTAATGGAAGAGAAGAACGAAGTGCCTGAACGAAGCATCTCACCTCCCACACCCCAGAACACTGTAGGCTGTGCATCCAATTCCCAGGTGCTTTGTTCTCCTCATTCCCTTCATAGGGATGATAGGCACCTAGCTCAGTGTTGTGAACGACAGCATTTCATTTTGGTTTTAGGTATGGCATTATCAGTGTTACAACATCCAAAATGGCATTAAATATCGATGTGTTATTTTGGATCTTCCCCAAGGACCAGAATCTGACTTTTTAAAAAATGGTATTTTGTTAGGAAACATGTGTTGAGGAGTCTATTAACCTCTCTACTGCTGACACTCAAGGCTGTCTGTGCAGCAATTTGTTACAATGCCACTAAACCTGGCAATTTAATTATGGGATGCGAGTTCTTTCTTCTCTGTTGTGAAGTGAACATAGTCATCACTTTTTTCTATTTTTGCATGAAAATGATTCATTATGAAGAATGTACTGTACTACAAAAGGGATGGAAGAAAATCGTTCCATGATACATGTTGGGAGACAGAAGCAATGGCTTGCTGCTGTGATTCACGCTTGTACTGCCCAGGCATTCCGAAAATGGTTTTCTTCACAATTAGCCACGAAATCTGTAAACCATAAAAGGAAAACCGTCAGTTTAACAGCAAGTGATTCCGGCTGGCTGCTTGAAATAAAGGAAAGTGATAATTCATGGAGCAAGTGACATGTCAAAACTTACTGGACATTTTCTCCTAATTAACTTTCTAATCAGGCAGCCCACACTGGCAGTCTTTGCTCTGAAACGGAAAAGACTTACTGTGTTTCAAAAATTGATACGGTCTGATGAGAACCAATCCCTGATACTTATTATGGTGTGTCTATGTCATAGTGCCCTCCGTGCAGCCGCTTGTTGAGGACAGGGGAACATAAGGGATTGGCTGAAGCACAGCCCTGCTTCCCTGGACAGCTGAGGGGCTCCTGCCCACATATTCCCTGTGGAACAGACTTGGCAGAGAGAAGGCAGTGAGTAGGCTGAGCCCTGGCAGATTGCTCTTCCCCCAGTATAACAAAAAAGTGAAAACAACACTGCTGAGAGCACTCAGCTGGATGTCAGCTGAAATATGAAAATGTGGGTGTTGCTTCCCTCAACGAGCCTTTTTGCATTTTTGGGGCCTCCTCAAGCTTGGCATAACTAGGTATGTCTCAAGAACAGCATGCTCCTTCCAAGGTTTTGTATGAGGTCTGAGGATCTGTTATCTTTGACTATGTTTAGAAGTTTACAGTAATGAGACAGAATGAAGCTATAGCTAATGACGCCCCTCTTACAATTTATAGGCAGAGTATTTATTAACACATGCATCCTGAGAGCTGACCTGTACTTGGGAATGACTCTGGGAAAACATATATACACAATTATTACTACAGAAGCAAGGACAATTTATTACAGTTGCTAATTTACTTTAAGCCAGAATCAGCAGTGATAATTCTTGTGTACATTCTGCCCTGTGTCTGCCATACCTAACTCAGCCATGGTCTTGGCTGTATTTCTTAGAGTAGCCAGAGAGCCCTTTTAGAACTCCAGCAAGAATCTTTTTGGGCTGAATCTTTTTGCTGATCAACAATCTTAAGGTGCCAGTAATTTCTAGATATCTGATGAGAATGAGAAAATGGTTGGGTTTTTTTTATGTCCTGAGTTATCTATGCCTTGTCATAATTATAATTCTAGGTAAAATAGTATTTTTAAGAAATAAAATAAGCATCACTACAGTTCCTCAGTGTTTATTTGAAAGTACAGCAGAGGATTGTATTAAGACCAATTATCATGGGACAGATGCTCTCATTTAAGTAAAAGCTAACCTTTTATTTGAAAATCCTTTAGGATCTCATTAACTGCTCCATGCCAGGTAACCCCTTTTGGTAGGAGAGCTGTTCTGAGTAAACAGCAACTTCTTAAATGAGTTACAGATACTGTTATTATACAATAATTTGCAACAAACTGTCTCTAACACTTCTAATATTGTACTTGCAGCCTTGGAATTTCAGCCAGAATCTGGAGTGCTTTATGGACAAACTAGAGCTGCTTGGCTGCTGATTTGGAGAACACATTTATACATCGTGTTTATTTTGCTGTGTAGCTGTTTTGTGCCAGAAATGTTCTCGTTTGACCTCAAGCTAACAACTAGTTATAAATGGCATCTGTGCTGAGGTTTTTGATCGTATACCCTAAGTAATCTCATAAGCAAGTGCTCCCCTTCTAAATTTCATCATCATCACCATAATGACACAAACTGATGCACTAGTACAGTGCCACTATGTGTGGGGGCTAGCTTTTCAATTTCATAAGTGCATATCAACATCCTGGGAATGGCTTAAAATACAGTCACGGTCAGGAAAAGGATTTTGTAAAGGTGATGACTCTGTGTTCTCTATTAATTCTGAATTATAAACATAGCAGAATATACGCAAGTCCTACTTTCCAGATTTTTGTTTTTATCCTGGTATTAACTGTCATGAGAAAGCTCTGCGCTATTAACAGTCTCAGGTCTATTGCTAAATGTTAGCTGCTCCACATATAAGAATTTTTCTTTGTCATTTCAGCATTTCCAATATTCTTTTAATTAACACCCCCTCCAAAACAGTCTTTTAAGAGTCACGATCCCAAGGGTCTGTGACTGTCAGGATTAAGGGCTCCTGGGATTTCTTTCTGGGGTCCTGACTGTGTCAGGAAGGGCCTTTCCCACTAATCACCTTTACTTACTCAAGTCAAATTTGCTAAACTTAAAAATTAAGGGCCCAATCCTTTGTTAGCTCTTACTCAAGAAAGTGGCAGCACGCTTTGGTTTAGCTCAGTGAGAAGGATCTTGGGCCTCCAAAGACCAGTTTGGTTATGCTTTTCCCCTTCCCTCCTGCTCATCACGGAATGCTTAACTAGGTCTCTGAAGCTGACACGTAGTCTCAGGACAGCCCTGCAGCTGCTGCTGAGGGTCAGACCAGCACCGCTCAGGCTGCCACCATCCAGCAGGGACAGGCTGGAGCTCAGGCGTTCGGCTACGACTGTCACGCTTGTAAAACTTCTGCCCCAAGCACTCCAGTCCCTTTCTGCAAGCCTCTGAAGCTTGATTTTGTAGTGTTCGGTCACTGCAGTGTTTGTTTCACCACTTGAGCGGCATCCTGGCCTGTGGATTATGTCCATGGCTGCCTTCCCTCACTAGCTCTGCTGCTTGCTTTCCCCAGCACACCAGAAACTTGAGTGTAGCAGGAAATCTTCTTACTCTTCCTTGTTCCACAAGAAGAAAGTAATCTCCTCCTCGACCTTGTCTGACCATTTGGCCTTTTCTTTGATGAAGGAGAAAACACGCATAATTTACAAACCAATCCCACATGGCATAACAACATCCAGCTAAAAGGATTTGTTCCTATCTCTCTCCAGGAGACCACAATATTTGAATATGTCAAATGTATATAGAAAAATCTCTGCAAATATAAGAGAACCAAGGCAAACATTGCCATTTCTCTGGGAGACTGCTGCAAGCCTGTTTCCATTTCTGGCTTTTGGGTGTGGTATTAAGGTGCTTGTACCTTCTTTCTTACTTCTCTTTTGAAGCACACTTAATAGCTATTACTAACCAGCAGCAACTGAATCCTTGTCCTAGAATCCCATCAATGAAGCAGCTGTAGAATGAGAACAGCAGTATTTGTAATGGCAGGGTGCAGCACAGGCTGACTAGCTTGTAGTCTGTCACATACTCTACCTACTTCCCCAGCCATCTGAGGTCAAAATGCTTCAAGAGCCAAGAGAAATCTATTAATATCATTCTAAGTGTCGTGGCTGAGGTCCAGGTAAGGAGAGCCTCAAACAGGTATCTTTAGAGAAGCAAAATTCTCTATTTCCCATCTATAGTATGACAATGAATAATCTGCTTTTATGGGTAGTCATTAAATGGTCACAAAATCAGTATCAGTGTGGTTTATCTGCCGTGCAAGTAACAGTAACGGTGGATGTGAGATCTGCCAAAACTGTGGTCTGTTTTGGAGAGCTGACTTGTCAGAATTCTTTTCATTCATAAACCTGCTTTCTTTTGTCATCTGCAACCTCTGTCATGCTTTCCCCTTGTTGCTCATTCTTTTTTCCACTTCTCTGTCTTGTCAATAGGATTATACTTGGCATCCTACCCACTTTTATTTCAAACATACCAACTTTGATCTATATGACCTTTTATTCTAGCTGACCAACATGAGAAAAATTATGATACAAAACCTAGGGAAAATGCTGTTAAAATTTAAGAAAGAAATCCAGTAAGCTTCCTTCTTTTATAATTACTTATTGTATTTTGTGTTTACTATTTGTCATAAGGTTGATCTTTAGGATACAGGTTTCTAAGCTTCCCATCCTAGATGACAGGAGTATTTGATGGCACATTCATTTATTCAGAATGATGAAGGCTAATTCTTTGTTAGACTGCAAAGGAAAGACATCATGCAGTTTTTTTACTGTGCATCTCATGACATTTTCTATTTAAATGGGACTTATATGGTTCATGAGTTGGCCTTAAATCATCTACATGCTGTCACTAAGCATTTTCTTAACAGCTGTTCTTTCCTTTAGTTAATTACTTATCAAATGTCAAAATGTGATGGCTGAGTGAAATGTCCAGTTATCTGAGCAAACCCTAACTTCACAATCATTTTCTGTAGACAAACAAAATTAAGTGCTACATGAAAAATCATGAGACATTGTAGCTGCACAAAAGCTTCATTTTTATGCCTGACTAAACCTGACAATCAAAAAATAAGAGAGGGGAGCAGGGAGAATGAATAAATATACATTGCCCTACCTAATGGTTATGAATGGGTTTAGGATGGACCAGAGCTGTTAAAGTTGTGAGGGTTTTTTCTGGAGACAAATATAAAATCCTTTTATGGAAGATTATAATTCAAAATTGACTAGTGGAAGTTGCTGGGGTTTTTTTTCAGATGAGTATTCCAAAATCTGCTCATTTTCAACAAAATAGATGCTTTCATTCAAGATGGGACTGACAACCTGAAACTTCTGGAGAAGCAGACATGACTGTAATAACTGATCAGCATTACCTATATCTGCTGTGGCTATAAAATTATTATTTGGGTTTGGTTTGGAATGGGATTGAAGGCTGAATTATCTGTTCAAAAATGTAAGCTTCAGCTCATTTCCCAGTAAAAAAATAACATAGCCATTAGAAAGAAACACATAAATACAAAGAAAATGCATTGCATAATATGCTAAGGCTATTTTAGTGTGCTTTTCCTCTTCACAGAGTTGATATGTATTTTCTTAATCGCAGAGATCAACTTCCAAATATAACTAGGCATGCCTTTTCTGGATTGCTTTTGATTGCTTCGATTGCAGCAATTTCAAGTTTGGGCTTAAAATGAGGTAAGAATATGTAGAGAAAAGCTTGAGGTATGGCATAGTTTGCTGTCAAGGTTTACAAACAAGTGATATGGATAGGACTTCAGTTTCATATTAGGAGGAACTTCCCTAAATAATGTTCCTTGTTAGTTCTCCTGTAACCCCGAAATGACAGGAGATGCTAAAATAACATGAGAATTTTATACCAGTGTCTATCAAGTCTACTCAGAAATAAGCCTTTAATGTGTCACTGACAAAAAAAAAAAGTGAGGCCAGAATCTTGTTATATATACAAAAGTACTTTAGCTCAATAGGATGAGTCTACATTTATTTTAAACCTTGCAGGTGTTTCTGTGAATGAAGAGCGAGGATCAGAGTATCTCAAGAATGAAATATCTGTTTGTAGTTCTGCTCTGGAAAGTGTAGCTCTCGTTTGCACATCTAAAGCCCACCGGTTAAAAAGCTCCAGGGAAAGGAGCAGAAAACCCTGGCTGAGCTCAGCAGCAGCTTGAGCTGTCCAGCAAACAAAGGCAGGAGGACTATGGTGAAAGATGACAGGCAGTGGTTTTGCTCTGAGGACTGGAAAAGAACGTACCAGCATGTGCTGCCTTATTCTGGGACTGTGTTAACTCACAAAATGTGAGTATGACTCCCTGGAGAGGGAAAAGCAAGGAAGCAATATAAAAAGAGGTTACATCCCTACAAGGCATTCCCATCACCAAGCAGGGGAAACTGAGGCAAAGAGTCGTTGCCTGCAGTGCTGTGAGCAGACATATTTTCCTTTCATTCTATATAAAAACTGGAGCTTATTTACCGCTCTTCTGTTAGTCCTTTTTCCTCCCTTCTTTGCTTGTTAGGAGGGAAGTATGGCCTATCATGGCAGTTCAGGGAAAATATTTTCTTTTCCAGTGCCCTGAGCAAAACGAAATCTTCCTCCTTTTTGTTGCTAATTATACCTAAGAAAAGAGTTGCATCTACTGTTTGTAAGTAGCAAATTATTCTGTGCAATCTGAATGCAGTCTAAACAATGATGAAATATTTAGAAATTAGTTGGTAGTGATGCACTGGAAGATAATGAAGTTCTCAGCTCCTTGTTTATATTACAGCATCCATATGTAATGTTTGGTAATGTATTTGCTGTGACATTGACGAGATTATCTGCATCAGTTAAAATGAGTGTTAATTTATAATCAACTGTGGTTGGAATACTGTTCCATGGCATTGAGTTATTCACAACAAGAAATGTTCCGTTAATGAATCCAAGAGACTAAAGGACAGGATTTAAAAAAAAAAAAAAAAACTGCCTAGAAGTGCTAATGATGTTCTTAGGCAATTTTTTTTTTAATTCCAGTGTTTCTTCAAAATACCTGCTTACTTTGAAACCAGTACTTATAAGAAGTTTCTTCCTTGTACATTGCTTTCCTTAAAAGTGCTTGCATCAATGAAAATACTATAAATAGTATGGAGGGTCAAAAACTAAGACAGTTTTTTAAAGAACCATTTGGAAATAGGAGAGACCCCTGAACTGAGAAATAACTGTCTCCTTTTACTCCAGGAACTGATAATTTGGCATATACACTGCAGGATGTTTTCCCTCGGTTACATGCTCATTGTCTGAGCTGCACCAAGGACTTGCAGGATGTGCAGCACACTGTAAAGCCAGGCTGCTAGAAATCAACTGTGAGAAGTGAAAGTTCCTCTTCAGCATCAGTGCTCATTCTTCATTGCTTGATTGGGGTGATCTCGTGCTTTCCAAGAGCTCATATGCATGCTCTTTGTTTGAAAAATCGAAGCAGCAACAAACTTTCGGTGCATCAAGATGATTCATATCACAGCTACTGGTGCTCAAAATATTGTGAGCTACACATAGTAAAGAATACACTTCAAAGGCATTTATCTAACTCCAAAAGTCTTTTCTTGTTGATGGGCAACATAAGGTCTGTGAGTCACCCACCACTCTTAATCACTGTGTCTAATAATTGGAAAAAAGGAGCTCCTCATGGAAGCTGTTGTGCAATATTGACTTTAACAGGTCCTTGCCAAGGCCTACCCTTTTGCATAACAGTGAGGGCTCCTAGTATCTCTGCCTCATGAATAACCCTAGTGACTTCACTGTGAGTGAAGCACCAAGTATTGTGAAAGCCTGACTCCACCAAAGCCAGTGGTAGAACACACATTGCATGAGGTGAGAGCATGATGTCACCTGCAAGGTCTCCCTCTGCTCAGCTCTGCCAGCTGGGGATGAGAGTCATAGGGTCCATGTCCTCTCATGTCCTCACTGTGAATAGGGTGAAATGCTTGCCAGCCATGCTGGTACCAGTCTTGAACTCAGAGGTACTTTTTTATCTCTTTGAGTCTCAGGTGCTTTGTATTCACTTTTATGCAATCTGTCATTTTTTTGTCTCAGGCAGAATCCTTCCAACCAAGTATTTCCACAAAGTCAGTGTGAGTTCCAATCCCTGCTTCAAATCTGTAGGAAGCAAATCTTACAATCACTGTACTGATGTGCAGAGGTGCCAAGTTTTGCCTAGCTGACTGTCCCCTGGACAGTGAGGGGGGCTGTGTGTGCCTTTTTGGAAGGCTGGCATCGATGCCGCAGAGCAACACTCGGGGCAGGATCCCCGCTGCAGCTTTCTTGTAAAATAGGCCTCAGAGTGTTTGTGACTCAGCTAGTTTTATTTGTGGCAGAAATGTAAACGTCTGGGCTAGAGAACAGCTACAGAAAAAGCTTTGTTCAGCAAGCTTAGGAACACAAAGCTGCCATGGTGTTCAGGTGTGTAAGTCCCTGAGTTTAACTCAGATTTTACTCCTGGCAGGGGTTGTTCATCCCTCTGTAAATGAAAACATCTTGTTTGGGTAGTCAGCATGGTTTTTAGGACAGATCCTCAAGTTAGAAAACTTTGACCTCAAGTTTTATTTACAATGTAGGACTCTCATGCAAATTGCAGCAGAGCTGGAGGGAAATACAACATCTGGTCGGGTTTTATAGCTTCTACTCTAATGCATCATGGCAAATCCATTTAAGTAAGCTGTACAAAAACATCATCACTTCTGCTTAATTATAAATCTGTTGCATATAATTTTGGGTTTTGAAAATGAATATGGATAAAGAGACTTACCTCTAATCTATATTGATCTCTATCAAGAGATGAACAGATGATGAACTTAAACCATCCAGTTCTATTCCAGTGCATTTCCCATCTGTACAGAAATGGAAAAATGTTTACTGTAATTAAGGCCTAACACTTCAAGTAAACAACTATGGTGGCGAGAGACAAAAAAAAACCCCAGTAAAAAGCAAAATCACATGTGAGAAAAGTCACTACACATTGCCAAGGTCGGTTGACACCAGAAGACAGAAGGCAGGAAATGCACTCCTCAGTTTGAGTAATGGGTGTATTCTTCCCCCTGGCAAATGCATTAAGGTGAGCATATTGCTTAACATCTACATGCTTCAGTTTTGTCTCCTCCAAAGTGGGCATAATAGCTTTTTAAAATGTATCTGAGAACACTGGTTTGTTTTTATGCTGATACTGTATTAGTCAGAAGAAACAATCACTCAGATTCCAGGTCTATCACTGCATTGGGAAAGACACACAACTAGAGTGCTGGGAAAGTGATAAAATTCAAACATGTGAGAGACAAAAAGGCAAATGACACCCATCATAAACTGCAAAGGCCAAGAGGGCATTAACCTCTATTCCTTGTGTGACAATCCTTGCTGACTTAGGTGTATAAATATCACAACATCTTGAAATGGTACCTTGAAATTTCTGTCTGCCAGGAAAGTATTTACTGCATTTAGTGGATCAAGAATCCCTCAATAGAATGGTGGAATAGCATGTGACCTGACTGGCCCTTGTGAGTCCTGTAATCTGTCACTCTTGTCTACCTAGATTTGGAGAAAAAAGATCTCTATTTCCTCTACTTTCTACTCCTCATCACATGTCTGATGTCACTTCTTTGTGAAGTATCTGAACAAACAACTTGATTAACATGGTGACTATAGGGATACACATCCAGAGATGACAAATCTCAGTGACCATGGTCTTAGACTACTTAGCCAGCTGTGAGAAGGAGACATGAACAAGGATGAGACCATTTTCAGCTTAGCTAAGGATAAGCACAACCAAGACTTCCTTTTCAGGACTTCCTATGACTTGAATTATCACCAGTGCCTGGATACTCAAGGTAGCCCTGGGACCAATCATATGCTGTACTTCACCCACACCTCTGAATAGCCCTTCCTTTGAGGAATGTATTTAGAAAACTGCAAATCACAACACAATCGTTCTTTCTCCAGAAACAAGAATCATCATAGTACATTTATTTCTTCCTTGGAGAAGGAAATATATACACAGCTCTGTTTTATTCTTAATTTCTGAAGCAGCAGGAGATAATTATCTTATTTCAATGTCCTATTCCAATTACATTCTAGGTTTTATAATCCTATAAAATTCAAAACAACATGAAAAATCCTTATATGCCTATATTGTTATAGAAGTGTTATATATAAAACTTCGTGCATTTAGAGCCCAACAGTTTAAAAAGAAATTTGTGCTTGCTTATTTGCATTACTTTTCAGCTTGAATAATACCAATTAGATGGTTTATGATTATTTCACATTGAATTTCACTGCAGGCTCCCTCTGCACCAGCACAGCTCTTCAGTGGTTCACTGGTTACAAATCCTGTGGGGAGAAAATTTATTTCTTTGTTGGAAGATAAAATTTAGTCTAGAATTTGTTTAAATTGCTGCTGCCTGCTGATCAATCCTGGACTTTATCACAGACTCATAAACATGTCAGGCCTGATATTGTAATGGTTGCTTTGGCAAACCTCAGATCTGGCTTGGAAATCCCTGTAATGCCAAAGAATTCAATCCCAAACCCACTGAGCACCAGGAGTGAGGAATAAGTAAAAGAAAGTAAGGTTTAAAATGTAAATAACTGAAGTAAGAGTTTGGGTTTACTGACTTAGTCAAGAGCTTGAGAATCCCAAACTGACGCGTGGCTCGTGGTCAGGGAGTGACCTATGTCCTGTTGGCACACAGCAGACCATGGCCCGGTCACTAAT
Source organism: Pomatostomus ruficeps (assembly GCA_013400735.1). NCBI lineage: Eukaryota > Metazoa > Chordata > Aves > Passeriformes > Timaliidae > Pomatostomus > Pomatostomus ruficeps. Next base: position 84,073 of record VYZT01055696.1, on the reverse strand, counting down.
TCTGCTAAGGAGGTAACAAAGGGGTGCTTTTCTGCTTTTTAAAATGAGTTCACTCTAACCCTGTCTCATACTGAGCCTTTTGCAGAGGTTGGTGCCCACGCTTCCCTCTAAGAGCACAAGTCAATGAATCAGAAACAGGATCATATGTGCTTGTCAATGAGCAAAATCCAGAGATCTTCCTGGACATTTACTGGACTTTCTGTTTGTTGGAGGCAGTGTGGCTCAGCAGGGCACTCAGTGGGGACTGAACAGCTGTGGAGACCATGGGCAAGTAATTTCATCTTTTTGTTATTTTGTTATTTTGGCTTCCCTACATATCTGTGGAGATTATGACCCCCCGCCTCTGATGACTGCTTTGGAGGTCACAATGATGATGGCTACTCAAGGCATTAGTTATGGAGCTAGGCATGGCTCAAGAGAGGCTGGGCTCTTATTTTGATCTTTCAGACCCTTTCGCAACACAGTATTTTTAAAGGAAGTCCTTTTCTAATAGCCCTGGAAGTTTACCACTCATTATTCCCTCCTTTATCTGATATTTCTTGGTTTTGATTTGTGTGGGCAACAGCAGGGCCTGGAAGCTATGCACCCACAAAGTGGTTTCCCAAGCAGCCATGAACTATTGCAGGGTGGGTTTGGGAGCACGTTTTCACCATCAACATGCATAAGGAATATAAGGAAGAAGGCAATGCCGCCTCTCTCCAGACACGATTTCTCACCTGGGGGAACCTAGGAGGAGGCTCAGAGGAACTGCAAATGAAGAGGGAGTTGTAGGCCATGCAACTCAGAGGAAGAAAAGATATTCAGGGGTGTGGGAGGAAAGGCAGTGAAAAAATTTTTCTCAAAAACCTGAACAGCCCTCTGACAGAACAAGTAGAAATAAACCTGAAAAGAAATTACAAGAAACTACAATTAGGTAAATGTTAATCAGAAAAGAAGACTCTAAAGTTAAGGTAATGTACTTATTGAGGGCAATAGAAGAAGGTGCAAACTGCACATTTTATTTTCTGGCCTGATTTTAGGATTGTACTTCAGTCTATGTATAATTTAAAGTATTGACTTTAGTGGGAATACTTGTGTTCTGCGAGCCCTGCGTGTGTGTTATGTATCTGTTGGAGCCAAAGGCTCTGGTGGGAGCAGTGCTTTCTCTGTGCTGGTTAAGGTTGTGTCCTGGTTTCAAAGACAGGTATTTGCTAAAGAAGGCAGAAGCCTCCCTTAAAATAAGACATGTAACCCCCTTCCCTCTGAATTAGTATAATTTTGAAATTAAGGGGCTTTCAGGCAATGATATAAGGAAAGGAATGACAGTTCTTTACTAATATATATATATAAAATGAGGCAGACAAACAAACAACAATGGTAACCACAACAAAATAAGGACAGAAGGAAAACAAACCAATGAACAGTTTAGCAGTTCCCCTTTGATGCAGTCACAGTCACACCCAGCCAGGGAGCAAGCTGGGAAGGCACGGATGAGCAGTCCCAGCAGGCAGGGGGTGAGACAGCAAGGTGCAGCAGGGCTGGCTCCTGGACCACGGCCGGGAGAGGCTGGCTCCCTGGGAGGTGGAAGGGGGCTCGGGGATCCCGAGTTTCCTTCCCTCGAGACACTGGAGCAGACGGTGGAGAGTTGATAGAAGCACGCAGCTGAAGACAGAAGCCTACAGTGGTGGAAATATCTTCCTGGAGCTCCAGCAGCCTCTCTCTCTCTCTCCTCTGGATGTCCAGAAGTGAAGTCCCCCCAAGCTGTGCTTAGCTCCTTTTTAACTAGTCCCATTCCGCAGTATCTCCGCCCCCCCTCTGAGGGGGAATCTCAGATAACAGGCTAGCTAGCCGCACCCATCTCAGAGCCAACTCTTTGTCTTTCTTAAGTACCCAGCCATTACCGCTCCTTAACAACAAATGTGGGGAAAAATTCCTAAGAGACAGAAACAAAAGGGAAAAAGATCCCAAACCCCAACAGGTTGCTAAAGTGTTTTTAATTCTATTTCTGCTCTTTCTCTGGTGCTTACAATTGCTTACAGCTTTCTGAAACTTTATGTACTGAGCCGAACTCTTCCAGATGCTTTCCTTTTGAAACTGGTTTCATGCATGTGGGCAAGAGGAAAACCAGTTCAATCATTTTAAATCAGGAATGGCCTTTATTTACATGCACTGGTTTTAAATATTTCAGAAATGCCTTCTAATCTGTACAGTTGTTTCCAATTAGAGGTCAGACTTGCAAGGTGTAAGTCTCTCTCCTGAGACTTGAAAAACTGAGCACTTCATAGAGATGTAAAATTTACCTTTACTTGATTTACCTTTTCTATTTTTAATAATTTTCTTGAAGTTGTCCTAAAAATGCAGAATGCCTTGTTCATAAGTTGATGCAGTGTGAGATGTTCCCAGTGTAGGTGCAGTTTTAGATTTCTTCTTAGGTGAGTGAAATAAATAGCTGAGTCTTAATACTGCAAGCAAAGTGGGACATGGCCAAGGGAAACTGTAGAATAAGCTTACAAAATTTAAAAAATGTTATAGTGGTGTAATTCTCCTCTATGGGAAGCTGAGCAAAGTTTTGGAAAACTTTCCATTAACAGAGAGGAATTGTTGAGACAGGCTATGTCTTTGCCAATGACAAGCAAAAGAAAGCAAGAGCCTTCCTGATGGTGTTTTATTTATGTGGTTCCTGGTGATCCTCAGGCAGGAAAAGCTTTCCACACAGTGTGGTGGCTTCAAAACACTAAACTGCTTTTAAAAGACAGTAAAATATTCTGCTCTTAATTTGGCAGTGGAATCTGCAAGGTGGCTGCTGTGCCCCATGTGTGACTGCCTCATCTGCTGACTGGTGTTAGCAGTGCCTGTGCAGTACTGAGGTACCGTGCCAGGAAGGTGTCCAGCTGCTGAGAGAGGGAAAATCCCTTCTTGTCTCAGCTGATGCTTCACATCCTTCTCTGGTGGCACAGTTTCCTTAGTAGCAGTGAAAAGGGCCTGTATCACCCTGGTACTCTGGGTGAAGTAGAAAGAAAAGAAGCTTGGATGCTGTGGTGTGCCATATGCTCAGGCCACCATCCAGAGGGTGGTGCTTCCTTAGGAACAGAAAGATGAGCATGGCCAGGAGTTGTCACCCTGCCCAGGGAACCCCTGTGAACACACTACAGCAACACAGAAGCACCTTTCCCCTCTTTCATTTGTCTCTCACAGCTTTCCTAAATCTTCCTCTTTGTGAAGTTTCTCTTGCCTGGTGTGATTCTTTCCACCTAGCCAGGAGTGGAGGTGGGTTTCCCAATACACCCAAAGGAAAAGAGATGTTGTGTGTAATTTCTTTTCCATATGGAAAGACAGGGCAGAATGAAGGTGGGGCAGATGGGTGTTACCTGCCTCGAAAGAGAGCAAGGCCAAATGAAGAAATATGGGGGTGGGAGAGCCACCTTTATCAAGCACCATAAATCACTTTCATTGTGACACATCACAGCAGAAAGCTTTAATATCTTTTGGTATTTCTTGCTACAGGAAGACTTCGGGAGAGTTGGGGCAATCCTGAGCACACTTGTCCCCAGCATGAGTGGGACTGGTAAATGTTCTTGTCCCTGAGATGAAGAATGCCTTTGCATCCCGTGAAGTATTTGTAGTGATGTTGTTGGCTCTGGTAATCATTAACTAGCTAAGGTCATGAGATAAAATAGAGTGGCTTACTGCACTTAGCACATGGGAGCCATTTTCGATCCTGGCAGTAGTGGCCTAGCACTTATCAACCAGCTCTGCCTGTGCCCTGCTTGCCATTTCAGCACTGTGATGTTCCCAAAGGGGCAAGGAAGGGACTTGCTGCTGAAGTCTGCGTGCTTCCCAGCTGGCCTTCAGTTCTGTGTTGGTATTAAGGAAATGCAACTTGTATTTCAGCCCCCTGTGCCCTAGTGCTTATCTAGGGACAAATTACATCCCCATTCTCTGTTAGCAAGCCCAGGCATTATCTGCTTAGGCTGTAAACACTGAGAGAAAGGTCCCTGTGGCTTTACAGCATCTAGCTCAGGGTGAATCCAGTCCTGAATCAGACTTTGGACTGTCTTGAAATTTGAATAATTCTAAAGGTCATTTTTCTTGCAGAGGTTGGGAGAAACTTTCTCCCAGAAGAAGGGGACAGCTTAGGCAGCCATCTCTTGTGTTGTGAGCACCTGTAATAGAGAGATTGCCCAAGATGATGTTTTTTGTCAGTCCCTGTAAGTAATAGATTCCTTTGTGCTCCATGTAAGCGACCGGGACAAAGTGTATGTAGAAGAGTCTGATTATGCCTACAAACTGCATGCCACTCCTTAGTGTCAGGAAGTGCAAAGGTTTCTTGACTTGCTTTACTGCACCTTGCCAGGCCTGCCAACCCAGCTACTGTTAGGACACATCTGCCTGGGAGACCTTTTGCCCTTCCAGTACATGAAGAACCTGGGAGATCTTTCAGGAGGCATTCAGAAATGCTAGTTCAGAAAAGGAAATTAAGCCAGAAAGCTGTAGACAGGCTGATCCTTTCCCTGTTTTCCGCACCGTTAATTAGGTGTGTCTTCCCCATGGTCAGCAGGGTGTTACCACTACAGAGGCAGCAAGAGCCCTGCTGCTCCTTGGTGGCACATTCAGTGGCCCAGGGTGCTCCTGTCCTTCCTGCTAAGCGTCCTTGGCCTTGGCTTTGTTTTTTAGGAAAGATCCTAAGATCCCAGTTCTGAAGCCCTCCTGCCAACGTGCTTGCCCCAGGGTGGAGAAGTCAATAAGCATACGTGCTTCTGCGTTGCCACCAACACTTCAGCTATTGTCAGCTGAAGACAGCTCTTGACCTGTGACAGGTTAAGGGCTGGCCTTTGCTCTCAGGTTACCTCCATGTGAAAGGATCTGCCATGCCTGATTTAATGAGTGTCTGTGAGAAGCGGTTACAGTGTCCTCTCCTCTCCTGAATGGAAGGAAAAGACCGATGAATAACTCAAACCTGCAACCTGATCTATAGGTTTTTTGCCACCAATTATGTTTTCTGCTAGTATAACCCTGGGGTTCCCCTTCGAGTGAGTGAGGTGGCTCTGCTGTTCCCTCATCTCCCCTCTGCAAACAACCCTCATGGTCTGTGATACCGGTATAGTGCAAATGCATCCTCTGATGAGTTTAAAATAAACAGATATCTCTCTAAAATGGCATTGAGTAGAAACTGATAGAGATCAATGCCTGTGAACTTGGTACAATAAACCTCCTCGTGCTGCTCTTTGTCTGAACGTGGCTCCCATTGTACTGACGTGGCTGCCAGGTAGGTAGCAGGGGACGCATGGCTGAGTTTTCTTTATAGTTGCTTTCAAATATTTATCTGCAGGAGGATAATGGGAGAGCTATGTTTCCTCTTGTCGTCAGAATTTCAGAAAGGATTTTAATCCCCTGTGCTCCTGCTGCTCGTGGAGCCCTGACAAAAGTGGCTTGATGCTGCTGGCGCAGGACTATCTCTCCTTCTCGGCAGCCCCCAGCAGGGATGTGCTCAGACTTGCCAGACTGAGCAGCACACAGGGAAAGTTTTGGGAACTTGACTGAATCTGCTTTTCTGGGCTACAGGATACAATGAGTGAGAGTTAACAGGAGCTCCCACTCTTTCTCATATTTTTTTTCTCCTGTGTTCCTCCACTTCCCCTTTGAACTGGTGAGAAATTGAGTGAAGCTGGAGGATGCACAAGTTCTGACTCCAGTGTGAGATGTAGGTGTCCAGCACATCCCAGCACTGAGCACTGATTTCCTTCCTGCCAGTGTGGCCATTACTGTGAGCATGTCTTAAGATGAATGTAGATCTGACTGCAGCTTTTGTTCCAAATGCTTATGACTTAGGAAGGCTTTCAAATGTCTTGTTTAAAACCTGGTTTAAAACCTCAAAAGCTGCTGCAAGTCTGGTATACTGCTCAGTTTTAAGTCAGTGCAGAGATTCCGCTGTTTGATACTGCTTACAACAGATCTGTCCACAGGGACTGCCTTAACTTGCTGTCTGCTGATCACTGTTTAGTGCCTCATATTTCCTTCAGTCTGAAGGTCTTCTCTGCCTTTGCTGTATCTCTGTGTGGTCAATTAAGGGTTTTATTGTGCCTTTGGAAGTAGGGAGCACTGCAGCAGCAGTGGGAGCATCAGTGTGCCTGGCCTTTGCTTTAATCATGGTGTTACAGGCCATGCCTAACAGAGATAAGGATCATGTAAAGTTGCCTTCTGCCTCCCCAGCCCTCAGAGTGACAATGTGAGCTCTTATAACATCATAAAACACAGTTCAGCAATTACTGTGCAGCTAGGGGGAGAACCTACAAGCAGCCTGCCTCTGTTTCTCAAACTGCTCCTTTTGTGAGGGACATGCACCGCTGTGATGCTGGTACACTGGGAACAGGGCATGCACAGTGGCAAGGAACAGAGCCAAGTGTGTATTTCTGTGTTGTGATATGCTACAGGTGCATCCATGTTTTCATAGAGCATGTGGGAGGAGGGGCTGCAGCCTCCTTCCACCAATACAGGGTTTTTCAAAGCTGCTATGCCCCCTTTATTCGATACATCCCACACCTGCGCTAAGCAGGAAAGTGATTCTTCTACCCTGAGTCTAGGCATGAAGTGAAATTCATCTCTCCTTCCTGGTTCATAGAAGAAACAGCCAAGGAAAAGTTCCTTTAGGTGCAGAAAGCTGCTGTGAGCTCTCCAGGGGGCTCTTCCTGCAAAGCAATCACCAGCTGCTGGGGCTCAAGGGTACAAGGAGATGAGAAGGGCCCGTGTGCCCACATGTATTTCCAGGCCCAGTTATCATACAGATGTATGTGTTATGCTGCATTGTGGCTCACAGTGGTAAAGTACAACTTGGGGATGGGAAGGAAAAAATTCCTCTGTGAGATAACTGGGAAGTAAAACCTTGGCCTGCCAGGTGCAAACCAGTTTGAGGTACAATACCGGTGTTAATCTTTGCTCTATTAAGTGCTTGATAAAATAGTGGGTTGATAGATACCAAGATGGTATCTAAAATCATCTTTAAGATTGTGTGAGGCTTTTTTCCAAAATAGGCCCCTTCATCAGCATGCACACATGTAGCAGTGTGTCAGGGGAACACCTAAGGCTTTCTAGATAAACACATCACTCCTCTCCATGTGGGAGAAGCAGCCACAGAACCGCATCACACCGAGCTCTGCTGGGTGCTCTGCCATCTGCAACCTACTTAGTATGCAAAGACACCTTTTCTGCAGTGAAAGGGCTTTGATTTACCCAGGTCGAGATCACTTTATCAGCATTGCAAAAATGCCAAGAGCCTATACAGCAGATACCCTTCTGCTCGGTTTGATCATCTGCTACATCTGTGATCCTAACAGAGATAATTTGGAAAGGTGTGTTTATTGCTTTGCACTTAGCAGATAGGGATATGCCTCACAGTTTCACAAACATGCCCTTGGCTAAAGTCTGTTGCTAAGCAATAGTTTAAGATAAGGAACATATACAAATACCCAAATGTTGAAATTTTAGGGTTTTAGGTACGCATAGGAGAGAGGCATAGCAACATCTTGCTTTTGTCCACAGCCTCCAGAAAGAATGTTCCTCTTTATTAACCTGGCAACAACATTAAATTGTACAGATCTGCTTTGTATTCCCTCTCCTGCAGCCAGCTGTAGTGCACAACAGAATAAAGAGGTCAGATGAGTAACCAGCTGTACTTCTCATCTGAGGTGACAAGGTACAGACAAAGGACAACTCCTTCTCCCTGTACCTTTATTTATGGCAGACTTTTGCACATGGGCATCATAGAATCACAAAATAGTTTGGGTTGAAAGGGACCTTTAAAAGTGTTCTAGTCCAACCCCTCCTGCAGGGAGCTGGGACATCTTCAACTGGATCAGGTTGATCAAAGCCCCTTCAGCCTGACCTTGAATGTTTCCTGGGATGGGGCATGCACCACCACTCTGGGCCACCTGTTCAGTGTTTTACCACCCTCATTGCAAAAAATCTTCTTCCTTATATTTAATCTAAACCTACCTCTCATTCAGTTTAAAGCCGTTCCCTTTGTCCTGTTACTCCGTGTCTTTGTAAAAAGTGACTCTCCAGCTCTCTTGTGTAGCACTGGGTCAGGCCGGCTAGGCCGAGGAGCCCAAAGGAGAGCTAAATAAAAGACTACACAGAGACAGCAGACAGGGCAAAAAGAGAGAGAGAGGGCAGAACCCTCTGCCTTTATTTATATGTTTTTACAAATCACTGTGGATTGGAGGTAGAAATGACCACTTCTCAATTCAATTGGTCAAAGCATCAATCTGTTATATTTCTCCANAAAAAAAAGAAAAAAAGAAAATGAACAATGTTTAAGACAACACTCTTGTACCCTGGACGGTGCTGTAAGGTCTCCCTGAAACCTTCTCTTCTCCAGGCTGAACAACCTCAACTGTCTCAGCCTGTTTTCATAGGAGAGGTGCTCCAGCCCTCTGAGCACCTTTGTGGCCCTTCTCTGGACTTGTTCCAATGGGCCAACATCCTCCTTGAGTTGGGGGCTCCAGACACTCTATGTGGGTTCTTATCAGAGCAGAGTAGAGGGGCAGAATCTTGCCCTTTTGCCTTGCTGCCCACACTGATTTTGATGCAGCCCAAGATACAATTGGCTTTCTGGACTACCAGTGCACATTGCCAGGTCACATCCAGCCTTTCATTCACCAAATGATGGGAAGGAGACAGAGCCTTTCACTTCTTATGTCTCTAGTTTGCTGCTTCTGTGCATGCTATCCATGTGGCCTTTGTAGCTAGAGGTCACCTCAGTAGCATGTCTGTCACCCATATTGCCTTGTTCCCCTCAGCCCATGAGTCACTTCATAAGCAAAGGGGAACTCTTCCAAGGTGGGTCTCTGCTTCTCACATTTCATGGATTGTGTCGCAGACTTGGGCTGATTGCATCTGACATAGAACCTGCTTCTGCATTCTCCACCTTCCCACAGCTTTGAGTCACCCAGTTTCTCCTCGTGGCCCCTGAATAGTTTTCTCTGCTTTATGGACTGTTGTTGGTGGATTCAAGCAGTGCTGTGGTGTAGGAGGTGAGCTCCATCCCTGCCTTTCAGCAGAAGCCTCATGGAAAGCCCTCTTGTGTTCTGCTCTCCCTGTTTCTCCAGTGCATGTGAGGGAAAAGTGAGTAGCTGCAGGAGCTTGGCAGCAGCAGTGGGCATGAGCTGAACCGACACACAGGGTACAAACAGAGTCATAAAGTAAATGTGGCAGTATGATGCATATTAAAGCAATTTGCAGGGTAATGTTTCCCTGACTATATTCTTAGTAACAGAGAGAAGTGATCTTCCCACCTTTGCTAGAGGCACGTTGCAATGCCCAGCACGGAGGCTGTCAGAAGCTGGATGCAGGGCTGGCCGCAGAAGTCTTCAAAGCCTGGGTTTGCACTGGCCCCATCCCTCATGGCCAGCTTGTGTCCTGCAGCTCTGCACTGTGCAGAGGCCCTGTGCCATAAACCCACAAATGGGCACATGCCATCTCCTGTTCCTGGCTCTCAGCTGTATACATAAAAACATGCCCAAGAAATTACTGTGTTCCCTCAGGAATAAGGAAGGGCCAGCCTGGCTAAACTGGGAGGAGAAAATTCTACATCTATGTAGTTACTAACTCTTTATTTGGAAAAAAAGAGCTGTTTGTCTGGTGCTTCTTGGACTTTAGGCTTAATATTAAAATGACCTTCACACAAACCTTCTCCAGCTCCTTCCCAGAGAAGAAGACAGAAGTTACCGTTTCCTTTCCACCGGCTCTTGCTTCAGAGCAGAGCTTTAAAAGCTGGGCTGCAGCTGCCTGCTCCACAAATGAAGCACAAATGAGGCCACAAATGAAGCAACTGCACTTTAGCTCAGGAGATGTTAACCCCTCAATCTACAGAGTGGGTCACTAAAATGCCAGCTGGTAAGGGGTCTAGTGAGCTTCCCTGCAACATCCTAAAGCAGGTGAAAGGTCTTCCTCTCACCTGCTCTTTCCAGGACTGAGACCTGTGAAGCTCTGGCTGTGGGGTTGCTTTTACATGTCCTCTCTCCCTCTGTGCTAGCACAGACGGTGTGTATTGCAGGGGGGGTGGGCACACCAGCTGGAAAGAAGGAAAAGGACGTCTTTTCTTTTGGTATACCCACATGGTTCCTCCAAAATCTGTTGCCAAACACCAGCACCATAATGTTCTGCTCGTGGCCTTGCTTGGAGAGCTTCATCCATGCAGAATCACAGCATGGCAGAGGTTTGAATGTATGTCTGGAAACCACCTAGTCCTACCCCCTTCTCCAACCAAAGCAGGTTGCTGATCTGGAGGGGTTTTGTCGGTTTCCAAGGGTGCATGGCCCACAGCCTCTCTGGGGAACCCATCCTGTGCTTGACTACCCTCACTGGAAGAAGCCTGGTTTCATTTTTAAATGGAATTTCTGGCATTGCACTGCCACCACCAACACACCCTTGTGTGAGCTGGGCCAGGAGTTCCTTTCTGCATTTTGTACTGTGTCTGGGATGCTACATTTGTTCCCTTGTCAACCATCTACCCTTGTCTCTCCCAAGCAGAAGGAAATGGCAATATCTCCTCTTGGTTTCCACTGGATTTAAAAGTCTGCTTACGTGCTTCTTACAGGCATGTGAAGTTGTGTGTGTGGAACATAATTTGAAACACAAGTTCATCTACTCAGTATGTGCTTTACAGTCTCTGGCGATGATGTTTTGGATTACCTTCATGCTTTGCTGCCAATGTGAGCAAAGGCATCTTGAAATCATGCCCTACCTTTCCTGCGAGTGACTTGTTAACCTGCTAAGAATACTATTATCATACAGCCTCTAAAACCCAAGAACAGCAGCGCCTGGGCTGCTGTTAACATGGCGAGATCTTTCCTGCATTTTCTCCTGGGGGGGTTGATCATGGAAGTTACTTTTGTTATCTCCAATTCCACTAAATATATCTCCAATTTTCCTGTCTCTACATCAAACGTTACATGTTAGGGAGCCTCGAATAACAGCTGCTGCCACTCATGTTAACTGAGAGGAGCACAAGACACTGAAGTGTCTAGTTTCTCATCACTTACGGGATGGATAAAAGTATCTGTTGTACTGACTAGTCCATCAAATATGAATGATGCAGATAGAGTGGCTGTTTACACACAGCAATCTATTTTAGTTAAATTGAAAACACACACAGGGGAGTGTTCCAGCTTTGAGGATAGAAAACACTGGAAACGTCAGGGTTTTTTTTTGTTTCGTCCTTTCGGTTTGCTGGTAACAATTAACTCTTAGGAGTGCCCAGCCTGTGGCTAGGAGAGGATGAGCTCTCTTCTTCTAGGACAAAGATCCAAATATGATGAGTTATCCAACCAAATCTCATGAAATTGAGGACGAGGTGCTCGTCTTCTTCTACCATTTTAGTTTTACCAGAATACTCAACTCTTTTGTACAGCGTTAACATAAGCATTTACAAAGCCAATTCCTCTGGAGGATGACAGCAATTGTTTTGCTTAATGTTTAATGGCTTCCTCTCTCTCTGGACTCCGTGCCAGGGCATATTGTAATGAACAGGCTCTGGAAGAATATTATAGCCTCACTTGATCTATTAGAACCCTTTATATAGAAATTTATTTTGCACTACCATGAATTATATAAACAAACAAATTACAGATACATATGCAGTAACTGCTTGCAGAGAGCATTATCTGCAGCAAACTCATTAGGAGAATGAATTACTCTGTATAAAATCACCTAACCTTTGTGGATTTCCTGGTACTGTGTTTATTAATGTCCTTGCTTTATTTTGAAATAATATCTCAGCGTTATCTGAAAACATGCTTCAGATTTCAAAATTAATGTACAGCATAAAAGTTTCCTACAAACATACTAATAATATTGAAAACAAAAAGTGAGGTCTCATTTTGCACTCCCATGTCCGTGTACAGAAGAGCATGGACGTGTTGCCCTGTTCAAAGACTTTTGAAAGCAGAACTAAGCAATACAGGGCTAAACTCCTTCAGAGGAGGAAAAGGAAAATGATAAAAGGCCTTGGTTTCCATTGGCAAATGTTAATTGCAAGTGGAAGGCTTCTTTGAATAGCCTTTATCAGGATTTGTCCACCGGGCTCAGTGGCTAACGTTCTGCTGTGGAAAATATTTCTGCAATAGCAAATGGAGATAAAGGAAAATATCAGACTAACTTTTTGGCAAAGGGTCTGCTTCAGTTAGAAAAACAATGCTCAACATGCACATGTTTCTGTCAGGAGGGCTGCTAGCAGGAACATGGCAACTCTAGTAATTTCACAAGTAGTAAAAACAGGATGTCTCAGGAATAGCAGGCCGGGTACAGAGTAGCTAACACAGAAGTGCTTGGCCACAGGAAGCCATGTGTGCACAGAGACCTGCACCTGTAGATATTTTCAGTGTCAAAGCTGCGCTGAGGCTTTACATGGTATTTTTGTGATTAAAAAAGCAAATGACTAGTCACTGAAAATTTCAAATGACCTCAGTAACCTGGCTGCCGACTCATTCTGTGGCCTGTCGTGTGCAGTGGTAGAGCTCCCAGGTAACTGAGGAGAAGCTGCTGCAGATGCCTATCAGGGTGAGTCACTTGCCATCATGTTTCTGACTGCATGGACATATGGAAATGTGGAATGAAGGCAATGGAAAAATTTGGTTCAGTAGGTTTTAGTCTGCAGCCTTATTTCAGGGACATACCATGGAAACGAAAGCAGGTGATGATGCTGATGTGTATTGAAGCAGACGTACTCTTCCTTAAATCTTGTTGTGGTTTTGGGGTTTGATCCTGCTTCTGTGGCACAAAGTTGCTCCTACCTTTGCTATGAGAATACCTGTCATTGTGTGCATGCTGAATCATGCCTGTATCTTACACAGCTCTAATTATAACCTTACAGACTAAGTCAGTAGAGAACAAAGATTCTTGACTTCCACTGAGAGCTTCCAGGTGATATTAATACAAACAGAATAAAACTTTGGCCTTGAGGGGAAAGCTCCACCACAAAGCTACTTGGAATAATTACACCTATCATACAAGCCATGGCATCCTGAAATGAGTTGGCAAGCAGTATTAACCTGATTGAAACTCCCGCCTCCTGGCAGGTCGGAAGCCCTGGAAGTGACTGCAAAGGCATCGGGATGGGCTGGAGGTTGGTCCCGAGGATGCATATGCTCCAGCTGGCAGCACATCTGAGTCTTGCAGTTAGTTAACCATGGAGTAAGAAAGAAGTAAAAAAAAAAAAAAAGAAAAAGAAAAAAAACCCAAAAAAACAAAAAAATGTTTCCTGCTTCTGCACATCAACCACTACTGCTTTATCCTTTGCACATTGTGGATTCAGTATGAGTGGCTGGGCAGGTGTGGAAGGTGTTGCAGATGCTGCCTGCAAAGTAAATACGAGACCTGGAAGGTGGCAGGAGGAGGAATCAATGGGATTGAGAGAGGAAGATTGAACTCCTGCAACCTCTGTGCTCTGGTGTTTCATGTCCACCTTAGAAAAGGAAGCAGCTTGTAAGCAACTGCTAATGCAAGATAGATTATGGATCAACAGACTTCAGTCTCCTAGGAATTACATGAGCAATCTTATCTATTGATGGAGGTTGCAAGAGGTTAACCCTGTGCATTGAGGCTGTAAGATTTCTCAAGAGTAATACAAAGCATTTCACACAAGGGCTGAACAACTGAAGTGTCGAGTCTGTAAAAGGTCTTGATCTAAACACAGTAATTTGCAAGGACAAGTGAAGCAAGGTTACATATTTCTGGCGGAGACTTACAAGAAGAACATCCCTTGTAACTACTTTGATTTCTCTACTGTAGGAGCAAAGGGAGAAGAAGGTGATGCAAAAATCTATTAGGGGTATGTTGTCCTTTTCTGTAAGAAAAGCCAGTGAATTTTAAAACAGTTCTTTCTAGTGAAACCAAAACTGCTCTGATTTTGAAAGCAACTTCATTGTCCTGGAGATAGAGCACAATGATTTGTAAATTGAAACAAAACATAGCTTTGTTTTAGTTATGTTTTAACTGACATAACTGATAATCTTATCAGCATGAGTCACAAATTAGTCTTTTCTAACTGTAACAGTGAAATTCAACTCTTGAACAAAACCACTTGTTGGATATCTAGCATTTCATTATACATTAGGTTTTGCATAATGAAGTTACAGGACCCACTGGATGAACATTTCTGTTTTTGTAGTAGGTTGGTAACATGTTTCTCACATGTGGGATGACTGGAAGCACAGCTCAGAATTTTGGTTTTCCTGGTACAGTTATTAACATGAGTGAAAATGTGCATACACAGGTTTGAGAAAAAGGACAGACTGTCAAGTCCATTGATCAAATGTTCAGAGAGATAAAAGTCAAGGACACTTTTCAATGCAATAAGACAGACAGCTGTTAGTCTCTAACACAGTAGTGAATGGTGAGCCTTATCTGATAAATCCTCTAACTGTTCTATTGCAAATTATGCATGCTTCTTGGTTTTACAGATGCTTGGGGGTTTCATTCTTTTTCCTTAAAGCTCTTCAACATGCATACATTCCCAGCTTCCACCTCACTCTCCCAAATGCAATCATCTCTGTGCGTGATTGACCTAAGTGATCACCATGGTTTCCAATTCAATTCAGGTCCCCAAAGAGGTCTTTTAATTAAGAAGCTCTAATAGAATCTCAGAGAAAACTTCTAAGTCCCCAGTCTTCAGGCTGTGAGCTACAGATCCCAGGGGCGTCTGTGGCCAACTAGTACAAGACCCTGAACATGTCCTTTGTGGAAAGGTCAAATTCTATGCAGAAATTTGTGTTAGGGAATCTTACAGATGTAGACATCCTATGGAAAATTCCTGGGGATCACACAAAGCTGAAAATTTCTACAGTGGGCTGCTGTTGAGTAGTAAGTAGCGATCCAAGAGAGAGGTGAGATGGAAGCAGGTGTGCACAGAAATGTCTGTATATGAAACTCCAGCTGCAGTTTCTGTGAGGTGCTCGGCCTGTGTGAGGTTCCCAGTCCATGTGAGGTGCTCAGCCTCACTCCCACTGCTGCAGCACAGGGGAGCTGCCAGTGCTGCACTCACAGAACTTGGCTATGCATTGTTATATGTAGAAGTGCACTTGTCTTGGTAGCAGGACTCAGACTATTTAAGAACCAATCTCTACCCAGAAAAAAACAGCTGCAGACTTTAATTACCATCACTGGCATTGCAGAGGTATGATTTCCAAAACCGCTTGAGCCTGGTCTCTGTTTATTCCAGCAGGGACAATCCCAGCTGGTGTGTGCGCAGGTGTGCAGAGCAGTGCACGCTGATGTTTGCTCAGCAGTCAGTACTAATTCCCAGGAAACAACCTGTGCTTGCTGCACTGTGGATGCAATATTTGTTAACGTTGTGCAGAAGCACTTGAGAACACTTTCACACCAGGAACTTCAGCATTAGACACGTAGGAGAACAAAAAGTGGAACTGGAAAACACTTCTAAACTCTTGCAAGCACGGTATTTGCTGAAAAGTAAAGCTCCAGAGAACTGAAGCCACATACAAAACTTGAGATAACTTTGATGAATAGTTCTTGGCTGGAAGACAAAAAGAAAAACTTAAAGTTCTGATTGTTTCAGGATTAAACATCTTGAATTTTTGTTTCAAAATGCTCTCCCTTCTGGCAATTCTCTCAAAACTTCTGGTCATATAAATCTGAATTATTGAAGACACTGCTTGAGGAGTCCTGTCAGAACAATATTTTGTTTAATTGGAAGCTTTTAAAGCTCTTTATTTTAGTTGAAAATATCTGAAGTTTTTCTTCGGAATGTAGATTGAAATAATTTTAATTTTTTTCAGCTTATTACTTCCCTGTTAGCCAGCTGAACAGAAAGCACTTTGCAAGTATCCAAGAGGGGATGATGGGGTAACAGAGAAAAATAAAAAAGGTAAAAGCTTTGGCTGAGATAACTCATCCCCTTAGCACACCAGCACTCTAAGGCCAGACCTGGACCACCTGTCCAGAGGAACCTGGTGTCCAAGGTACATTTTTGTACCTTGTAATTGCACCAACCTGTGCCTGACGGGGGCCACTCTGATGATTTATAGAAATAATTTATAGTGCATTAATATAACAAGTGAGTGGAAACTTCCATTAACTCCTCCTCCTCAGAAGAGACCTTGAAAGAAAAAGGGGTTTGAAGGAGGGCTGCGCCATGCTGTGACTTGGGCACGGTAGTCAGGGGTGGGAGGCAGACTGCAGAAAGGAACAGAGCCTGAGTCACAGTGAAGTAACCAGTTCTGCACAGAAAAACACCCCTCTCTCGGCTCCACTCCTGGCAGAGCTGGTCTTTCATCTGGTGAAAAACAGGGATGAAATACCTCCTCTGCTACCCTTCGGAAAACACTTCAGTATCCTCAAAGGAGGTATAAGAGCAGCATCGTAAGTGGGAAATGAATTGCTCTCTTGCTGGATTTAGCAGCTTCCTGTTTTGGAAACCCGAGATACCATCTCAAATTTCTGTTTGTTGTCAGCCTGGAAGAAGAGACTCAGAGGCTGCAAAGCCTCTGGTGAGGCAGCGCTTCATTTGCTAATTGTCTCTGCCAGACAATGCCATTTACACTGAGCACAAAATCACCTCTAACCTCCACTGACCAGAAAATCACTATATCCTTGAACTCCCATCCTTTTGAAACAGTGCCCGGCATTGCAAATCCAGACTGTGTGTGTCAGCCCCTCTCACTGGACAACAAAATGCAGGGATAATTACTGCTGATTCATTCACAAGCATCCCAGTTTCCAGGCATAATTACAGTATCATAAACAACTGCATTATAAAAAAAGATGTTTGACTTCTCATGCATAATGTAATGAAGCTTTTTTTTCTTTGAGGACCGTGCTGTTTAAGAGGCATAGGATTGGCGTCTGCTCTAAGCATGCTGTGGAGGGGTCTGAGTCCTGTGCTCTCTGGCTGCACTGGGGTCTCTGGTGCAGGGTAGAGGCAGAATTTAGGTTCAGAGAGGTCTTTGCAGTCAGGAGGCTGGTGAGGGGCTGCTTGACATCTGCTCTGACTCTCACAGACTGACGTTTTTGCATGTTTCTGTCACAAAAGCTGGTGAAGCTGGGCTTTGCCACTGTGAGAACTCCTCAGTAAGGAAAATATCTCCTCTTTTATGGCTTTTATTGCTCTTTTGCTTTTTTAGGCCATGTGACAATGCTTACCATTTTTATTGTATAAAATTCAGATGTTCTGCCTACCTGCTTCTCCTCCTCCATTAGCCAGATGATCACAGCAGCTGCATCAGTTCTAAATGGGATCAGACCTGAAGGTTGCATGTCTGACACTCAGGGCAATGACCTGCAAGGATTTTTTCCTCCATTGTTTAACACTTGCTTAAGTCGAACCACTGAGAAAGCCTTCAAATCTTGCCCTTCAGCTGGTGGATCTACGGGGATGGTTCTGGCTGCGAGATGTCGCTCTTTGTTTTGGAGACAGCACAGCAGAGGAAATTGGCTTGACAGCCATGGCTCCCTCAAACGCTCTCGTGGCTGCTCATGGCAACAGAACAAGCCAGCGTTGCCCAAGTCTACTTCCTCTAACACCAGTCTTTAAAGAGCAGGAGATTATTTTTCCTTTGTTCCAAAGACTGGTTCAGGCACGTCCGACTGGGATGTGACATTTCCTGAGATTAAAGACAAAGTAAACGCTGGTGCTTTGGTGACTCCACAAAAATCTGATAGCCAGAGATTGTCATGGAAGAGAGCATCTCGGAAGCAGCAATGCTTCTCATCTCTTCCCTTGGGGAAGTTTATGGGACTGCTAAATATCAGGAACTGCTATATATCTGGACCTCACATGAAGCAGGAATATATTTTATGTATCTGAACAGTCTGGTGCAGAAAGAAGTGGAGGTATGAATCAATTATTAAAAATTATATAAAATATATAATAAATTATTAAAATTTATTAAATTCTTCTTAATGACCTTTCAAGAGTATCATGTCAAAATTATCACTGAAATGCAACTTGGTTCTTTGCCAATGAAGAAGTGATTTTGTATTAAAGGTGGAGCTCCCAAACCAACTGGAGCTCCTTCCTGCTAAAATGAGAGGCAAAAAGGCTTATTTTCCTCCCATTTAAACAGAAAGGGAATATTAAATGTCTGTGGGATAAAGAGAGGGTAAGTGGCAATATACCAGCATTAGGTACCAGCAAAGATGAGTGGTCTCCTTCAGAGGGGACTGAACAATGAAATTCTCCAGCTTTTGCTGGGGTTCAGTTGCCAGCCTCCAGTTGGTCTCCTGCTTGGAGGGGCCATGGATGCCTTCCTCCTTCCCTCCCTCCCCCACAGCAGTGTTTTGCTTCCTCTCTGTATCAAGAGGGGGAAAAAGTTGGAGCCAGTATTTTATTCACTTCAATTTTCAAGACTGTATGAACAGGTGAAGGACTTAATTCTGTTATTGCCACAGAGGAACCTCGTTCTGCTTGCGTTATGCTGAATACACTCATAAACCAAAGGAGCCACAGTTATGAAGAAATGTTCTTCAAAAACTTCATCCTTAATCTCATTTGAGTATGAAACTAAGGGATGGACTTTTTAAGCAGGCTTTCTTGAAACTCGCCTAGATTAATGTGTAAATGCAAAGAATGCTCTGGAAGCTCTTGAATGGAGACATTTTATTTCCAAATAACCACAGGAGTAACTGTTTGTAGCAAAAAGATGATTAATGGCATTGTGGCCAAAATAAGGTGAGTCTCTAAATTTGACAGTATAGTATTGGCATATTACCTCAGTGTCAAGAGTTTCTCACACTACCTTTGTTTATTTTTACTGGAAGAAGCACAAGCAAAGCATGATGCTCGGTTAAATCTCCATAAATCCAAACATCTGAAGCTACATTGCTCCGTTTTCCTGGCTCTGTTCCTCTCTGAAGGCATGCCGCTTGCATGCTCACTCTCCTTTTTCCCATGAACTACGGGGTGTAGGCCAAAATACCCTCTGCAACTGGTAACTCCTAGGCACATGGGGTTCCAGTTAATATAACAACTGGACATTTCATAATGCCTGAAGCATCTGTGGCATGAATATATTAAAAGTCCTGAAATTAGCAGGAAATAAAAGGAGCATTTTTTGTTTTTCACAGGGTCAATTTTATTCATTTGGTGGAAAGATCTTACAATGACTGAAAAGTTAAGTTACATGGAAAAGTGATTCTGACACCTGTGACAACAGTATTAGAGGGGCATGTAGGGCATGCCTGAATGTGCAAAAGCTGAGCACATCTCTGTGCCCTGGCTCAAGGAGGCTCTTTACATTTATCATCATGGGCTGCTACACAACAGCGCAACATTGCATCCCCATCAGTGGTTTAAGCCACTGACTGACTGGCATGTGTTTCTGTGGGAAAACGAGCTGGATCTTTTAGCATCCAGTCACTTGTGAACCTGCCTTGGTTTGCTGGAGCTGAAGGCACAAGACAGTTCATTAGAAGCAAAGTTGGAGAAACCATCTTGGCAACTGCTGGGTCAGTGGTTACCTCCCCTCCTGCCAACATCACTGACTGAGGGACGATTCGGCTTTCCATTTCTGGGAAAACAACCTTCTATCTGATCATGCACTGATATCCTGCAGCACAACTCAGCAGTAGTGAAACCATCCCTTGGAGCCAGGCTTAGGAAGCAGCCTGAGGGTCACTGAAGCAGCACAAATGACAGGGTGTTGGTGAACAAGGCCCATGGGGCTGCTGGCAGCAGCCACCCTGCAGGTGGCAGGCACCAGGGCAGCAGCAATGGGCACCTAGATGGGTGCCACAGCTGTCCCTTTGGGCACAAAGCAGCTCCCCGTAGCCAAATAAGGAGCGAGAGGCATCTCAGCTCCACATGCCCATTGCATAATTGTCAAATATGCCTGTAATACAATTGTGTCAGAGGAATGCTGATGGTTGCTTTGGGAAGCCTTCCTCTTGTAGGCTGAACTGCAACTATCAAATCTCTGTTGGTTTGGCTGAAAAAAGATCATGGCAGTGATGTCTTTTCACTAAAATGGATTGTTTCCCACTCTGCTGTCATTAAAAAGAAATACAAACTAGCCAAACTCATTCTTTACCAAGACTCTGAAAATGGAACATTTTTTTGACAAAATAACTGTAATTCAGACTGCAGCAGCCAGCGCTATGCCTACTTTGGTACCCAGCCAGTGAATTTTAAAGTAAACACCCTCCAGGACTGTTCTCCATTTGGATTTATTAGTCATTACCAAGAAAAGATAATTAGCACTTCTGAAGCATTGTGATAATCAGTAGCATGAACTGTTACCAATAGAAACGGGCTGGGGTCCTTGCGCGGCGCAGGAGTCTGCAGCTCCGTTGTTCTCCCTGTACGGAATGAGTACATGGGTGGGCAGATCCTCAGCTGGGGAAATGCTCGTAACCAACTGCTCCAGTGGAGCTAATGACACTTTACACGGGGTAAGGCAGGGAAGGGAGCTGCTCCCTGGCCTGTTGGGCTTCTCCTTCTGTTCTCCTGGAGGCAGAGTAATTTTTTTTACAATATACAATTCTTCTTGTTGGTCAAAGGCAACGGCACATACTACTCCTTTACTGCACAACAGGAAAATAAAAGGTAATTATTTTTTCTTTTTGCATGCACTCTGCCAAAAAAAATGGAAAATAACCTTGTGGCAGAACAAGAAGAATGTAGTACTTTAGGCAATGATGAGGGCTTTTTATCTTCCTCTTTCAAAACCAATGAAAGAGAAAACTCTGTTAGACTCCAGTCAGTGCTAAAACTTGCAGAATTGGTTCCCCAAGGTTATTGTTCCCCAAACTCCCATTACTTATGATCTGTAATAATCATATGAGAGATGGGGTGCAAATCTCAAACCCAGAGCATTAAGCATGCGAGGATGCACGCACATTCCCTGAGCTCAGGGAAGTAAGTCTATCAGATTTATCAACATTGCTGTCTAAATAAATACTACAATGCATAGGCTTGTCTGAAGCAGTTGTCTTTGTTTTTCTGTATCTGGAAGGGTGAATAAAATCCATGCTGACTGAGACAGGTAGCATGTAAGTTTGGGAAGACTTCTGTTTTGGTAAGCATGATTAACAAGTATAGCTGGGGGATTTACCCACAAAGTACTTGTAAGTCTGCAATGTTCATGCAACAACCACTCTCTTTCCTGCATTGTACAGAGCATTTCAAGCCAATACAATATTCCTCCAGCGAACAGGTGCTTTGTATCCTTAGGGAAGCATGTAGGAAATCTCAGAATTGAGTCCAGTATGCATGCAAAGGACTTTGCAATTGTTGTAGGGGCTGTGTGCTGGTAGAGGGTACCAAACCCCTTTGATTCCTGTTGATGATGGCATTTTCTCATGTACATCCTCCCTGCCACACCTGGAGCAGAGGCTCTTAGGACTGAGATTCCAAAGCCAGCAGCACTCATTAATGCACACAAGATGGGACCACCCTGGCAACATCTGACTTGTTGACGCCCTCCAAGTATTCATGAATGTTTGCCCCTCTCCCAGGAAGATGACTGCTGTGGCAAGTCTGATTATCATCAGGATGAAGTTTGTCTGATAGCAACACATGTGATGGGCTGGCGGCTGCTTACAAGCTACATGTACAGAAGCAAACGGGTCTGTGAGTGTTTGCTTTTCAGCTGCTGCTGGGAAACAGGCACCCTCCTGCCAGGTCACAGACCAGCTACATTACAGACCTCTGGAAGCAGTTCCCTGGTCGCAGAGGTGGATGCGTGGCTTGTACCCAAATAGCTGCCCAGTACACAGAAGTTGCTATGGCAGTGGTTTGCAAATACACATTGCACAACGGGGCAGCGATGTGCGACCACACAGACTCTGCTTTTGTGCCTCACACTGAAGGTTCCCTCCCACCCTGGGAACTGTGGAGCAGAACAAACACCAGGATATAATCATCTATCTATCTATCTATCTATCTATCTATCTATCTATCTATCTATCTATCTATCTATCTATCTATCTATCTATCTATCTATCTCTGCTTAAGTCTATTGTCAGGTTGCATCTGACTGTGGAACTAGGTTTAAAACACCTGGGTAACAATTTACATATTATGTCAACAACAGCATCTCTCTCTCCCCCTCCCCTTCCCTCTTTCCCCGCTGCAGGGCAGAGCGAGCCGATTTCATAGTGTCCTTCACAGCAAAATGTGTCTTGGCTGCATCTTTTTGTCTTCATGAAACTCCTTTAATTCTGGTACTTTAACACCTACTCCTTCCTCTGCTGCTGGTGCTCCTGCAAACAAGAAATGTGGCCGGGTAACATCGTCTCCTTGGAAACCTGCCTCTGGCCTAAAAAAGTCAATTCGGGTGCCTGTGTGGCACTGGGAAGCTAGAGAACTCATGGGCTGAGGACCTTTCATGGCTGGGCTGCTTTCACCTGGAGTGAAATCAGCCTAGATCAGACCTGGAATCCCTCAGTGAACAGACAAATAAGCTGGGCTATTGTAGCTGCACAATTTAATGGGAAAAATTAAAAATATTGGCCTGGGAGTGCACCAGACTGCTGAGAGGAACCTGAGAGCAGTGTACTTCCCTCGGTGCAGGCATTTTGAGTGAAGGCTGGGGGTGGGAGCACTGCCATGGTGTGGGCTGGGAGCAGCACAAGGGCCCAGCTCTCCACTTAGCCTGCAAATTTCCAAATAATTGTAAACAACGCTGACTTCAAATCTGCTGCCAGAGCCTCAGGCTCTGTAAGAAAGAACCCCATCTTATTTATTGCCTGAGGATATTATTATTTCCAGAGTGAACTAGTTGTGGATCACAATACTGGGCAGAATTATAGTACAAAGTGTGCTTTAGTGCAAACTTGTGAAATAGTCACAGATCTTCTTTGGATGAAAACGGGCACAAAAGCCCCAACCTTTTTTTTTTTTTTTTTTTTTTTTTTTTTTGTAGAAAAGTGCAGCAAATTTCTGCATCATCTTTACCCTGGGGCTGGTCTGAACAGAGCTGGCTGTTGTGTGACAGCACAGTCCAGCTCCACCTCGCTGTCAAGGCCCTGGGGAGGTCACGCAGAGCTAAGGAGCAGTTCAGCAGGGGCTGTGCCAGCCGTGGGGAGGCTGTGTGAGAAGTTCCTCACTGTTACATCTGATACGAGATGCTAAATGATCCTGCTGAAGGCTCAACTCCATACCTCTAATGTGAAATTTCAATGGACAATCCAAGGATTTTGTTTAAAGGAAGAAGCAATTCATATATACACATAGTGCCTTCAGCACACTTTCCCTTAAAAAACTGCTGCCTTCTTTTCCTTCATGAAAAGATGGATATGAAAATGTTTTGTGCCACGTATGTTAATGCAGTAGAACACAGAGCTCAGTCACTGTATACTGGTAAACACTATATTCCTCACTAAAAGTGATGCAATTAATCACTAAAGGTGATTAATAAGAATGAAGCTCAGAGCTTATAATTAGCTACTTCATGTAAGGCCTTTCAATAAATATGTAAGTTGAGATACTTATGTGTTTTTAATACTAGTTCAAGTGTGAACTGATTTGGTCTTTGGTCTTTCTGCTTTCGTGAATTATACTGCAATAGCAGCTTTATTTTTTAAAAAGTATTTTTAATTTAAATTGGTCTAGGCAAGTGCTACACTAAATATAGTGAGCATATACAGTGTATAAAAGCAAGGCAGGAAAAAGGATTATCAAAATAGCTGAAATAATTTTGTAAACAGCATATATTGCATGTCTATTTGATGCAACTGTCACTCTTGTCCTGTCAGATCCGTGGGGAGACAGCCACATGCTTGAACACAACTTGGTCAAGTTAGTTGGTGAATTTACTCCTATTTAGAGCAGGTCTAGGCTCTAATTCAGGGCTTGGGGGTTTTATCTTTAATGAACACTGAAAGGTGCAAGTGCTTTGAACAGCTGTACCCTAGCATGATCTTTCTACAGTCACCTTGAACCAACACTTTGAAATAAGCCTTGCTATTAATTTGAATAGAAGGTTAGCCAGGCACCTGTGAAGAAAAAGGCATTCTCTGTTTCTGCCTGTTGCAAGTTCTTCTACAGTTCAGCTTCTCTAAGCTAAGCCTGTAGACCTGAGCCCTGTCCTGGAATTACTTAGCCCAGTTCCAGGTTACAATGGCACTTTTCTGTTGGGCCTTTTCCTTTGTTTATTCGCTTGGTTTTGGTGTCTGTCCACGCAATGAAAGTGCTTAGCTGCAGGGAAAAGCTTCAGAGTTCCCTGGGTATGACGGTGAATGGAATGACAGGACTGCTGGATTCAAGGTCCAGGGCAGTAAGGAAGCATTCGATGGCTGCTTCGTTTTTCCCCTGAGCTTGCAAGACCTCTCCAAGGCTGTTCCAGGCAGTGTGACTGGTGGTCTGGATCTGGATGGCATCTCTGAGGACCTTCTGGGCCAGTTCCCTCCGCCCAAGTCTGCTCAGCACCAGGCCCTGTCAACAAACAAGCAATGAGCAGTTAACAACAGCGCAAAATAGAGGAAGACATGGAACATCCCAAGCTCCCATCAGGCTGCCCTGTGAATGCAGGCACAGGAATCCTATGGACGGGGCATTTCCACCTGTTTCTAAAGAATAAAAGTGATCAGTTGTTAAGTTCTGAGCTTTTTGAAAGGGATGTGCAATTTAAAAAATAATTGTGAAAGTAATTTTTTTTAAAGCTCTGCAAGTGCTCCTCCTGTGTATCACTGGGAGAGCATATACTGGTGCTGTATAGAAGAAGAAAGGTTACAGGCCCTTTAAGCATCCCTCTGTCCTTGCCCAGAAAATATACACAGGTTTGACTACAGCCAGTATCTGAATTAATTCTTGCACATCTGCAACATCCAGCTGAGGCTGAGGTAAAGTCTCTCATCTCCTACATCCTGACCACACTGAGAGCTCTTTCTTCTCAACAAACAGGGGGCAGAGGGATGTGGTCCCCTTCCAGCCTTCTAGGGGCAGGCTGTATGTAACAGCATGGGATGCAACAGCTCTGTCCTCCTTCACTTCAATGTAGATCCTAAAGCAGTGTGGGGGAGGAGAAGGATGGAGGAACCTTGTTTAAAAAGCTGTCCTTAGGGTAAGAAAAGACACAAGTGGGTGTAACCATCTGGAAGGAACAGGAGAGGGAGGATGAAAGAAGTGTTAGGAAGAACATGTTTTCCTATAGGGCTCTCATAGATGTGTCTGAACCCACAAAGCACCTAATGAGCCAGGCTCCCTGTTAATTACACAGCAGTCAACCACACCAAGCCCAGATGGTCATATGGACTTTGCAGGCCACAACACATCCATGGCATTTCTCTGCTTCCTCCTGAAGGTGCACACACCAGGATGAACCTTCCACCAGCTTCATCCAGGTGTGGCCTCTGGAAGAAGGAGCCAACACTGCCATGTCACCTACCAGACTCTGCATGGCCTCTGCCTGCACTCACCCATGGAAATGCTGGCAAGTTAGATCACTGCCTGACTTCATGCTTTTCCTGGGACAATGTAGTAGGTGGATGCATACATATAAGGAAAAGCATTAGCTTAATCTTTAATGTGTCTAATTGCCTTTAGTGCATATGAAAAGATGTAAGAAACTGGAAATTTCTCACAACTAGAACCCAAGTAAATTTCAGATGAAAGAATGGTGATGCTTTTGGAAATGGTGAAGATTTTTCCTCTGTTTTGTTTTGTTTGCTTTTACAAAAGTACCATTAAATACAGGGTGCATCAGCATCCCTAAGGCCAGTGATAGTACTAATACCTACAGAAACACATTAATTTGCCTGAGAGAAAAATAAAGAAACACCCATTTAACCAAATATTGATGGTGCTATGAAAAGCTTCACTGCCTCTTTTTTGCCCATAACCTTGACCTGAATAATCAACTCAGTATCAAATCTGATAATTTAGAGATGCAGTGGGGGTGTTTCTTCGTTAGATTTCTCTCTATGTAGGAAAATGACATGGCAATAGGGGATCTTACAATCCCCTTGTGAGCAGGCATACATGGCACAGAGGTACCCTGGTGGGAGAGGCTGGTTCCCCTGGAGGTAGCTGCCTGGAGATGACTGCAGGCACGTAATGACAGACTGGAAGGAATTTGTGTAATTATAATTTGAGTCACCCGCTTGACAGGGATAATGAGGCATAGAAAGGGCAAGTAGTATGGCCATAGCAAATCTGCTGCTGAGCCAAGAATAGACAGGAGCTATCTCAGCTCAAGTTTGTCTTCAACCACAAACCCACTCTTCCTAAAATCTCTTTCTGTTGCGCTCACCAAGCAGAGCTGATTGTGCTCTCTGGTGGCTGGGGACCCAGTGCTGTCCTCACCCTGACACTAAGCGGCATCGAGCCTCTCAGAGCTCTCAGAGGGCTGCTGGCCGTGAAGGCACAGGGACCAGTAAGCCCGTGCAGCTGCCACCTGTCATCCCTTTCCAATGAGGAGGGGAATTCCCTGCCCGGCTGACATCTCGCGCCTCTCAACAATGCTGCAGTGAAATCCACCTCATCATAAACTGCTCGTGCAGCACAGCTCCCTGGCATGCCCTGGATCCTTGCTGGTCAAGAACCAGGGCCTGCCGTGGCTTCCCAGTGTTTGCTGTGGCTGTGCTCAAGGCCCTGTGTCCTGTATACCCACCAGGGGCAGATGCCCATTAGGAAGTGCAGCTCATGTGAAAATTTGCTCTTCGGCATTTGGTGCTTTCAAGCTTGCCGGTTTAGCTGAGAAAACATCTGTGAACCCTCAGAGAGAGATATTCCAGGCTCCCCAAAGCCAGGGGAAGGCCTCTTGTTGATGCTGCAATGTACTGCACAAATGAAAAACTGCTATGTTTTTGGAGGAAACATTTGCTAAAGGAGTTTGAGATTTTCTACCTCCTCTTTGCTTACACATGCACAACTGTTGGCACCAAATGCTGCCCAGGTCCGTGGCCCTTCCCAGGCATGCCACCATCCCACTTCCCCCTTCTGAAGAGGAACAGCCCCATGCCCCCTTCCTGCACACATGCCTGGACTTCCATGCAGTGAGGGCATGAGACACCGGCTCCAGGCCTCAGCCCAGGCGGAGGCTAGGGTTTGGCCAAAGCAGGTCTACCAGTGCTCCCCAGCCCCAGCACAGAGACCTCCTCCTTTGCCCAGAGTGAGCTGTGACAGATGGTGCCAGCCTTTTAGCGACATTTAACTGAAGCGGCACAAATATGCTGCTGATGTTTAAAGGACAGGTTGAACATCATTAATTCTGTGTGCAGGAGAGTTTCTTTCTTTGCGTTTCCCATCTCCCCTCCTCCCCACACCGCCCCTTGCAAACCACAAGCATTTTTAGAACTGGAGGCTGCAAAAACTTCAAGCCTCAGGAAGACGCAGCACTGAGCACTTGAGATTTTGTTTCCCTGAGGTATTTGCACTTGAGAGCTTCTCCTTGCTACTGAATTTCTCATTTCCCCATGGAGTCTGGCTTGGTATAAACAATGCCTGCATGTTGTTGCTATGTAGGTCCAGTTGGAATCTGCCTACAGTGCAAAAGAAAAAAATTATATATAAATTCAGAAAGCCACCCACTGACAGGCAATTTGCATTTTTATCTGGAAGATTTTTTTTAAAAAAGATTTTTCTAATGAAAGTTCAGCTCCTGAGTTTCTATGGAAACTCATCTGCTTGGTGTGCATGCATAATTTCATAAAGTCAGATCTCAGGAAGATGAGCAATTAGTATAAATACAAGCAGGAACGTGATTAAGGGTTTCATCCTCTTATTCCTGAAGATGGAGGGTGGGACTGGGTTTTGTTGTCTTTCCTTGGTTTCTATTTGTGTTTTTGCCAAACCAGTGCAGAAACTGGTGTACAAAGTAGCCTGACTCCTCTGCCACCTCCTGGCTAGCACTGGCACTTCTGGTTTTGCCCAGTGATTTTCCTCCCAAAGTTGACAAGTACCTCGAAGTATGGCCTTCTCCATCAGTGGTGTTGGTACTGAGTCAGACCCTAAGGAGCAATGAGGACAGGTTTATTTTTAAACTTGAGCAAATTATAAATAGTCAAGAAATCCCAAACCAACTCAAAAGGTGAGTGGGAATCATTTTTCCTTCAAACTTCTGTGGGCAGCACATCCCTCGAACTCCCGCTCCAGAGCCATGTCAGCCACACACAGGCATTGCATGTCCGGCTTGCAACAATGCAGCCACACAGTGCTGGGGTATGAACACACTCACTCACTTGAGGAGGTCTGAAGGTAACGTCCACGAATTAATTTAATTTCTCCCTTAGGTCTGAAGATGTACCTTGGATCTGGTGAACAGAGGCAGAGCCATGAGGGCAGAGTACAAGCCAGGCTGTAGAAGATGAAAGCACTGGCAGAAGCTCATCTGAGGCGAAGGGCTGTGGCACAGTGAGACCGGGACAGTCTTGCAGGGTATGAAGGCTGACAGGGGACAGCGAATCTGGTCTGCTGATTTAGTGTGCCTTATGCTGACAGCTGGACTCCTAAATTGATGGTTTTTAATTTCAGGGAACAGAAGGTGCCTATGGGAAGCTTTTTCAAAGGTATTTTTGACCTCGTCTGCATGCAAAACAAACAAAACCTAAACCACTTCTATGGTGACACCGGACTGGACTCCCTTGCCTTCAGTGATGTGATACTTAGTAACTGATACTTGAGTGAGGCTATTTTTATTTTAGAATAGGAGAGCCATATTTAAATTTTAAGTTAGATGAGAAAAAAGTGACTTATTTTCAATTTTCACTAATAAAGAAAATGAACATAAACCACATTTGAAGCCACACTTTTAGAAGGTCATTAAATTTCTATCTGTGCCTTTATTTCCTTAGAGTTTGACAAAACATCTTCAAATGTTAGCTCATAAAAATCCCAGAAAATAGTGCAGGAAAGACATTATGGAAGACTACAAAATAAGCCTCACGTACAAGCTGGAGTTTATTTTTAGTAATGAAAATCAAAACTTCCTTTGCAAATGTTTAGTTCAAACACCTGATGAGCTGCAGGGAGTTGTCTCCTTCCAAATAGGTGGCACAGATTAGCTTGTTCTTTCCTTTAGGGCTTGTATGGGAAAGAGATGTCCAGAAAAACATTTCGTTCCTGGAAGGTTGCTTTTTGTTGTATCTGCAAGGTCATCTCATTTTTGGAGAATTTGTATAGGTGGACTACACTCTATCCTTTACAAACAGATTTTAATAATCGCATTAAAAGCAAATTCTCACTGCCTTTGCATGAGACTTGAATTCCAAAGTGAGGTTGTCTCTGATGCTTGTCCCTACTCAGCAGACAATTTCTGCCTATTATTGTCTGAATACCCTAAGAAATTTCCAGAACAAATCAGACTTTGCTGCTGGGCTTCCTTAAGTGCATTATTTAATTAATTTAAAGGTGTATGCAGTATCCTTACTGTCTACTCCAATCTGTAATATGGACATGCCACTTGCAGTTAGTAGGAGGGTAATCAGCAGCTGGCAAAAGCAGGGCATGCTGCAGAAAAGTGCTCATTCAAAAGTGTGCTTATTCAGCAGAACCCTACAAAAATCCTTTCAAGATGCATTTGGCATTTGGTGATAACAGTCTCATGTAACAAAAAAATCCGCACTGCTACAGGGCAACATACGCTTCTGTAATTATTTAGCAATCAGAATAAGTTGTAAGCAAAATCTGTTGCATAAACCATGAAATACCAGAGTCCTTTTGGAAAATGGCAAAGATTAACCCTGGAAATCCTAGGTCTCCTACAATAAAGACAGACATGTCAGTAGCCAATTGCTCTGTGATTCTTTCATCCTACATTCACGACCTTTGCATCTCTGAAGAGCCAGGATTTTTTTTAGCTGTGAGCAGTGAACTGAGTTTTTGTTGTGCTGTCACTTAGCCATGCAGCGCCTGGCACTATGGGGGTAGCTAATCACCCATTTTGCAGATTCAGTCCAGGTTGTGGTGAACCTGAGCTAAACATCTGAGGTCTGTTTCCTGAAAAGGCACTTACAGGAGTCAGGGTCCTCTCACTGAACTGTGTTAGAGACCGGATCTTAATTTGCTGCCCTAACAAAGGATGACTGGGATTCACTTCTGGGAGAAAGCCTGTCTTTCAGTGTTTCTGCTGCCTCCTTTGTTGAGAGCAGCTTTTCCTCCTCTTCCTTCCCCCTCTCCATCTCCTCTGCCCAAGCTGCTGCATCCCCTGTCAGTCAGTGACGCTGAAGTGCTGCATTTGATAAAGCAGAGGAGAGGAAGGAGAAGGGAGGAGAGGGAAGGCAGGCAGGGCCACTGCAAAACACAGAATATGGAAAGAAGAAAGAAATGGCACTGGGGGGTTGGGGGTGGTAACTGGCAAGTGCTGGGAAAACTGAAAAACCTGTGATTGCATCATGATTTGTAGAACTTGTGCACTGCCTGTGGGTTTTAACTCACTAGGCTCAGCCTGGAGACTTCAGCTCCAGTACTGCAGGCACCAAAAGGCAGCCTAGCCTTTGCTGTTTAAATTTCACTGCACCCTCTTCGTGTGCTACAGAGGAGAGTGAGAGAAGGGAAGAAATGAGCCTGCAAGGAGGTATCAGGAGAGACAGACTAACTGAGTGTGAAGACAGTGACGACTTAAGCCCACCAGAGGCCTAGGCACACGGATATGCTTTATCAATCACACTGAGGTAGTGCTTGCAGGGAGAGCAGAATAAGCAAAAGAAAGACCAGAAGTGGTGAAGTCCTGAAGAGAGAGCCATCCCCTCCCTTAGCCTGACAATGTGTTTTCCAAGGCAGTGAGTAACTGCAAAGGCAGTATCTCGCCCAGGCCCCCTGTGAGGCCAAGGCACCCCCCACCCCACAGAAGGGATGCGTTGTGCTGCACTGCACACCGCCCTCTGCCCAGGCTTGCTGTCTCTATGTGGGTTCATCAAATGTTACCAGGGATGTTTCCACTGTGTTTGAAGCTTAAATGTGATAAAACATTTATTGACTTAAAAAGCAAACCCTAAGGCAGCATTTCAAACCAGGAGGCTCTGATCTCTTCACAGGGAGGATCATACAAGCCTAGGGAGAATGAAGGGTTTTTCTGCCTTGTTGGATTGTCGTCACTTAAGCTTCATGCAAAGCAGAATCGTTTGCTGCATGCTGAATATTCTCTAGACAGTTCTTCCTTTGCTGAGATCTACACGGAGATGAAGCAGGAAACAAAGAAACCTAACAGGATGCCTCAACCACACATGCGAGAGTAACTAAATCCAGTATTTGTTTCACACTCTCTTTTCCTAGGGAAGGAAAGATTTCTCCCAGTCCTGATCTTAGCAGTTGTCATAGTAATGTTGCAATAGAGCACAAAGGAGATTCAACTACGACTCAGGCTCATGGTGTCATCTGTAAATATACGCACCAAAAGAGGGTCCCAAACTAATCATAAATAACAATTTAGAAGACATAATTTATAAGGTAAGGTCCCAATTCTGCTTGTACCGGCTTCCCTGGCAGAAAGCCTTGTTGAAATCAGTGAGATTCAGTCTGGATACATCCAAGTATTTCAAAATCTGTGCAGAATTGAAACTGATAACCACCAGCAAAGAGAGAAAAGGCATGTAACACACATACAGGATGGTGAAGAGTGGCAGGTAACCTGCTGGCTAAAGCACTCGACTAGAAAGTAGTTGCTGTGCTTCACTGGTTGCTAATGCATTTCACATGGAATAATCTGTCATTGCTGAATAACAATTCAGACAGCGGGGACAGGGTCAAGGAACAAACTTTGGGAAGCAGAAGTCCTGGGTTTAAGTGGTCTCAGGGTAAGGAGGTGTCGTGGTTTTGATCCTGGCTAAGTGCCAGGCACCCACGGCAGCTACTCACTCGTTCCCTCCCCTGCCACAGCTGGGCAGATGAGGGAAGGAGAGGAAAAAAAACCGAGGGAATTAACTTAGAGGTCTATGAGTTGAGATAAGGAACCGGGAGAAAACGCTCCAAGGACAAACCAGGCTCAGCTTAAAAGTTGCAAAAAGTGAAAATTTATTACTACCTGAGTTAGAAGGAGGATATGAGAAATAAACTAAACCTTTAAAAGACACCCTTCTTTTCACTCCCCACCCCTCCCTCCCTCCCACCAACAGTGCAAGGGGGGCAGGGTGTGGGGGTTCAGGTCAGTCCGTTTCCAAGATCTTCTTCCCCTGCTTAGGGAGAGGAGTTTTTTCCTCTGCTTTGGCCGTGGGGTCCCTCCCACGAAAGACAGTTTTCTTTGAACTTCTGTGGCGTGGTTTTTCTTGTCCACGGAATGCAGTCCTCCAAGGACAAACTGCTCCAGCATGGAAGCAAGGGGCCCCTCTCTCTCCAACCGGGTCTCCCACCTGGACTGCAGTTTCCTCCGACATCCACCCGCTTCAGCGTGGTCACCTCCTTCACAAACTGCGGGACTTTTATCTCAGTCTCTGTCTCTCACTGGGCTGCACCTGCTACGGCTTCTCTGGCATCTACGGCTCCTGCGGCTTCTTCCATGGCTGCTGCGGCTGCTGCGGCTTCCGACATCTCCCGCTCCAATGTTGGCACCTCACCCACGGACTGTGGTTGGCTCTGCATCTCTCATGGACTCCATGGACTGCAGGGGGGACACCCCGCCTCACCATGGGCTCACCACGGCCTGCAGAGGAATCGCAGCTCCAGAGCCTGGGGCACCTCCTCTCCCTCCTTCTCCACTGACCTTGGTGTCTCCATGTTGTTTTCCCTCACATGTTCTCACATCCTCCTCCTTCTCTAACTAAAAGCAGCTGCGTGTGCATTTTGTTTTGATTTTTCCTTAAATATGTCATCACAGAGGCGTAACTAACCTTTCTAATTGGCCCAAACATGGCCAGTGGCATGTCCATCATCTTCAGAGCCATCAGAGATTGGCTCTGCTGGAAATGGTGAAGAACTCCAGAAAGTTCTCACAGGAGCCATCTTTATGGCCCCTTCCCTTCTACTAAAACCACAACAGGAGGGTTGAGAACTTGCCTCTCTTGTGCTCAGGGAGTACATGCTAACTTCTAGCAAATGTTTCTAAGAAAGTAGGGCATCTGGTGCTGCACCCCCATTGCCCCAGGGGGCATAAAAACTCTGCCTTTATTTTGATAGTAAGCAGGTGCCTATGTTTTGTTGCACCTAACAAGATGTTGCTGCAGATAGCTGGGGAATGTCTAGGCTTAAGAACTGGACACCCAATTAATCTGAGTGTCCACAGTGTGTTGTGGCTGAGGAATAGGGAATTTCTGTTCTTTTAGGTATCCTCCAGTGCCAATGCTGGATCTTTCTCCAATTTTTAATGCACTGCTTTGCAACAAAGGAGGGGCTGATGTGCACATTTCCCATGCATGTTATCTTCCCCTCTGCATACAGAGTGAATCTTGTCTGAATGTATGAGTCATGAACAGATTCTCACAGAGGGCAGCTTAGCTCTGTTGAGGGTCTCTACGCCTCAGTCCCACAGAACTTATTGTCAGAGCAAGTGTTGGGTTTGGTATGGCGCTGAGGAGGGGGCACAGTGCAGTGGAGACACGCTGACAGAAGCACACAGCATGCCAATGTAGATTACAGCAGATGTCTTCTGAAAGGAGAGCTGAGGTATTTAAAATATCTTAATTTGCTTAGTTTTCCACTACTGGCAGCCTCTGGGATAGCATGTGATTAATGACATCCTCCACACAACTACAGCCGGAGCCTTCGTGTGCAGTATCACAGATGAGTGCTAAGCTTAGCTGAGCTGCTGGGAAACACAGTGAGCTGGGCAGAAACACTGCTGTGGTCCAGCCAGTGCCTCCAGATTCTGCTCCAGTGCCTCTGATCCCACAAGAAGTACGTTTCCTTATTGTCTCTTAACACAGAATCTCCCTAAATCACGAACCTCCATGTACAAAGAGATTTTGCTGAATTACAGATTGCGTTTTCTGTTACATGCTCAAAAGAGAAACTCCTTGAGAAGGTAAACACTTGATAAATATTGCACATAACATTAGCTTAAATGGAAGCTTCAGCAGCACTGGAGAGCTGTGATGTTTTCATGTTTCCCATTGTTTGGCAAAAAGGGACTTCTGTTTCCTTCTCTTGACTGTGGTCAGCTTGGTGTGTATCAGGACAGCTTGCTGAAAACCTGGAAGTCTTGCTAGTTCCCATGCCCCTGTTTGTGCAGCTGTGTCTTAATGTACCAGGAGGCAGCATGCTCTGCTATTGTGCTACACAGTTTTATTATTATATTACTACAGCCTATTACTCTGTCCTGTCCTGCGGTAACAAGCAGCCTAAAAAGCACAGAATTTAAACTAATTATAACTGGTTTCTGTGTTTATGAAAAACAGTGTTTGAAGGTTGAAGTATAAAGGGGATAGTCATTCCACCCCTTCTCTCTTCTGACAGTTCCCTGAGCACTTTCTGAAATACCATTTATGAGTTCAGCTGCAGACCAACCTGACAACTACAATTTCTAGGCTTTAATTTGATCTTGGAGCAAAGCACGGCAGGAGGACAATACTGCTTAGCAAAACTGCAGTGCTATCTCGAGGTCTGTGTATAGGAAACTACAACAAAAGCCAGAATCACCTGGAAGATCAGGTTGGAGCTCAGCTGAGAAGTACCTGCTGCAGCTTAAGATCAGGCCAAGGACAATGTCTTTAGACCTTGATGCAAGTTTTATTCTCCAGAGATGACTGAACCACCCCAGGAACTCAACAGATTTAAGAAATGTATTGGGTTCTTCTCTTGTAAGGTGTTAGCCACACTTAGGAGAAGAGATCAGAGAAGAGCTGGGGAGTTTTGTCTTGCAGGATTTTACTGTGGTTTCTAAAGTTATATAAACAGAGCCTGAATAATGTGATAATGAGCACCTCAGGGACATGGAGAATAACTTACCGTAACAGAGGAAAGCAAGTGATTGGCACAGATAAACAGGAGCTACAGATTCCCTGGAAATGGGGATAATCCATCTCTGAGAAGCAGTGCACCAGCCCTCTCGCTAATGGACTGAAATCTCTGCACTGTGCACTGGATCAGATTTGTTCCTTCCAGCGGCCCCAAATGCCCCAGCAGGCCCTGCCTTTTGCTGATACGGGAAGTGTGCAGTTCCCCTGGGAGAGGAAATGGCCACTCACAGTGTCTAAGTGGTGCCTTCGGTGTCAGGGCATCACTTATCACCTTGTTTGGTATGGCTTCACTGTCTTCTCAGGAGGGAGGAAGGAAGCCTGGTAACTGCAAAGGAAGAGTACAGGCAACAAACCAGTGAAACAACTCTGTCAGCTCCTAACTGGTGCTCAGGAGCCCTGATCCTGCTGCACTGCCAGGGATTTGCTCCGATGGCTGGGCTACAGAAACTGCCAGCTAACTAATGGATTTGCTGGGAGGATGGCAGTGGGGGAGGGTGGTTTCCGCAGCAAACAGAAATGAGGAGAACAACGTGTTTGCAATTCCTTGGATAGTAAGTGAGCTGACACACAAACTTATTAATGTGAGCATCCAAAATGCTCATTTCTCCTCTGGGAGCCAGTGACTAGAGGCAAACCAAGTTCTCTCCCTCAAGCTCAGCTGCTTCAACACAAAAATTTGAGTTAAGAGGCTGCTCTAAGGATTGCTTTTCCCCAAGGAGAGCTTAGAGCAGTTATTTTGGGATATCTGAAGCACAGGAACATTCCTGGGATTCTGCAATAAGCTTCAGAGTTGGGAAAACAGAATCTGCTAACCAGCCATGGTTTGGAAGGAGACTAACAATCATCTCCAAAAGCCAAATGTTGCTCTACTGTTGCCCTACTTGGTGGAGATGCAAAAGGTATGTGCTGGACAGGCATCATATCCATTGGAAGAGCTTCTCTTAGGGTCAGATGAGAATTACTTTTGGTGGTTCTCTCCAGCCCAGCCCATAATTTACCTCTGTGAGACTTGCAGGGTACTTGCTGTTGTTCTGACAGGCAGAAGGCAGCTGTCCTGATTTCCCTCAGCATGCCTGGGGATGCTCTCTGCAACCACAGCCTTACGTACAACGAGCTGCAATTGCTTGCTGGGGAATTCCAGTGGAGTGCACCGTCCCACAGGAGGCTGTGCTGATGGTCCACCAGCAAGTGTTGCGCTGCTGATGTGCCATTTTTGGAAGGAGGTGTAACTAGCTATGTCACCCTGCAGAGCAGGCTGAAAATAGGATTGCACTCACTGTGCCATGTGGCTCAGTGGTATGTCAGGACATGTATTTTTAGGAAATTCCTCCTTTGGGCAGAAAGGGTGAAGAGCTTGGCCTGGTTTTCAGGCTACTGGCTTTGCCCAGATCTTTCATTCTAGAGTGTGGGAGCATGTCACTCACCAGTCAGTCTGTGGAGGCTCCTAGAGCCTGGGTACAGGGCTAGTTCTAGTTACCTCCTGATCAGGGTGGCTGTGAAAAGGTAAAAGATGACTGGTCTGGGGCTGTGCTTTTTTTTTGTTTCAATGCATGCATGCTTGCTCTCTCTTTGCTGGTGCTTTCAGAGAGGGAACTGACCTCCAACAGAGCAGGGATAAACAAAAAAGTAAGGAAGATCAATGTCTTGGGAATATTATGGTCTCTGATGAACAACAGTAAAAATGTACCTTTCAGAATGAATGTGGGAGGGGAATAAGGAGCTCAGAGAAGGTATTTCATGCAGAGAAGAAACAGAGAGAGTGAGAAAAGCAGATGGTAAGTAGGGAATTTGCCTCTGGTGAGGTACTTTCTGGGTGAAGCATAATGAAAAAATGCAGTACACCTCCAGGCCCAGCCAGTTACTGATGCACAGACAGTGCTAGGAAAAGGACAAGGCAAAGCAGTACTGGACTCAGAATCAGTGTCTGACAGACACTTGCTGGCTTCCTCTTTTCCTCAGAACATCATTCCTATCAGGCAGCATGTGTTCAGCTCAAGCATCTGGGTTGTGATTTTTTAGCAGCTGCACAAAATCTCTGCTATTAAATCCCACCTGCCAGTCTCATGTCTGCTCCCAGAGACCTTTGCCTGTTAGCAAATGTTTCAAAAGCACACTGCCAGGCACAGCACATCATTCTACAATCCAACCTCAGGCAAAAACCCTCACGCAAGGTCTCTTTTCAACTTTAGTGGGCTGCAGGAGGAAAAGGCTAGAGGACAGGCCTCTAGATAACAGGCAGAAATATTCATTTAGGTCATGGTTTGCACTGAATTCCTTTCAGCACTAATGTAAAACAGCTATTTTCCCCTCTGAATTATTGGAATAATACTATTTAGTCTGTGACATTTTAAGAAGCTTTCTTTTGAGACATGTTCCACACTATAGCTGCGCAGAGAGAATTTGTGAACTTTGTTCACTGGAATCTGTTCATGTGAAGTTGTTCTTCTCCTCTTTAAAATTCTTCCTTTCCCTTCTCTTGCTTCTTAGCAGTCCCAGATGAGCAATGCTACCAGTATGATGTGTGCATACTGTATGTTGCTCCACTACTGAAACAGTTCCTTAGTAAACACAATGCAGAAATACAGCTTGAGCTTGCTCATTTATCTTGGATAAGAGATCTACCCAGAGAAATAACTGCAATTTTTAATTCTGCACACGGAGAAAGGGCCTAAACTTCCACATAAATCATCTGCTGTAATATTTCACAATCTGATTTTCCCTGGCATGAGCCTAGGTAATGAGGCTGTGCTTCTGGTGCAAAGGACAACATCTCCTGGAGATGAAACAAGCTACTTGATTGTGGTATCTCTAAAATGGCAAACAAAAGAGACAATCAGTGCTTTTTGATGTGGACATCTGTCAGCAGAGAAACAACTGCTAATTGTCATGTAATAAGCACACCAGACACTTCCATAGCAGTCATTTTTCTGGAAGTCAAGCATGAAAAAAATGTTACTCATCCAAGCACCAAGCATATTTTGTCTGAATCTGGCTGCATTTCTGCAACTGTTTAAAACTCCAAAGTGAGACAATGCTCTTTTATAGACAGATACTTGAGATCAAAATACTTAGCCAAAATATAGCAATAAGTAATGGTTTTTGTTGGCATGTAGTTAAGGTATCTAGCTTTATATTCTAATATTTGCATTTTGGTTTTAGAAGCAGTGTAGGTGTAGTGAGAAAAGGTGCTGGTATCTCACATAAATACAAGCATGTGGGATTTGTAGAGAATTGGTTCAGCAGCAGAACTACTCAGTTGCACTTCATTCAGAAAAGTCTTTGCTCCCACAGAAGCACGGTAGGAGCTGTCAACTTGGCAGCTACATGGCTCTACATGAGCTCTGAGCACTGTTAAAGCAGTACAGTGCTGTCTAAAAGCCATGTGCGGGGAGGAATAGCTAATTCTCTTTGCGTGAAAGGATTGACTCTAGACAGCCTGCCAACTATAGAATCCATACACATCTTTTCCGAAAGCATCTGCACGCCTCCCTCGCAGGCATGGGTTCATCAGCCCATCACTTAATTGAAGAGAATGGAAAAAATAGTTGTAACCTCTCTGTGAACAACAGGTATGGTGATGTCTTCTAATGACTGAACCAAGTTTGGACTGATCAAGAACTTCTACAGAGTATCCCTTGTTTAGATAGCACCCAAGCTGCCTACACTACACACCAGTTATTTTGGTGGTTACATAGATTGGCAGCAGTCTAATGATGGATACTGTATTTGGAACTAATTTTCTTGAGAGCTGCCAGAGAATGGCCTTATCATCAGTTAAGTGGGTAATACCAATCCCTCATGATTTTCAGCAAACCAGTAAAAAAACTCGACTGCCTAAACACAGCAAGCAGGGTAAC
The DNA here is from genome assembly GCA_013400735.1 of Pomatostomus ruficeps. Lineage (NCBI taxonomy): Eukaryota > Metazoa > Chordata > Aves > Passeriformes > Timaliidae > Pomatostomus > Pomatostomus ruficeps. Next base: position 45,461 of record VYZT01055696.1, on the reverse strand, counting down.
TGCTGCAATCACGCAGAACCATACACATAAGATACATTTTAGCACTTCCCAGAATTCTAAGCAAGAAAAATAAAATAACAAACATTATGAAGTCTTTTTTTATCCACGTGGAGTGAAAAGAACGCTTCTAGAACAATAAAACCTCTAGCACTGCATCCATTCTCTAGTCTAGCAAAACCCTTTCATTTTGAAGAGGTTGGCCTGCCTTTGTCCCAGGAGGAATGGGCATGGGTATGTTAAATTGTTAAATGAACCACCCTGCACCTTTGAGATGCCCAGGGAAGCAGCAATGTGGAAAAGGCCCATGGTGTCTGGGGAACAGGACAGACAGAAAATGAGGAGAGGGGCATCTTCAGCTGCTGTTGTTTCAAAGCCTCAACAAAACACAGACTCGAGCAGCAGTAGCCCCTGATGGGGACGATGTACTTGTAAAACATTTACATTTTCAGCAGGCTGTTTCTAATTAAACTCAATTGGTTTGCATACCTGCTGAAAGTGACTGCTCTGCACCTCATCTCCCGCTTCCACTTGAGCACCGAGGATGCAACTGCTGAGGCTACCACACAGCACTGTGTTCATTTTGTGCACTGACAGTAATTGAGAAAATGGATGGCAACAGCCTGTTTGTGTTTCCTACCATTCTAGGATGTACTTTACTTTCTCTCTTTTTTTTCTTTTTCCCTCCAGAGCATCAGAGGTTTTACAGCCCTTTTGCAAGAGTGGGTGACTGACAGGGCTTTGTGCACTTTTCTGACCGCAGGATATTACGACTGATGCTGGTATTGAACCCCTCAGGTCCGAGGAAGGTACCCGTACAGATCCTGACTACGGTCAGATTGCAAGGGAAAGGATGGTATTGAAGCATATCATGATTAGTAGTGCAAGGCAGAACAGCCAGCTGTCACTAAACACTTCTTAACCTGTTTTATGAGCACAGCCTGACTCAAATATTTTAAGAAAGGTTTTTATTGATACTGCGTTATATTGTCTGAGGCATTTATGGTTTTGCCCAGAAAGGTCTGAGACAACCAACCTTCAGAGAAAGCTGCTAAAACTGTGTGGACAGTCAGCAGGACTTCTGGCTTATCACTGCTGTCCTAGGCTCCCTTTCTGCATGTTTAGGGAGCCAGCAGTTGTCAGTGAGATGTAAGTCATACCTCAAAAGAATACTTGAATGTTAACGGCCTTGTTGTACTGTGGCATTGCCCTGCTGTGAAATGAGAAAAATGCATTTACTGTGCCGAGGCAGCAGGTTAGCATCCCAAATGTTCTCCCCTCCAACAAGCTCACTGGGTCAGAATAATTCTGTTTTGGATTGTACAGGACAGTCTCCTGGGTAACACGCTTCACAGCAATGCTTGGGGGGAACATGCCCTTGAATGCAAGGCAGTCAATGAAATTTATAATTACTGTGTTTTATAACCTTGTTCATTCAGGCAGGGAAGGATACTGCTGAAGGGATCTCAAACAAGAGAAATAATCTATCTGCAGCTACATAAATAATTGTTGTTAATGTGATTTGAATCCCAGATGGCAGAAGGAGCTCTTTTGTCCACTGTGCTGTCCAGAGTCACACAAGAAATGCACATACTAATTTTAAACTCAGGTGGCTGTCGGACATGGAGCTCTGACTTCAGCTACCCTCTCCCAGAGAAGGGGTTGTAAAATCCACTCTGTATCACTGAAATCTAACTACATTAAGCAAGGTCTTGGCTCAAGGCCAGGTCCCAGCTGTCCCTGCAGTGATAATGACCACTCTTCCCTGGGGTGCTGGGCACAGGCATAATCCAGCTGCATTTTCACACACGCACACATGTAAATTGTCTGAACATGGTGGTGTAAATGCTTCTGGGATGGCAAACTGATCCTATAGATGTCTCATCAACAGTGGGCCCCATGCAGAATGCATTTTATTTTCAGAAAAGCCTGGAGGTAAAAAAAATAAAATCTCCTGGTACAGTTTATCTGATGCTTTGTTTTTGAGTGTCCTTGATGCATAACAGCATGCTATCATCTCTAAAGATTAAAAACAATCCCTTCTTATTGCTCTGCTGGGTATTTTCAAAGAAATTCATGCACAGATGAAAACAAATAAAAACAATGCCCAGTGGCTCTGAAGAGATCCTGGGCCTCTAGTTTCAAGTAGTCTGGAGACAATTTTAAACAAATACAGACCTCCTAAATCCTAAGCTACAGCTCCAGTGAGGACATGCAGGCAAAACTTTAGTAGCTTTAACAGGGTGAGGCTGGTTGAGGATTTTCAACATCACCTCCATTTTGTAGTTTTTAGGGTATAGCTTAACTAAGATCTAGAGCTTATCACATGCAAACTGGATTTTCGTTATTTCTTGAACTGGAGCCTCGAGTTAAATAACGACACCTTTGTTCAGGCTTGGTTTAAACAAAAATTCAGAGTGGCCAGGTTGGTTTTCCTGATTTTAAAGTCTGGGGTTTTTGATGGACTATGGCAAGGGTGGAGAAAGTCACCCTGTTATCATCAGTGCAGGACCAGGGCCCAAAATGACTGAATTAAATGCAGTGTAAACTGAGAGAGCCTCAGGCACTGATGAAGGAACAGTTCAGCTCGCTTCAGTTAACATGTCTTTTGCTTTTACCCACTTGGCTTCATTGTTCCAAGGATCTGGCCCAGTAGAAGAATGAAATCCCTCCCCAAGCCCCTGTTCTGCCTCCAGCATTTGCTGCTGGCTAGCTCTGATGGACAGGAACAGTTGCAGGAATTTCTTAAGGAGAAATCTATGTGACACTACTGCACTTAGGAAAGTCTGAAAATAGGCTTTTTTATTTTTCTTCACTCCTGCTTCTGCACTGGCCTTGCTCAGACTGGAAAGCACTCTGCCAAGCTATACCTGAGGGTTTGGTTTTTAGGGGCTGGGCAAAATCATTCACAAGATCACCTGTGAAGCAAAATAACTCCAGATGAAACTAGCGTAAGATGCTTGGGCCAAACACATGAAGTTGAATACAAGTATTGATTTAGGGGTGTCTGTGGTATGGAGGATAAGAGAGAGAATGCGGAATATAAAACCATGCTTTCTTGATGATAAACACCCCACAATGCAGTGTATCACAATGCATGGAAAGGAGGACACAGCAGGTCATGTTCAGATTATACCTGCAGCAGACTTTCACTGCAGTTTTAGAAAATCTCTCATTTCTCTCTAAATTAACCTTATAGCTGCTATGCACTGCCCACCTACTTCATTGCAGTTGAAATTTCTTTGCTTTTATGTCTGTATGCTGTCTGGGTGTTGAAACCCCCCTCATGTTTTTGGACAGTAATATGAAAAAACCTCCCATGGCCCTCCCTCACCATTTTTAAGGCATTAGACTGGTTGCTTATCTGTGTTTGTTAACCATGGCCATCCCCTTTGCTTTGCTGTGAGGCCAGTGCTGCTGACCACACTGCTGTTAGTTGGCTGCTCGTGGTGTAAAAGCACTACTAGCAGCATTTAAGATGTACAGTACTGCAGAAAGGCAGTTTCTTTCAAGGCCTCCTTTGCCTCTTCTACTTTGGATGGGGATTACTGGAAGCACAGTGGCTTTATTTGGGAGAGTTAGTTTTATCTGGTCCCTGGTTTACCTCCTGAAGTTTTCCCAGCAAACTGAGGGAGCTGTGGAAGCATCAGATTCTTGTGCTGCATGCAGTGAAGGACAGCAACGTTCAAGCATGATTATTTAGGCTTGTCAAAGCTCTATGCAGCACTCCTAGTCGCCTGGGGAAGGGGGTGCCATCCACACCAACACAGCTATTTCTCTTCCTTGAGAAAAACATCTCAAGCCTAGGTAAGTGTTAAAGGCATGCTACAGACTTTTCCTCCTTGACCCAAGCACTGGGATAGTCTGCCATAGATACCTAAAAGCCATCATAATTCCTTTTAATTTGAAAGGTTTCACCTTTCACCATCTATGGTATCTGAGCAAAGGAACTATCTCCTAAAGGGAGCTAGCTCTCTTCTAATAGGAGATGGGGAGAAGCAGTCCTGGTTCTTCTCAAACTGTGACAGGCTCTGTGGCCACTGAGATGGAAAAAGTTTGCAAATTGTCTAGTTGCAAAAATAGCAGGGCTGCAATTCCAGCAAGGCTGCTCTTCTGTCCCTGTTTGATGCCAGCTTCTGAGAGTGAAAATGAATGGTGCAAGACTATCGAGACTTAATCCATTGCAGAATTTTAGTTGTATGAATTTGATTTGAAAGGATTTGTGCTACATGTATATATCATGACTTGTCATTGCTGCCTGCACTGACATTACATTTTGTGAGCATTCTTATTTCAGAGACTAGCTGCATTGATAAAATCACTGAGTACAGCTAACCAAGCTAAAAATAAATTTATAAAACATAGGCTGTCTTTTGGCTCAAGAATCTCACATATACACCATTTTTACTTCATGATGCTGCTATTTTCGATACTGCTATTTTATATTTTCTGGCTTGGGAAAGCTAATGTCAAACAATGGGTTAGTTGCAAACCACTTCCTTTGACTGTTCTTCCTTCGCTATTCAAAGTAATAGATAAGTTAAAATGATATATGCTTCAAGTTAGGTTGATTTGCTGTATCAGCCAGCAAATAACATATAATATAGAATTTCTCAGAGAACACAAAACCTATGAGCTGAGAAAGTCTTCCAATCACTGGTGACAATGGTGAGGTTAAAAGAAAATTCTAGTTGCAGAAATGTGAAATTGACACCTATCTCAAACACTCTACAATCATTTATCATTAGTGGAAAGCAATCCTGAGCTTTCAAGGTTGTTTGGTTGACATATTTGTGGTATTCCAGGAACAGCAAGGAATGCTAAGGTGAGGGTTTCTGCTCCTGAAGCCTGGAATTCTCCAGGGCTTGTGGGTTTTACTGGTCTCTCTCTACATTTATTTACTTTTCTTGCTCTCCAGGCAAGAAAGTTTTCAGGCAAACAGGATACCAAATGGTCCATGAACCCAGTGCCGACGATACTGCAGGCAATTTTGCTCTTAACGTGCATGAAATATGTGCAGAATCTCTTACTCTCACTGAGGTCACAAGGAGAACTGGTATCTACTTGTACTGCAGAAGCCTGTCCTGAGCTATCCTCACATAAATAATCTCAGTTCAGAAAGGATTTAGATGCTGTGGGGTCTGCCTGTATGTTAGCAAATCTATAAGCTCTCCTACAACATCAAGCTTTGAGCCTCACAATGCAGTAAGGGATTATAGAAGACTTTAGAAATGTTTCACTGTGGCATTTGTTTAATGTGACCTAGCTTCATTGGTCTGTATTAGTCACTTCTGTGCTCTGCTGAGCTGTAAGTGACAGCCTCAAAGAGGAAATACCTCTGCTGGCCAATCTGCCGCAAAAATTACTATAAAAAGTAATTATATGAAGTACAGTGACATCTTCAGAAACTCCATCTATTTTGCTAGATGCAAGAGAATCATACTGCTCTCAATTGCACTAGAAGTGTAAAACCTGCTCACCATTATCTGCTTTGGGAAACACTGGCCAGGGGAGTATTTACATAAGGATGAAGCTAACCTTTCTCCATGTTTAAAAAAATTGCCACAGTCTCAGAGCAGCTCGAGAATTTATTTTAGATGCGATTCAAAGTTCATCCTTCACTACCACTTTGGTTTAGCCAGGTTGGTAATGTTATGCTAAACGTGCTGAACAAGTGCTGCATTTCACTTTGCACAGCCAGATAGGCAGTGGGGGAGACTGTCCATTAGGGAGAGGTTTGATTGTCTAGAACTGAATGATGTGGATGATAGAGTTGAGTGTTTATGGGTGAAAATCAGGGGGAACGCCAGCATGGCAAATATCCTGGTGTGAGTCTGTTATGGACCACCCAATCAGGAATGAAGAGGCAGACAGAATATTCTATAAGCAACTGGAAGATTGTCTTACAATCACTAGCCCTCATTCTTGTGGGGGACTTCAACTTACCAGATGTCTGCTGGAAATATAACACAGCAGACAAGAAGCAGTCTGGGAGTTCCGGGAGTAAGGTTCCTGGGATTATTTAGGCTGGAAAAATGGATGCTCAGACAAGACCTTATCACTCTCTACAACCACCTGAACGAAGGATGTAGCCAGGTGTCTCTTCCCTTGAGTAACATGTGATAGGACGAGAGGAAGTGGCATCAAGTTGTGCCAGGGCAGGTTTAGGTCAGATATTAGGAAGAAATTCTTCAACAAAAGGGTTGCCAAGCACTGGAAGAGGCTGCCCAGAGAAATGGTGGAGTCACCATCCCTAGATGTATTTAAAAGATATGTGAGTGTACCACTTAGGGACATGGTTTAGAGGTGGACTTGGCAATGCTGGGCTAAGGGCTGGACACAGTGACATTGCTGGGCTAAGGGCTGGACACAGTGACATCAGAGGTCTTTTCCAACCTAAAAAATTCTATGGTTCAGCTGTATTCTGCCTCTTTAGTGCTGGTTCATGTCATGTTCAATGCAGATGTTAAAGTCCGCAAGACACAGTCTGGCTTGATAAGTTGTGGAGAAGGGGGACTTGCTGCTTGTAACACAAGGAGAGACAGAGACCACAAGAGTAAGTTTGCCACTGAACAGCAATAGCATGTGCTGTGCTAATACATGGAGCAGCAGCTTCTCCTGACCCTCGGGGTTACCAGGCCCAGACACAGGAGAGCCAAAGCAAGGATGGCGGTCTCCCAGGGTCTCTCAGTATTTGGTTGTATGGTGAGGTTTTGGTAGCGTGGGGGTTAAAGGGGTGGCTAAGGCCAACTCACCACACTCACGATTACCCAGCACTGCCCTCACTCAGCCTCCCACTCCACTCACTTCAGGATCACTAACTGCTTACAAACAAGGCTTCACTCTTTCAAGAAATTAGACTCCTCCCTCCTGCCCTCACCTGGCTAGTTCTGCAAGGAAAGTCTTCTTTGGAATCTGGCTCATACTCTCTTACTTTGCTTTACTGTGGGGCACAGGCCACTTCCCATGCAGCCTTGGGGACCTGTCCCCTTTCCAAAGCACCAGACCCCCGCAAGTAAATATTTCTCAGGAGACGCTCTTTCCATCTAGAGTTTCATAACCAAATCTGAGCCTGCTAAAATCAGCTGGCACTATGCTTCGTGAAGCTCTGATGTACACAAATATGTGTGTGTACACAGAGACACACAATCACACAATGTAAATTATGGCCCTGCTGTGGACCACAGAGGATGCCAGAACCATTCTAACAGCTCACCTGTTTATAAACAAACAACAAAAGCATAAAATCACATCAGAGAGCCTCCTATCAAAGACATCTTCCTCCAACAGCTTTCCAATGATTACTGAATTCCCGAAAGGCCTAACTTTTGTTAAAAACTCCCAAACCTAAGCCACTGTGTGGCTTCCGGTAGGAAGAGCACTGTGAGTTAATGAAAAATTCAATCTTGATACCAAAATCTCAGCATAACTCAGAGATGGCAGCTCTATGTCTTATTTAAGCATTGAACAAACTTAATTTTCTACTTATTCTGAGTGTAAAGGTTTTACTTGCTGTAAGTGGTCATTATGTGCGATTTGCCTCTGGCCCTTAACAACACATGTCTCGCTTGTCATTTCTGTGCCCGTCTCCCTGGAGCTTCAGGAGGAACTGCACTTGCTGAATAGTGACATTCTGCACATGGGATGTAATAACCTCATGCAATTGTACAAGCTGAACAACAGCTGGGGAGAAGTAGCTCTGCAGAAAAGGACTTGAGGATGCTGGCGGACAAGGAGTGAGCACGAGCCAGCAAGGCACTCACGCAGTGCCCAAGGCTAACGGCTTACTGTGCTGCATTAGGTAATGTATCACAGCAGACTGAAAATAAGTATTTCCTCCTATTTGGTTCACATCTGGAGTGTTCTCACCTCTTTTGGGTTCCTTAGTGATGAAAAGATGATGACAAACTGGAGAAGGACAGGTGTAGGGCCACTGAGATGGCTGGGGAGCCATGATATTATGAGGAGTTTGAGAAAGGAATATTTATTCAGCCTTTCCCTCTCCAGCCTAGGGAGAGATTCAAATGCCATCTTCAGCTATCTAACAAGTGAGTGAAAGAAAGACAGGACCAAACTTTTCCGAGAGGTGCTCAGTTGCAACAGATTAAGGTATGGCAAGGAAAATTCTGGTTGAGTAGCTATTAAGAAAAAATTCTTCACAAGGAGTGTACAGCATCAGAACATGTGCCCAGACAGCTGGAGGAATAGCCATCCTTGGAAATACTCAAAGATCAGCCGGACACAGCCTCAAGCTACCTAAATCAAATATAGATAGTTGAAGCTGACCCCACTGTGAGCAGGAGGTGGGACCAGATGACCTCCAGAGGAAAGGTCCTTTCTCACCTGAATTCTTCTGTGATTCTAATGTGCCTCATGACATGTGTGCTAAGATAGTAAGAGCACTTAATATATCATCACTGGTGTCAGGTATCAGCAACACTTTCATCAGCTGGAACACTGCCGAGCTGACTCAAATACTGTACATCTTGTCTAAATGCAATTAAGAAAGGCACATGGCAGTTTCTGTGTATCTCAATTAGCCTTGTTCCATGCACACTGACATTCAAAATTAGCTGAGTCGGGGGTCTGTTCCCCGCTCAGTTCAGAGTTTATATGGAGCTTGCCTGGTTCACTATAAATCTTACAAAGGCTCACAAAATAAGGCCCTCCTTCAGAGTCACATTAACCACAGTTTAGATTTTGAGGGATTCAGAGCAAAGCTCACACAGCGCAAATCTAAAAAATCAAACCCTAAAAGATTAATGTTCCTGCATAAAGCAGCAAACCTCACACTGAGCTCCGCAGACCTGCCTCTTCTTTTATTGCTCTGCTCTTTGGATGAAAGAGGAGCAACAGGGTAGTGACGTCTCTCCACATTGATATCTATTATTGTAATACTAAGTGATAGCTCCTATCACCCCTGTAATCCTGTTTGGGAAGCTCTGCTACAGCATTTACATTCTTATCTTTGTTTAGTCAATGCTGGCAAATAAAAGCATAAACAAATAATCTCCACTGTACAGCCTGGCAGTACTGAGATATTGCCATTTGTGTTCCAGTTGATTTTGATTTGCAGTTTCTTATGGTGGTGACAATCTTGGAAAGCAGGTACAGCCTGGTAAGCGATGCAACTGAAGACGAATGTTTTTATGAGTCTGCCCTTTTTACTCGAATGCTGAAGAAGTGAACACAAGCAAAGGGAGAACTGGGCTAATTATGAAAACATCAAAGCAGTAAGTTCTCTGAAACAAGTCAACGTATTTTACCTCATTTCCTGCCTTGGGCTATGCACTAGGAGATACTCAACTGCCTCATGTGATGTAATTTATAGAGGTATGTGATCTACACAAACATAGGCACCCACTTTAATTGCACAGTTTCTTTGTATCTTCAGGGGAAGAACAGAGGGAGATTTCCACAAGGCAATGCAGAGCAGCAGCCTAACAAAGGGGCTCTGCACCAACGCTGGAGGATCCTTCTCTCTGGGCAACAGGTAGAAAGAAAGACCAAACTCACCTATCTGAGCCAAAGGCTGGGAACTAGGCAATGTGAATTTTCCCTACATAAATCATGATTACCATTTCAGACTCTCAGAAGCCAAGAGGAAGTATGCAACTCCCTTCTTTTGTTTATTCCTTACACAGCCAATGGCTATTAAGTAAGCATTACCTACCCGACTTCCAAAAATACTGGTAACGAGGGCTGACTTCAGCAAACATTGTATTTGGCAATGCCAGTGAACTGCAAGACTCCAGAGAGTACCCACAAGATAGAGATGCTCCAGCCTGTTTCTGATTAAGACGCTCCCCGTTGGTATGCTGTGCCCAATGACTGTCTCCAGTCCATGCCCTTCCAGACGGAGGAAAGGATCGGCTAACTGGTAATAAATCTCCCCACTGAAAAGTGATTAGCTTGAAAATCCCCTGTTTTTCTGTCAGGAAGCCATAAAGAAGAGGTGTAAATCCATTTAATTATATCTGGCAGACATACATCTAAGAATACATGGCATTTGGTGATACAAGGAAACTACTATGCTATACCTTCAGACAGCTCATACGAGTATCTCTTTCCAAATTAACATACTTGCCATCTGATTCTCATTAGACTCACTCAACTGTTCCATTAATCTTGTATTTTTCCTCCCAAGGGATTAACATTGATTTTTTTTGTCTTGAGCACACACAGGAAGGTCATGCTTTTTCCTACAGGGTGGATTCATTCAATAAAGAGCTACACTATTAAACCCAACTTGATATTATTGTCAATAGAGCTGAGCTGCCACAATGCTGATTAAGAGAATTTCCATGCAACTCTCCTGAGTCCTGCTACATCCATCATTCCACTTCACGACACGCTAGATACTTGACAACTCATTAAAAATATACATAAAAAATAAAAGTCAGGGCTGCATCCCAGGGAAGCCCTACTAACATTCAAACTCCAGCTCTAATTTAAAAAATAATAAACAGCAAAATAATTACAAAATGCTTCTGGGAATAGAAATTCTCCAGCAGAAAATGAAAACAGGCAGGACAGCAGGTAGGCCTGCAAAACATTTTTAGATGGATATTCTGCATTTCAGGTTACAGGTAAGTACATTATTAATTCAGTCACTGGTGGTCTGGGCTGGGCAGCCTGAATGGGCAACCACTAATTTGGGTTTGGTAAAGTCCTGCTTTTGGGGTGATCCAGTCTCTCCCTCGTGAATTGAATCAAGCTGCAGTATCAGAGGGGTGAGATTGCTCTTCCCAAATTATGACCTAGAAGGCTGCTTCAGAACCTCTCTGCACCGGTGGCTAGGAACCCCCTTCAATCTCCAGCAGCAACTTAGAGCAGACAAAGCTGCCTCCTCCAGTTGATGCAGCTTTCCTCTCCCCACAGCATTCACTCCATTTCCACATGGACCTGCAGAGACCAGATGTAATCCTTCCCAGTCTTTGTTTTACTACCTTGACAAGTCAAGCTCTCTCTTGCCCATCCCTGATGATCACAGGCCACGCATTTCTCTGTGGCTTCCCCCCTGTACTCCATCTTTTTCTAGCCAGGGATTCTCTCAACCACTTTGGCAAAAACATAGGCAAAAGTCACATTAGCAATATTAAACAGCAGCTCACTGATAGACTAGTGCTTTATAGAAGCATGAGGAAGGAGAAGAGGAAAGGAGCAAGAGGAATGTTTTCAGCATGTAAAAAATGCACAAGTTTCGACGTGGCAAAGAGCAAACAGGAAATGTATAGTAAGTTCCTGCTTCAGGAGTTGAGTTTTCCAAGGGGTTGAGGACTTCCTCCCAGTTTCTTGATCCTGGATTGTTTGTTCTGGATTGTTTTCAGATACTTCCTCAACACCACTGGAACAAGCTTCTGATCTAAGTGCACTTAGGATTCTTAGTGAATTTTACCTTTCTTGGATAAAATAGCAAGTAAGTAGCATTGAAAAAACCATCTGGGGCAAATCAAGGTTGGGTTCACATCCTGCAGAAATCTACAAAGTGGAGAGAGATGAAAAAGGATGAAACATCCTATTGAACAGCTAATGTTAGAAGAAAAAAGAGATTTTAACTGTCTCTGAATGGTCAATGCTTTATATTGGTATTTTTAAAGTAAGCAGCAGTGTATGCTTTTTCCTGTCTCTTCTATGTTCCTTCAAATTCTTTCCCCTCCCCTTCTCTCTTATGCACCTATATATCACCATCTGCCTGTTCTCCAAATGTATTGGAGAAATGTAGTGCATTGAATAGAAAAAAAAAAATAGTGAGAAAAATTGTTCACAGCATATAGGGACTTACCCACATAGAGGGAAATCTTATGGGGTGGGCTGAAATGTTTATGTGTTTTGTACTATCAGAGCAGTCCAAAAATATCCTACTGGAGACTAGGACTTAGCAAATTCACCCTTGCAGTGTTTTCTTGTGCACTCCATATTAGGCAGACCTAGGAGAGTCCCAGTGTCTGTAGCTCTCAAAGCTGCAGCGCAGAAGACATCACTGGTCTTCCTTTGAGTGGCTCGAATCTCCTGTTGACTGTCAGTATTTCTTACTTAAGGAAAGAAAAGAAAAAAAAAAGGGCACTTCATTCAAGGTTGCTCCATTTCTGGAATTGCTTGTAATGACTGGTGCTTTAATGCTTCTTCTACCTTTAGGTCTGTTATTTCTCCCTTAAAAATCCAAACCCCTTCTCACCAGGGAAAAACTGCAGAACTGTACGGGTAGAAGGATGTTCTGCTTGCACTGAATTTGCAGAGCAGGAGGATACATTCACTGCCAGAGAAAGGAAGCACACTCCCTCCCCCATGCAAAAAGCTATTTTTTGCAGGCATTGTAATATCTTATCCCCAGGAAGAGGAGAGGGCTGTGCTAGAAAGTTGCGGGAGTCACAATTGCTTCTGTTTTACTTGGTCCTTCACAGCAGCACAACAACAATTTATCACTACAGTTGAGGGCAAGGCATAACACAGGCACAGCAGATTCCTCTAATGAAAACAAATCCCTGCTAGAGGAAGAAATAGTTTGCTGATCTGCCTCCTAAATCCCACTCCCACCGCAATAAAGTTTTCACCACTACTTACATTTAGGGACATAAGGGTACTCAGAGCTGTAAAGCACATCATTTGTGCTGAACAGTTGCAGTACTTTGTCCAAAATTATTTGTGGTCCAAAATCCCACATGAATAAAGGAATCTAGACATGTAATTAGAATAAATAAGATTTTGCGCTTACAGTGTGTCTGTCATCTGAAAGTATGTGCAGATATTAATTAAGCTCCACAAACCCCAGATGAAGTAGATTAGTAGCTTCATCCCTGTTTTACAGAGGTTTAGAGCAAAGCGTGACACATAATCAGAGCGGAAAGTGCAGCAGAGCTGGCCGTGCCAGCGATGGTGAGAGCCAGGGCTCCACCTCCTCTCCAGCCTCTCCACTGAATTGCCTTCAATGGAAAATGACTGAGTTGCAGTTCTTTGCTCTGTGGAAGAGAAAGGCACACCCTGTTGCACAACAGTAGCAAAGCCCCAGCCTTAAGTGCTTTGATAAATACCAGGAAACAGTACTTAGTTTGGGAAGAGAAACCTGGAGCTTGCTTGCTCTCATACATTTGCTTTGTGTCTCTCTGAGACACCAAGAGATCCCCTCTGCAGCAGCACCCCCAAACAGCCCTAACAGCTCATGGCTTCTCAGGTTTGGGGGATATGCTGTAGAGAGTGTCTGAAGTACTATAATATGCAATATTGGTTTGTGTATTTCTGTTACTATGCATTTTTACTGTAACTCATAAGCCACCAATATACGATCACATAGAATGTAATTAAAAATTGTAGTCAATACATGCATTCAAACCTTAAAATAACCCTCTTGAAACAGGTTTTACATTCTGTTTTATATTTTACATCTTTACATTTACATCATTACTTAAAATATTTTACAAAAATATTTAAAGTAATAAACGCAAAGTGTATGTGTATTAAGGAAAAAAACCCAGACCCTTAGAAAGTATTACTAGTAAATCTTCAGTGGTTTTGTATGTTAAAGAATAGTTAGAAATTTATTTTGCAGGCATTACCTACTGAAATTCAAGTTCTTATGACAACAGTTTCTCGAAGATTCCCCTTAAGTAGTAGCTGTGATAATGAAAAATGTTTCTCAGTATCACAAAAGTAGTACCACTGTCCAATTCCTCAAAATTGCCCAGTCCTTAACTCTGCTTACTCCCTTTGCCTAAACAGGAGCAAGGGGAGCCAGCATCTCATGCAGCCAGGATGAAGTCTCTCCAGAACAGACAAAAACAGGTCACTCACTGTTTCTCTCTACATACAATTACCTACCTAATTACACTTAGGACAAATGCACAGTTGTCCTAATGACTGGGTGGGTGCATTTTAATTGTGATGTTCAATTCTCTGTACACAAATATAAAAAACTGAGCAAGAAATGTCACTAGAAAACAGAAACAGACCACAGCATACCTATCTACAAAACAGCCAACAAACTGGGTAAACTACAGAAACAAAGCAGCTCCTTAGAAGATAAATAACTCTATTAATGTGAAAACTATACTCTTTCATTCTCACATTTAAGCACAGAAAGCATTCTAATCTCAGTTTTCAAGGTAAAAATGGTTTTAATTAGCGTCCTAGCTACCTTACAAGATATACAGACCTTGGTATGATGGAGCCATGATAATTTACCCATGCAGAGAATCTGCCCTGTGATTTATATCGTTACTGCATGGCATCATGAAACAAATCCCCAAGGAAGTAATGCATGTCATCCTTGAAAATATTAAGCAATCAAGCCATGTTTTATTATGTGAATGGATGCCTTTGAAAACAAGGATGCATGCACCATACTGTGAGGTAAAATGAAATAAATGAACAGAAATAATTCATTTCCATGTTCTAATCAGTAGAAACTGTAGTCTTCAAATTACCCTGATGCTACCAAATGCGAGTCTGGAGACAATAGGTTGACTCTTCTACTAAAATGAACATGAAATTGCATTCTAAGTACACAATGAAGGCCAAATTAAACAGTCCAAGATTTTGCAAAGTCTTTTTATTCAGCCCTTGCACCCCACTGAACAATTAAGAGCAGAAGATTTAAATAAAGCATCATATACTTTTTAAACATTCAAATCTAATCAAGAGCAATGCACTTATCTTAGGCAAAAGGAACATAATCTATTAAAAAATCTGGTCTCAATCAAGCTCTTCAGTTTTTAGCATTACCAGCAGAGCGAGATTTTGTGTTCTGCCAGCTGAAAGGATGTCTCTGGCAAGCAAAATGAAGTGTGTATATAAATATATATATATATATATATATCATCTATCAAGGACTAGAACTGCACACTTGCTGGCTGTGTTCCATTCACAGACTGGGACACCGACATCTCTGCAAGGACCTGAGACAAGTGTTACACTGCTTTATTGCTATTATATATAACCATGCATTTATCAGAGATGCTGAGCATCCAGAAAATAAAATCCAGTCCCTACATGCATGAGGAGATGGAACAGAGCTTTGATAAAAAAATCAGGTTAATACAAAACAGTTGAAAAAGAATTGTATTTCTATGAAAATATACATAGATATAATTATGTGAGTAAAAGACCATGAGGTAGAGAGGGTTTTTTAAAACACTGAGTTTACAACACTGCCTTTGAAGCTAAGCTATTTTTCTGTAAGTGCATTGTTTTCTCTAGCCTGCTCATCTTAAAAAGAATTGTAAGAAGTTCAGAGAGAGGTAACAGCAATAATGAAAGGAACAGAACTGGTTCAGTGACAGGCACCTGTAAAATTGGTAATGGGAAGGGGATGAATAAGAATCAGCAGTAAGTTATGTGTTCCAAAGTGAGAATAAGGTGCATCAGTGTGGTTAAGAAGAGCTGCACCAAGAACACAGAGAATTTGGGAGTTCTTTGTACAGCAGAACAGAGACCTGTGGGTCTCCTTGCCAAAGGATATTATGGATGATGAAAGCTCTAACACAGGCTCAAGACAAGCTCACGAAGGAGAAATCCACTGGGAATTACTACACAAGTGGAGTCCACCTCTACTTTGGCATGTACCCGAGATAAGTCCTAACCTTAGAAGTACCACGTATGCCTGCCCTGGCCTCATTCTTTCCTAGGCACTTCTTTTCTGCTGGTGGTGAGGAGTAGTTGAACTTCAGGCCTGACCTGATACAGTTGTGCCAACGTTATGTTTAGTATCTACTAGCAGAAGAAATTCCAGGTAATAGCTTCAGATTCACTTTGGAGGAGAATGACTGAGCTTTGCAGAAAAGAACTTGGTGAACAAGCAGCTAGCTATGGGCCAGCAATGTGCCCTTTCAGAAAAGGCAGCTAACAGTATCCTGGGCTGCATTAGGAAGAGTGTTGCCAAAAGGTTCATCCTGCCCCTCTACTCAGCACTGGTGAGGCCAGACCTGGAGTACCATGTCCAGTTCTGGGCTCTCCAGAACAAGGAGGATGTGGACATACTGGAGACAGTCCAGGCAAAGGCGCATTGAGATCATCAAGGGACTGGAGCATCTGTCATACATGGAGAAGCTGGGAGCCGGGACTGTTCAGCCTTGTAGAAGAGAGGGCAGACCTTACCAGTAGAGGTAAATATCTTATGGTAAGGTGTAAAGAAGTGAAACCTCTTAGAACTTCTCAGAGGTATCCAGTGACTGGATGGGCACAAACTGAAACACAAGAAATTCCATTTAAACATCAGTAAAAGCTTTATTTATTGTAAGGGTGATCAAACACTGGAATAGATCACACAGAGGTTGTTCCATCCTTGGAGATATTCAAACCCCAGCTGGACACGGTCCTGGTACCCTCATCTAGCTGAATCTGTTGAGCAGGGAGTTGGACTACAAGATCTCCCAAGATCCCTTCCAAACTCAACCATTCCATGATTCTGGTATGTGGGTGGTATCTCCCTAACTGCATTTACCAAAAAGAATTTCTCCCAAAAAATAACCGAGCCTTCCTGTGGAAAGGCCCCAATCTACACTAATCTTGGAAAATGAAGGTCACTGAACAGCCTACAGTCAATTTGTTGGCCCGTCTCAGGTGACTTAAACTCAGGTGAGTGGGAAGCTAGTTTTTCCAACTTCAACTGGAGAGTACTCTGTGACTCTGAACCCTTCCTGCATGGCTGCCAATCTTATGTTTTGTGGTGCAGATGACAGCCAAAGAACAACTCTCATGGTTAGCACAACCCATGTTAGCTGTATATTCTCTTTGATTTCGTTATGGAACAAATCAAGTATGTGTTCACAAGATCACGTTTTTCACCCATTCATGTGGTCACAACAGAACACGTTATGAACAGGGACACATTATGAACAAAACCCAATATACTGTCCACTTTGTTTTGCTATCAAGGATAGGGATGAGGTAGTGCAGACAGCTACATGGCATTTGGATACCAACTTTATTGCCCTTGCCCCAACCTTCAAGAGAAGTACAGAATCACTACAGTTTTCCACTGCATTCAGTAATATCCAAGTATGAGTCAAGCAATATTTTTGCTTTGTTTCACTGGTATTTTTTCTTGTTTTTATTAAATCTGGCACAGTGATAGAGATGAGGGTGTCCCTTTCATTCCCTTTTAAATAGATGATTCTTTCACTTCTTCCCTGAACTAAAACGTGTTGAGAATTGCTGTGACTTGACAAAGTGCTATGTGAGATGCATGCTGGGCAGGAGTCTTCCAAATATCTCAGTATGTTTTTAGTTTAACTTGCCATATTACATCTAGAGCTTTAGGACTCAAACCCAACGTGCAGACATTGATTTTCTCCTCCTCTGACTCAAAAGTGAGAATGGTACTGAATGCATTGTGGCTGGGAACTAACAAATTTCAGTATCTTTCTCTAGTTACATACAGGTAGGTGGATTTGTGTATCGCTTTACAAGGAGGTGTCATCTGCCCCAGCTTATATTTTCTGACTTGGTTGGGCACATGTCAGTTTTGTTATCACCACCCCAAAGCTGTGTATTGCATGATGTTATATAACCAAATTTGGTACATGCTGAAAGAAGTAAGCCATAGTTATTTGTAGAATTGTGCTGTCAGAGGTCACAGTGTAAGACAAGGAGATATGGACTAAGCTCTTGTTTCTAGACCAGCAGAGATACCTGCTCAGGAGAAACTCCATCAGCCCCCGGGGAGGGAGAAGTACTCTATGACCCTTGCAAGCAGGCCCCAGAAAGCCTGTGAAAGGGAAGAAAAAAGAAATAGAGCTGTTCTAGTGAAGGAAGGGATGACAGAAATATGTGAGACAGAATCAGGAGAAATGTGGAAAAAGAACCCTTAGCAATTTGTATTCATTAAAAAAACTATGGTCTCACAGGATGTACAATTTTTGGGGCCAACCCAAGCTAATTGTTTCTGGCAGCAAACAGCTATCTAACCAAAGGAGCAGTTGCTCACCTCACCAGGAGTATGCTTCAAATAGCCCCAAAACCTGATTCTGTATGTCTTTTTCAAATGAAAACAAAATTCTTCAACAAATATACTTCCTTAGATTAGGTATTAGCCTGTAGTACTTACTTTGTAAAGGCCAATGCTGGATTCCTGATACAGGCTTAAGGATCCTGTGACATCGCTCAGAAGATGCAAGTGTTACAGGAAGCAGCACAACTGTGCGGCATTTTTGAAGTGCCTGTGGTTTCCCAGCCACAGCACTGAACACCAAGTGCCAAAGGCCCCTGGGATGACACAGAGCGTGGCACCCACCCCTGGGATGCACCTGGCACTGCAGTGCTGCTCTGCCATGCAGCAGCGTGCTTTATATGGAAACCATGCTGATCTGACAGCTATTGTAAATACCCTGCAGTCCCAGTAAAACACAGCCATTTTCAGCTGCACAGAGAAACAGCTTGTGGGTATTATGGTGGTGACTCTACCCCATGTAAAGGTGAAGTTACTGACACCCAATGGACTCATTCATTGCTAGATCTGTGCCCTTCATTTAAAGCCAGCAACACGCTTCAGGTTGGAATTTTCCAAATATAGGTTTGACAACCCAGTTCTGAGAGCCCAAGGGAAGAGACATGACTACTTTGCTAATTGATGCTGGTACACCAGGGAGGCTCAGCACTGTCTACAGCAGAGTTTTCCCTTAAAGTGGACTAGGTCAGTTGGATGGCAATTGTACCAAGTCAAACAGTAATTCTCACAACCAGATCCTCATTTCCCAAATTACTACCTATCCACAACAGTACTACTCGGGTGGGAAAACAATGTATTCAAACTGGGGGGGCCAGCATTGAAACATACGTGAATTTAATTCCAGCTGCCTCTGTATATGTCTTGCATAATTTCAAACTCCTTGGAATTAGCTGATAATCTGGTTTGTCCTCTTGCATAATCCAAGACATATATTTCCCTATGGTAGGGGACTGAACATGCTGTGCTCGAGAACTTGTATTTTTAATAAAAGTACAGCTAGTACTTGGCTAAGACATTCATTTCAGAAAAACATTCAGTTTTCTTCTGATGGCCTCGAGGAGATTCAGAATTTACCACTTGTTACATTACATCCTCAATTGCATAAACCCAGTCTTAAGTTCTCCATGGGGATAGTGTCTCATTCAGTACACAGGACAAAATCATCTAGCTAGCAGCCATTCAATATTATATTTTCACCCTTTTCATTTGATGCATAGCCCTAAAAGCCTTGTTTACTGCACATTATTCCAGCTCTATTCTGAAGGCAGAATGATTAATTTCTATAGAGACTTTTCTATAGTGCTCATCAGATGTTTCTAACTTGTTATGTGCAATATCCTAGCTTTTGGAAAAGCACACAAAGGAATGCCATTATGTGGCATCATATAACTACTGCCATGATACATATCAGCAGGTATAGACCAGACCTTTGCTATCTTAGCTACCAGGTGTGAACCACAGGCTGCCAGCAGGGCCAAGTTAAAGGAGGTGAGGTACATGCTTAAGCAAGTGATTTTCACTGGTATTTGCTGGCACCAGGATGGGAAGATTCAGAATCTTAAGACCGGAGGACATGGAGAGGAAGTACTCTAACAGGTTCCTGCTCCTTCATCATTCTCCTAAGACTGACCCCTTTGATTCATCCTTTCCAGCACGCCCATCCCTCAATCCATATGTCTTCTTATCTATCTAGTCTTACCCAGTGTTATCTATCTCACCCTATTTTCTATCTATCCATATTTCTCTCACTTTGTTATTCAGTTCCTTTCCTCTTCCCTACTTGCGTACAGAGTCTCTGCCCCTAAGTTTCTCATCTCATTGTCTTTTTCAACTCTTCTAAATTTTACAGCCATCCCTTGCCTAAAACATCATCACAGAATACTCTGAATTGGAAGGGACTCAGAAGGAATGTCGAGACTGTCTCTTGGTCTCACACAAGACAGCCCCAAGAATCACACCATGTGCCTGAGGGAGTTGTTCCAATACTTCCTGAACTCTGTCAGGCTTGGTGCTTGTGACCACTTCTCTGGGGTGCCCAGTCTAGTGCCCAACCACCCTCTGGGCGAAGAACCTTTTCCTAATATCCAACCTAACCCTCCCTGACACAATGTCAGGCCATTCCCTTGGGTCCTGTCACTGGTCACCAGAGAGAAGAGATCAGTGTCTGCCCCTCCTCTTCCCCTCATGAGGAAGTTGCAGACTGCAATGAGGTCTCCCCTCAGTCTCCTCTTCTCCAGGCTGAACAGACCAAGTGACCTCAGCTGTTCTTCACAGGACTCCCCCTCATCGGTTTTCACCATCCTTGTTGCCCTCCTTTGAACACTCCCTAATAGCTTTATGTCCTTATATTGTGGCACTCAAAACTGCCCCAGGACTCAAGGTGAGGCTGCCCCAGTGCAGAGCAGAGTGGGATAATCCCTTCCTTGCCCGGCTGGCAATGCTGTGCCTGATGCCCCCCCATGACAGGGTTGGCCCTCCTGGCTGCCAGGGTACTGCAAGTGTTCAACTTGCCATTGACCAGGACTCTCAGGCCCCTTTCTGTGAGGCAGCTTTCCAGCCTCTTGTGCCCCACACTGTAGGTACAACCAAGGTTGCCCTCGAGCAGATGTCCTCATGAACCCATGCTGGCTGTGACCAGTGACTGTACTATCTTTCAGGTGTTTTTCAAAACCTCCCAGAATAATCTCTATAGTTTTACCAGTCACTGAAGTGAGACTGACAGGCCTGTGGTTACAAGGGTCATTCCTCTTGCCCTTCTTGAAAATTACTGGAGTTTGAGGGGAATGAGCATTCACAGACTCCTTAAAGCTTTCAGAAATACTTATCTACTAAGCATATATGTGTTTTTTAAAGATTACAACTTGGATAACCTAGGAAAGATTTTCTCAGGGATGGTAAAAAGCACATTCATGTTACTCATTCCTGACAAAACCTGGAGACACTAAGGCACAGAAAAGAAGATTTTGCTGAAGCTTTCAAGGTCTCTTCTTTAGCCTCCTTTTCAGAAACAGCTAAGCCATGTTGGGATGACATTTTCTGAAGTAAACTGGGCCAGAACACCCGAGATGTGCGCCTTGGAAATCTTTATTCCAAGTTACTATAGTTTCAGAAAATTGCAAGCAATTGAAATGTGAAGACACAGAATATGGTTATGTCCACAAAATAAGACAAAAATGAGTGGTATTAGATCATGTTGGCATCTAATTTGATAGCTTTTCTGATATCAGTGACTTCTCTGAAACCATGACACAGAGCAAAGAACATCATTCCATCTAGCTTGGTTTTTACTGAGTGAATTTGTAAAGGCTGCATTACAACAACAAAATCGTATTATTGCCCCATATAAGCCTGGAATGTGTATAGCAGTCTTGTAACGTTCTCCTGACATGCACCAGCTATTCATTTGCTATTTTTGTACTCAGCATTTATTATTACCAAATATCTTGTCCTTTGTCTGTAGGTTCTACTATTTTCTCTCAATTATAACTTCACTTAACATTTGATCTCTTGTACACTGATACCCCTTCAGTTTTGGAGTTGACAGTAAACCTCATCAGGACAAAATTAATGCCAGGAGATACAAATGTGCTAGCAAAGACACTAAGCAGTCACATGGATACAGAATTCCTGTAAAAATTAAATTAGTCAGGACAAACTTCTAAAATCCCAAAGAGACCTGGTAAGGGCTACAGTTAACAAGACACACCATTGATGAAATATGATTAACTATTCTGATTTCACAAGAGAAGTGGGTTTTGGTCTTCCACAAAGCTCCCTGTATAATTGTTATTAAGCTCTAGGCCCCATGTCTGGAAAATGGTTTGTTTTGGGTTTGGTGCCACAGAAAAAGAATACTTGCTGGGTAGGAGTGTTACCAAAAAAAACCCCACAAATGTGTAGTCACTGCCCGTACACAAGGCTGGAACTAAGCTGCAGCTTAGGACAGTAACAGATTCATTTTACTGGAAACTCATAGTTTATCTTGATTTGAGTAGACACAAGAAACCAGCCCAAGGTTTACAAACCCCAGATATATATATATATATAGTTATTTAGTTCAGATCTTTCAAACATCAGTGTATTGCTTATTTAAAATGCATAACAGTTAGCAGGAAAAGCAGCAAAGACAAAGCAGTGAATTGACTTCCAAAACTATCAGCCTTTGTCAATTAAAATATTTACTTTTGACACAAATTCCTAATTAGTTAAAAACATTCAATCCAGTCTTAAAATAGCGGTTCAAACTACCCAATTTATTCTTGGAACAGTCATTTGCTCTCAGGATTAGGAAGACAATGGCATCCAGAGCAAGCATGAGCCCTCTCCCATCTTATTACAGTTAATCAGGAACGTAAATACTAAAATGGAGCTGAGCCCCTACAAACTCACCAGGCTGTGCATAATTTCCACTCCAGCTGGATTCACTGTGAGTGCTTCATCATACAATTGCTTAGCCTCCTCCAAATTGCCTTTCATCTCTGCAAGTCTCCCACGCATGTACAGTACAGCATGAGATGTGGGGAAAAGACTAGCTGCCTCCTGAGTACAAAAGCCTGCTTCTTTGAGATGCTGCTGTTCCAGGAAGAGTTCAGCTGAAGGAAAAACAAAACACCAAGCCATAAAAATAAAGCAAAAAACACCCTACCATTAGATGAAATGAAGCAGAGTCCCTTCTTCATATTAATTATGTATCATCTGCCTTAAGCATGTTAAAACATGAGGCCATGATCCTGCACAATGTTTAGTGCTTACTATCATGACTAGATTCACGGAATGTATCTGTTCCTAATACTAAGGGATCTGTACAGATGTTCATAGTGTTCATAGACACCTTTGGGTGGTGTCCTGACAGAGGACAGCCTTAAGGATTCCTCCACTGGGAAAGTAAACAGTGCTGAACTGAGCCCTAAGGAAGCACGGCTGGTAGCTACTCAGAGTCATCACATGTATTTCCAAATAACCTGGGGGACAAAAAAGAACAGAATAAGCCATCACTGTCTACTGAGAACTTCAAAAATGTCAGAGTAATAGGACACATTCGAGCTAGACACTAGATAACTTACTTAAAAGAGTATTTTCCCATTTAAAAAGATGATTAGAAGTGTTTTTCTCTGCTTATTGGCAAGTTTATGAGACAGCTGTATCTTAATTTTTCAGAGACTGTTAAAATCAAAAGGCTTTTATAATACAGACTTATTTATATTGTGTATTCACCCATTTACCTCCTCATACATTACAGAAAAATAAAATATAGCTCTTGGAAGAGACTGCTCATTTACTTTCTTGAACTATCAGCAACTATCTTTATGGTTTTCTTAGAAAAAATATGTAACAGGCGTACTTATGTGTTTGAATGTCAACTTGTTAATAAAATAATTTCTCATGATAAATTTCATAACATTTCACAGTTGAACTTTAACATTTCTCAGGATTTGGAGTAGATGATTGTGGTGTTGGACTGGATGATTGTTGCAGGTCCCTTCCAACTGAAATAGTCTAGTCTAATTCTAGATTTCTTAGACATTAAATTCTTTCAAAAGGTCAAAAGTGATACTCAGTTTACACTGCCACATGTAATTGAAAAGGCAAACTGTTTATATATATATATGCTCACACACACATGTAAGCATGTATGTAGATAAAATAATTCTCTTTCTTCCTACAGCAGGCATCGGTCTTCGATCCATAACCTGTGTTCTACATGTTCTCACTGCAAAAACTCAGTGTCTCTCTCTTTTTTTTTTTTTTAAAACGGATGTCATGCAGTAAGTATTGACAGTTCAAGAGTCCAATTCAAAATTACTAATTCAGGCTCCAGATTTAGAAAAACTATTCTGAAATTAGACACAACCTTAAATGTCCTGACTTTTAAAGGCAGTGAATGTTCTCAGGCAGTCTCTGTGAGGGGGCAAATTAGAGTGAAAATTTCTCTTGAATAGCTTTGAAACTCTACAATTTCAAAACACTGGGAGACCCAGATGACTGTGGGGACTTGGCATGGTGACGTGGAGCTTGCTAGAGGTGAACAGGGAAGCATCTCGAAGGCACTCCCCTGCCTGACCATGCGAAGGCTCCACTTTGGCCTGACATCAGACTGGGATCACAAATGGCATTTCTACTGGCACACTAAAAATGATTCTGTAGTGAAGTGACAGCATGGCTGAACACCCTTCCACTTCTGAGGTGACCCTCCCAGAGGAAGGGTGAGACATTGTCAAGAAAATGCTCGAATATTTCTCAGCCATCCCTAGGTTGTGGTACAAGATAAATGTCATTCTCCAAGGCTGTCAACACGAGCAAAATATTAGCTCCTTCAAAAGAGTTATACTCTTTCAGAAGGACTCCTATACATTTCTTTCTGGTTAATCATAAAATCTCTGCATGCATCCTTTCCCTTGGCTCCAAGAGGCTGCAGCTATCTATAATAACAGAAAGCAAGGTCATGTACCTTGTTAAGCTGAATACGTGCACAGCCTTATGCAAAAATTTGTGGGAGGACAGTATTTTCCTTGCGCTTCCAAGGAACAGATCATTTTCCTGCCAAGTGCTGCACAGCAGCTGACGCCATGCATGTGGCATTAATGAGCCTGGGGATGTGCAAAGCGACGATTCACAGCCTGCAGATGAACACTCCATTCCCAAAGTTAGCACAAATTTAGCAGCACAAAAGAAGGGGTTAAATCCTGGCACTGGTTGAAGTCACCAGAAGTTCTGGATGCTGCCATACTAAAAGCTACATTAGCAACTAAGAGCATGATGTGACTTGTTTCATTTCAGAACACAACTGGGAGCAAGTGGGTTTAGATATGAAATCATGCACAGCCGGTGTTTCAATGCATGCAAAATAGAGAGTGCTTATTCTTTCAATGGTGCCTGTAAATCTTCTTCAGTAATAACAAATATTTAGAGGAAGTGCAGCAACACAGAATCTAAATAAGATCTACAAATTGTATTTTATGGTATGGTAATGTGGCATATTAAAGTTCAGTCCATTTCTTTGCAAGCTCAATAGTCAATAAAAATGATTTAATGGTGTGGGAGGCTTAATATGCATAAAAAAGAATGAGAGGGGTGCCTTTTGGTTATGAAAGGAAAGGAGTGCTAAAATTTTTAGCTACCCAGCTAAAAATAGACATTAAAGGACATCGTTTAGGCCTGCATTAAAATGTGTTTTCTGTAAACTCATTCTTCACTTCTATTAGACACTCATTTTATTTACAGATTAACAAGATATGCTTACGTAACATGGAATAAAAACACAGCTCAGAGGCAGAAATCAAACCCAAAAGACAAGGACCTATTAAATTTACCATGTAAAACCCTCAGTGGTACTGAAGGTACTGAAACACCTGCTTTCATGTTACCTGAGTTAGCAACTTCCTGACCACTGGATTAATCAGCCTATCTCCTTATATAACCTAATTATGCTGTAAATAACATCTAACCAAATTAGTAGCCTTTGTGAGGAAGTTCTGTTATAGAGGCTTAGCATCCAGTTCCACTCCAAGGCAGAGAATACCTCCTCATGCTGACACAGGTATCTAATATTTGTAATTTTTATCCTGTGAAAGCGTAAATGCTTCAGGGAAACCATTTATGAACCTCTAATTATTGGACTAGATTGTTCTTGGTACTGCCATTCTTCAGAGCTTTGAATCTAAAACCAAGCTTCCTTGCTCTCTCTCATTTAACACCATCTTCATAAAAGATAAATTTATCAATTTGTATTCTGTTTTGAACTAAAAGCTCTCTGAATGCTACTGAGCAGAGAGATTATGATCCTGGATGTACCACTCTCATTCTCTCTGGAGAAATGCTAGAAACTCTGAGCGTGAATGACATTAGGGAATATTTCAGCACTTTTACCTACAGGTAAGAGATAGTTCACTGCATGGATGGGCAAAGACAGGTTCAGTCATTCACTCTCTCCTTTCCTTCAGTTATCGAAGTCTGTGCCTGCACTGAGACCATGAGCAGCTACCCAGCTGACCTCAAGGTTCAGCCTACCACAATTCATTCCTTTCTCAGATCCACTTTATGTTTCCCATTTGTGCTCTCCTGCAGTACTGTCCAACCTATTCTGCTGTTCTTCCAAACAACTGTTCTCTTCTCTCATGGCTATGGCCTCTTCTGGCTGGAGTTGCAGCTAGGCTGATGCACCCATTTTAATGCTGGGCCCAGTCCCTGAGAGAAGTACACCTCTGCACTGAGATTATTATTAACTTCCAATATGAGCTCCTAGTTCTTTCCGCTGTTTCTGCTAGCATTTAAACTCATCTACAGTGAAAATCCTTAATCAAGTGAAAATTGCCAGAAGCATATAATCTACTTGCTCTCCAAAGACTACTAACAAATGCACAGACCAAGAGCAATTCCCAGAACACTAACAAAGCTGGGTGTCCTACAGTCAGGCCCTTCATTTTGTCCAAGATAAAATTATTTGCAGAGTTCTGTTAGGAGTCCATCAGAGGTGTAACAACAGTGTAATCCAGTCATGTCTGCATCACACTGTTGTCTGAGAAACAGAGCTGTTCAACATCACCTTGAACACTGACTCTCTTCCCCATTTCAAAGCAATGTCAAGAGTGATAGCACTTGTCGCTGCAGCAATAACTGTAATTCTGGCCTAAAGAAATCAAACAGATTTGAAATGTTTTTCTCCAATGTGAACAACCCAAGAGTTAAAATTTCCTTCCTTGTGAGTCACACTCGGTATTACCAAGAGGCAGCACTTAATTCCCACAAAGTAGACTGCTCCACATCACTTGGCTCTGTGTGCCTGATGGATCCAAAGCACTCTGCTCTCGTCCACCCCAAGAATGTTACTGCAGAGTGACATGGCCAGGGTAACAGCCAAATGCCCAGCAGGATAGTACAGTGCAGAGCAGCCCTTCACACTTAAGAAGGTGAGAGCATCCTCGAGGGTGTGTTGGAAGGTGATTTCTGTTCCACATCATCTGCCTTCAGGAGCTATTAATGCTTGTTACTGCAGGAGCCCATAGCCAGCTGGAAAGACCCACTCTGAGACAGCTCTGCCATCAGCAATGACTACTGAGCTATTACCATGACAAAGGGTTCCCCCACTGCCTTTCCTTTTGGGCAGGTAAGGTTTAGTCATTCTTCCATGCTATGACAACACCCTGCATGCAGAATCTTGACAATTCATGGCAGATTAGACAGAAGATTCCTCAAGGTATATCCTGACTACAATAATTTCATCTGATGCAAACATTTGATACAGAAATGAAGTACAGAAATTGCCTGCTTGTTCCCATACACCTGAGCTCAGCCACTTGCTCTTCTGAATGAGGCAACAGACTTACATCCTCAAACGCTCTCTTTGCATGCAAACTGAAGTCCAGGGACTGGCTTTAAATGCCCAAGCTTCGGGTCTCACAGGGCCTGAAATGACCACCAAGCTCCTTTATTTACAAATGCATCATTAGAGTGAAAGTTTTTGGAAGCAGCACAGAAGTGCCACAAGCAACCTTCTATACTAAACAGTGCAGTCAAAACATGACTACACAGCCCAGTCAAGTATAAATTCCTATTTTCTGTCTCCGGTATGAATAAAAGTCCTGCCTCCTTCTTCACAACTGTGTACACTTTATCAATTGTCCAAACTTACTGAGCAGCTGAGAAATGTTAAGTTTTTGGTATCCTCAGCCATTCTCTGGCAGTGCAAGAGGTTTCTCTCCATCTCTTGGCAATTTTTTTACAGAATGCCTAACAAAAAGCCTTGGTACCTGCTGCCTGTTTCCTTCACAAGCAAGTGTTCAAGACACACGTGAATGTTTGCATGTCCCAGATTTTGAGAAATGGTATGTGCTCTTTGAAGACTGTCCATGCCAAAGGATTACCAGTCCACAAAATTTCACATCCTGCTCCAGCAATGAGAAACATCCAGAAGCCTCAAGAATGGAGGAGGCAATCGCAAGTGCCCTGTACTGACATAAGGCTGTAAGAATCCTTTTGACTTGTTAAATTCACTGTTGACAGAAAATAAAATAAGCCAAACTGGAGAGTGTAGAACAAAACTTATTAATCCCTCTTGACGATGTTCAGATGAAGAGAAATAGGGAATTTGGTGACCTTCAGTCTCTACCATACATCTAGAACAGAGCTTGCTAAGCCAGGAGGCTCAGCAGAACCACTGCTGGCTTTTTAACTTCATTAAAAAAATTTCAAAGGGGACAAAATCAGCTCACTTTACCATTTTTATCTCCAGCTGAAGTGCTTCTAATCCCTCCTAGTATGTAAATACTGCACAGGAGCCATCGTTGCAGTACACCTTTATTTGCCTCAGAAATGGAAGTGTAATAAAGGATTCTCTCCTGCTCCCCCTTACTAGGCTGCAGCTTCTCACAGTGCTTTGTGCCACTGTTAAGAGACACAAAAATAACAGCATTTATGGAGCTCAAGAACTCAATGGGGAAGTTCTAAACTTGAAATTCTAAAATTTGAAAGCACTTAAAAAAAGAAAGATAAGTATTAGAATTGGTTCAGCAACCAGTGCTGCATCATAGGACAGTGCCTGATCCAGCTTTTCTGGGAATATCAATAAAGATGTCTCCCACACCTGATAAACACCTTTAATATCAGAGCTAAGAACTTGCAGGGCCTTAGGGCTGCTAAAAG
This sequence comes from Pomatostomus ruficeps, assembly GCA_013400735.1. Classification (NCBI taxonomy): domain Eukaryota; kingdom Metazoa; phylum Chordata; class Aves; order Passeriformes; family Timaliidae; genus Pomatostomus; species Pomatostomus ruficeps. The sequence continues at coordinate 16,885 of VYZT01055696.1, read as the reverse complement.
CTTGGAGAAGGAAGAACATTTAAGTGCCCATGTCAGGCTGTGCAAATATGAGCTGTGCTGGGTGAGCAGAGGGGCAGCAGGGAGGGCGTTGGCTGCTGCCAGGATCCAGCTCCACAGCTGTGGACCAGTGTGTTGAAGACCTCAGTCCACTGGCCCCAAAGACACTTTCTTGTGGAACAAAGCCCATCTCCTCTAACACAGCTTTTTCCCAGGAACAGGCCCATATGGAATAAAATAAATAAATCACAAGTGTTTTGCGAAGGGGGAAAAAAAAGTCCCTGCTGTCCGTAACTCGGGGGAGCAGATGTTTTTCCATTAGCTCACTGTTCTCTGCTGCACTATCTCTCTTTGCATTTCTTGTTTGTGGCAAGTTCAGTATAATCTATTTTTCCTAGGCTAAACTTCAGCATGTTACTGAGAGAGCAGGTAGCCCACTCCAGCCCCACTATGAGTACACAGAATAGTATCCTAGGTTTTTTTTCTCTAAATGCTCCTTTAAATTAGCCTTAGGGTCTACCTGGTGAGGTTCACAGGCTGAGCTTAGCAGGCATTTAGCCAAACTTAGATCAAATTACTAGACCTACTTTGCTGTGAGTGGCCATATTTGGTAAAGTATTGGGTTAGTCAAGAAGCTAAATTGTCAGATATAAACTACTAGTAAAGACAAACAAAGTAGACCTTGTAGTTAAAAGTAAATCTTAAAATAATACAGTAACAGGAGCTAGAATATTAGAACTCTTATTAAAACTGGCTTGTAGCATTCTAAAATGCTCTGCAGAGCATACGGTTATTACTGCCTGGAAATATAATCACACACAATCATTCCAGTTACCCAAAGAGCTTAACACTCTTTCTTCCCAATACTGATATGTTTTGCTCTCTGGGTCAAAAGTGATCTTATAAAAATGTCAAATGAAGGTAAGTTTTGGTCATAAATTTGAACTGTTTCAAGTATATTTTCCTTAGCCAAACAGTATGACTCTATTTTCTAAACAAAAAGGAGGACTACTGGCATGATTTTTTTAAGTATTAGCACTAGTAATCTCTAGGACTCCCCTTGCAGCTCTTCCTGCACGAAGAGGGAGGAGTTAACAAGCTTTACAGATGCCACTGAAGTTCCTTGCCTCTTCTCAAACTTGAATTCGAGCTCTCAGCCATAAAAAGTAGAACAAAGAGGAGAAATTAACATATGGATTGCATAATGACCACCTCTCCTGGAGCTGCACCACCACAGCATGTGCACCATAGCACTGTTGCAAGTACTCCCTGAAATGAGCTGTTTCTCACACGTGGGGCCAAGAATAATGTTTAGGCTCATAAATGTTAGTGTTCCAAGATGACTCTTTTTAAGCAGCCATTACATTCAAAAAGACTAGGGGGTTATTGTTAAAAGGGACCAGACAAGCTGTGTTAACAATCTTTGCTGCAGAACACTTGGAAATAGAATATGCCTGTTAGTATTCCAAGCATGCCTTCTGCAGGGAATGGACAACCTCTCTAGCCTTTAAGGACAGCACATCTCATAGACTTCCAAAGCTAACTCTGACTATCTGTGCAGAAAACAGGAAGATGTGGAAGCCCACTAAGGAAATGTGTCAAGCTCCCTGCTGCAGATGACTGTACTCCCAGGTGGTCCTGTAAGAGATGGCTGGACATGAGATTAGCAGTGAGAATTCACGGTTTTATTTTGATGCAGGAAAGGGAAAAGGACTCTTTCTAGACACCACAGATCCATCAAGCAGCTTTTTGTTTACAGGAAGCTACAAAGAACTAGCTTGCCAAGGATCACTAGGCATTGCTGCAGGGAAAGACAAGGTACAGCATCTGTTACAGCGCAACACATTTAGATTTAGCAGCTGCACATTCAAAGATGTTGCTTTATTGTCTTCCCTACAAAAGTATGCTGGTTACAAATCCAGGAAAGTTATAGATAAAACCACTAAGTGTGCCCTCTTATGTGTGAGATAAGTGTCTTTATCAGACCACAAAAAGGATTAACTGTTTGCACAGGGTTCACAGCCTTCCCTTCAGCCACTGTTAAGGGAACACACAAACTCTCATAATTGTGAAACCCATTAGAGAAAGAGGGGTCTCCAGCTTGGAGGGACTGAGGACACTTCTGTACAAGGCAGGAACTCCTACTGCAGCTGGAGGATGGAGGATGATACAGTAAGGATTCCCCTCTGTAAACATCACTGGATAGCTACTATCAACTAACAGTCCCTTCTGGAAGTGTATGTGCTGGCTTTGTGGCCTGGCCTGGCTGCTGGAGGGCTGTAAGAGCAGCCCTGTATAGCTGTGGGATAGCTGGTTTTGTGTGCCTCTTCCCAATCTCAGTGCATGGAGTTCTAACTAGACCAGCTGGTTGGTACCATTGGTTTTCGTGCCCTGGGATATGAGGAGGCATGGGAACTGTAATGGCTCTAATGGAATGCAGGCACAATTGCAGCCTGGCAATCTCAATCCATACCCTTGCACAGAGACACAGCCAGCTGTGTCCTGTGAGTGTCTGAGAAGGACAGATGCTTTGTTATAAATCTACCATAGTATGAGGTTAGAAAATTGTAATAATTTTATCTAAGGATTTATGAGTCATGCTAAAAAGGTCAAAGTGTTAATGACAACAAAAACAACAACTCAAGAGTCATTTCCCAAAGGCGGATTAACATTTTTTCCCTTTGGAGATAGGACACTGAGGTATGAAAAAGTTAGGCAACTTGCCTGGAGTCAAAAGATGAGTCATTGATGGAAAAAGGACAAGTCCAAGCTAAACCTGACAAAAATCTACAGCATACTGATGCAGACCTTCCCTGAATATCAAGGTACTCCATATACAGGCATCAGAATGTTACACCAATCACCTGTTGCTTTCCACAGCCACTAATTTTGGGATGAGCTGTAATGCAGAACCACCTGACTACCTCAGTTTCCTTTAGCCATGAATTTCTGTTTAATTTGTTGTTTATGAAATACCTCTATTTTGGAAGTTACTAACTTCTTACAAATATACTTGTTCCTCCTTTACCCTCCTTTCAGGCAGGAAAGATTCTAGTAGTGAACCTTCTAGAGAAGGTTAGTGATACCCTTTGGATTTTGCCATTCACTAAGCCCAGTGTAAGATCGACCCACTTCCAAGAAGTCCTCTAATTATTCAGGCACTGTGCCCTTCTCCATAGAGAGTAAAGACTACCCCAAAATACCTGCATCTCTCTTCCTCCCTCAAGATACCAGAATGCAGCAGCTTCCACACTACTGTGAGAAGAGAATGGCCAGTACCTCAGCAGGAGCTCATTAAGCTGCATCCATAACAATAACTGACTTCAGTAATGAAATGACAAAGCAGTCAAAGTACATGTTTTCAAAACATCAATCCTGAATCAAGTCCAGCTAAAAGTAGGCATGAAGCAAAACAAAGGCTTAAAAAGTGGTAAGACAGAAAAGTTACAGCTTATAAAAATAAATTCTATCTAAAGGAATTAATTAACACCTTTCAGAAAGGCACTCTATTCACATTGAAAAGCAATCATAGCAATTCACAGCAAGAACTAGGTCTTTATTGCTTTTGTCTTTTCAGACAGCAGCAAAAATGTAAACTGCCTAGAGTTATCTGCAGGATGATAGACAACAGACACCTGACTTCTCATCATAATAAACTCCATTTATTTTGCTCCCCACCAGCCTTCTCTGTAGCCTTAAACTGCTGAATAAAGCAACATCTTGCTGGTGATTTTGAAGCCCACAGCACATCACTGAAATTTACATCCACACAAGCCATTAAGGTGAACACATGTGATTAACTTAAAGGATGATGCATTCTATAAGGTGACTTCTTTTGTTAATATTAGTCAAATTGTAGCAAAACCAATGTCATACATTTTGATCTAGAACTAAAGTCTAATTGGTAGGAAATTACCCACAAAAACAACTACAAAAATCTTTGCTGAGAAGTAGGGTGAGACTGCCAGGTCTTACGTGAGAACTGTCAATTGCATAGATTAGCTAAATGAGAATTTGAAAGGTTCTCCTGGGTGAAGAATAGAAGACTATCAGCAGCTTTCCAAGGGGTTCTGCTTTTCTTTCTTCATTGCAAATGGTGAGACATCTAATAAGCAATCACAGCACTCAAAGGTAATTTCAAGTGCGCAACTGTGGGCCCGGTTATGGAAGAAAAAACATGTCTCCTAAAAACAAAATTACAGGGTTGGAACTCCATCAGTTCTGAAACGCTGGAATGCAAATGGCAGAATGCTGGACAACTCTGTTCCTCACCAAATGTCCTACATAAAATCCCTCCATGACTTTGGAGATTGCTTGTGGGTAGAGTCTCTCCTCACTGTTTTCTTTTCCCCTTATGTGCTCTGTTGTAGCATCTCTGCATTAGTGTCTCAAACCGATACTCAACCTACAAGACCTTGGGACATTCAAACAGTCAAGGACAGAGTGGAGGACTTGCTCTTTCTAATAATTTTCACTTAAACCTCAGCAAAGATTGGAAAGCTCCCAGTCTAAATCACATTTAAGACACGGTTTGGCCAGTCTTATTACAGGGAAGCATGTAGGAAAAGGAGAACGGAAATAATTGTCCCTATGAACTACCATTTGTTAATGAAGAACTACCTACCCTCTTTTTCAAAAAGCGCATTATAGTGATGACTGAAGTTTTCTATATGTTTTGGAAAAACAAAGGTGACCTGAAAAATAACACTACTACAGTATTTTTTTGGGTCAAAATCAAGTAAGTGGTGTTTCAAAAACCATCTGGGATAGATAGGCAGATTTTCTGTTGGAATAGAGTGATTTTCAACTTATGACTTCAACTACTCTGTTAATACTTATGTCATTTGATTCACCACTGGAGGGAAAAAGGAATTCCAGGTGGTCCAGGACTTACCAGCTTGCAGCCAAATTTGTAAAAGGATTGTCCACAGCTTCACAGGTCCCTGCTTCATTGTGCTGCTCTGCATAGTTATTTCAGACATGGCCTGTTCCAGTCTTGATGCAGCAAGGGAAGAGGCTCGTTGTAATCCTATGAACCAAACAAACAATAACGTGTTTTATACTTATTTAGGATATTTCATTAAGGCAGCAGGTCTGATCCTCACTCACTGCATCGGTTTCATGTAGTAAGAAATCTGCTGAATTTTGGCATGACAAAGTGGAGAACTATGTTTTATAAAAGGTTAATTTACTGAAAAAAACCCTCTAAATTATCCAAGGGGTGCAGCTCAAACAAGCAAATTAAGAGACAGACAGTAATTTTATAAGGGTCTGCTTAGCATTCATCAAGGAAGCAACCATATTTTGCTCATTTGGGAAGCAGAAGTCTAGCAACAAATATTTTCCACAAATACCCATTTTATAAGCACAGTCACCATACAATCACAAAATGTGCCCCACTAAGGTAAAAAATTCATACAGCATTACAAGGTAGCTTAGCCTCATTCACACAGCACACACATTTCAAGTGACATCAATATTGTTCTACTGATTTAGAGGCAGTGTGGTTTTTCATTTAACCTTGGGGAGTAGAGAGTTCAGAGCTTTGACTATATTAACCTTTAGTATGCACTTTAACATTTACGCAAGAATAAAGTATTTGGCACCCACATCTCTGGGACAAAACATTACATCAAAAGCTTATCCCAGGAGGGCTGCATGGGCAGAGACCATGTTCTCCAGTACAGCAAGAGGGATTATACTGGTGAGCTGACCTCCCAGAGAGATATCAAGATGGTGGTAACAAAACAAGAAGCTACAAAATGACATTTCAGAGTTAGCTTTGTAAAGCTTTGAGGAATAAATATTTTAATATACATAGGTTTTAATGTGATTTTATGGTTGATAAGCTCTTTCTATGGAGAGCTGCTGTGACTGAAGCACTTGTGTTGATTAGCATTACTCTTCAATCTATCCTTACAGGCTGACCTCACAAACCACAAGATCCTAGAGTTAAAATCCTGCTTTTTCTCTCCTGCAGCCACAGGGCATATGCACTTAATGGTCTCTCTGAGGAGGACAGCATGCTTTTCCAGCTGGAGTGTGCTGAAGAGAGGGTTGCCAAACCACACCTCCTCACTAGCAGACCGACACATCGCCCTATGGTCCCCAGCCATGGTCTCCTGGCCACCTCCACTCCGGATGCTGAGCAGGGACCCAGCCTCCCACCAGGAATGAGGAGAGGCACGTTTCTGCCTGATCCTCCTGTTCCAAGACACCTGTGCTTTGCGGGGCAGGGCAGGGCTGCAGCTACTACTTAACCCGAGGTGAGCATGTCATGGCTTGGAAGAGGCCACAAGTGCAACTCCAAGCCCAGAACTGCTATGGGAAATATTTATCCTATTATCTCATCGTTCACTAATGTCATTCATTTCAAGCAGGAGAACTTCAAAACAGCCCTGTAGCAGGCGCCTCCCACGGCTCTCTTGGAAAATGCAAATGTGTTCTTCCCAGATGCATTTCTTAAATTCCTACATATTTTCAAAGACATTCCTGATCTAATGTTCCAAGAGATGACAGTGCAGTAATGTAGCAATTACAGATTTATCGGTATGGGTAAAAGCCATTCAGCTTTACAGGGAGAATTTATTGTATTTAACAGTTTATTTAACTGATCCACCTTCAGCCTGTTTCACCACACGAGATTCCTCCCCCTGCCTTGCCCACTCACACTCCTCTCACCTGTCCCTATCTCCACCTGTGAGAAATTTCACTGAAACTCACAGAAATTCAAGTCAGACTAAAGCTGTTTGACACAGGGAAAACTACCAAGCATTTATCCCAGCCATCCAAAACACAGACAGCTTCTCTGCAGTGCAGAGACAAGAAAATGGACACATGAACAGCTAGTGATGTTATCAGGGGAGCTTTGAAGTTAGGGGAGACTTCTTGCCTTTTAGATTGACAAGTCTGGAAAAAATTACATGTGCTTTGTGGATTGTGTAGTCAGCCTAAACAGATTCTTGTATTAGGACACTTGGAAAGCAACTTTCAGTACCACATTCATCTGCTAAGACTGTCCTCTCCCAGAGGGGCTTCGTGAAGTTGTGCTTCTTGCAAGCACCCAACTGTAATGCTGGGCTGTTTGCACTGGGTGGGCAGATGGGCCAGTGTGTTATTCACATCCTCTCAGAGCTCAGGGAAATCCTCTTTTCCTTGCAAATCAATCCAAGAAAACTATATCAATATAAGGCAACTTTGTCATTTGTGGAGAGGTTCACATGCTGCCTAAGTAGATCCAGTTAGAATCTGCTAAAGCATCCTTCCCTCACAAAGCAGACTTCACAGGAACGTAACATCACAGCTGCTCTCAAAGAAACCCAAGATAGGTGCGCTTCTTATCTTCACTAGCCCAGTAGTTGCCAACAGGGGAATTTGAGATTGAGGCTGATCCTGCCCAGTGCAGTGGGTATCTGCACAGCCAGAAAAATGAGACCCAAGTTACTTAGTGATTTACAGTGGAGGCTCTTTGCATTTAACAGCCCTTGGCATTCCAGTTTACTGGAATTTGTAAACATTTGATGTTTACTTTCTTTTCCTTCTTCTCCAGCCTAGAAGAGGAAGCAAAATATTTTAGGCAGAGGCCATGCCATCCCTGCTTGGCCTCAGACAGAGATACACTCCTTGCTCTAGACACATATATGCCAGATGATCAGGCTCTCTCCAAACCAGCCCTCCACTTTTGCCATCTCTGTTCTTGCCCATCTCTGCTGGGATGCTCACAGGAGTTCTCCTTAAAGCTTGCCTAAACTCTGTAAGAGGAGGTTTTTTGCTGGCCTGGCCCTTCTGGACTGAAAGGGGCTCAGCCACATTCCCAAATATCAGGCAAGAAATCTGGTGCCCCTGGGCATGGGCTGATGGCTACTGGAGCCACAAAAGAGTTTACCTCTAACACAGCTATACCCTGAGAGAGGAGGTCAGCATGTGTCGCACTGGCAGGACTCTGACCTCAGGGTGGCGGGGTGGAGATGGAAAAACTTCATGCAACATTAAAAAAAAAGTATCTGAACGTCTCATTGTAAGATATCTCCTCCTAAAGAAACATGCTAAAAAAAACCTCCCCACGAAACCTGTCTCGTAGAACTTTAATGTCATGCCTCAAAATACAGGCAAATGTTGCCATACGAAGATATCACATCAATTTGTTATTTTAGTGCAGTCTCTTTCTCTATTTAACAGCTCCACTAAACAGAATATAAACTTCACATTTTACAATAAAGCCCTCCACACATTTTGGAAATAACTCATAAAGATAAAAAACTGATTTTGTTGTGATGAGCTCTGCACATAAGCCATACAAAATCTATCTGATAATTTTGAAGCACTGTTCTAGGGTGTTTTAAGACCAAAAAGACCAAGTTTAATATTTTGCATTTATGAGAAAACTGCTATCAAAATAGAAATGTAGCTCAGTAGATTTACTAGGCTTATAAGAAACACAGAATTCCCAAGCCTAAATCACTCCAGGCAAAAGCATTATAAGATAAGACTAAATCAGAAAAAGAATGAAGCAGCAAGGCAGCTGACTGATATCAGTGAATTTATTTAGGAACACTGCCTCAGTTAAGAGAAGATGAAGAGAATAAAGAGGAATTAATCTCTCTGGCAGCAAACCTAAAATTCTGGCACAGCAAATAATCTTATTGTGATCTAACTGAGGGAGAGGCCAGTGTCAAACCCGGCCACAGTAACCCCCACCCTTCAGTGATGAGCCCAGGGATGACAGAGCGCCTGCACGTTGCAGCAATGCTGCTGCACGCTCCCAGGGGATTTCACAACACACACCACTGCCTGCTCCATAACCATGCAGAAATATCAGACCTCCTCCTTCCTTCAAAGCCGGCAGCCACAGCACCAGCTCTGGGGATGCACAAGGGCAAGGGGGGCTAGAGCTGTACCCTCCAATCTCACCCACTACTGTCTTCAAAGAGGCTCCCAACAGGGACAGCAGACCCAGCTGCCTCCCTTCTGCAGATGGAGAACAGCAGCACCCAGAGCCTGCAGAGAAGAAAGCCACAGACCGCTGCTGAAACCAGCCACTAAGGTGGGTGGTGTAATTTCAGTACATACTCCATTCTTACATCCATTGTGGGGGCAACCATGTTAGCATGGAAACCTGGATTCTCAAAGTGGAGGAGGAATACATTTCTTGGCTAAAACCAAACTGCTTTCAGTGCAAATCACTTCAGCTGCATGAAAAGCTGGTGCAAAGCTTGTACTTTACATTAATTTGCCCTTTCTGGCAGGCAGCACCATGGCATACAGCACAATTAAGACTCAGACAAACCCTAATTCCCTAGAGACCCATGAGACTTATGTGTCAGGGTTGTTTTCTTGTCCAGTTTCTGAGTTTGAGGTTCACTTTCTTGGCAAGTGTTTCTTCTACATCCATAAGGATAGACATTTGATTCCCTAAAAAATCCTCCAAGTTAAAAGGCAAGTTTCTCGCATCACCATCTTATTTTGAGCTACGGTTTTAAAGGAAGTACCAAATATCACGAGACTTACGACAAAAATCACAAGTCAGCAGCACTCTCTGAAAGCTTCCTTTCCCTCTTACTGCCAATATCAGCTTTGATGTCTCAGTTATTTCCATCTGACTGTATCTGTTACTGTGAATATGTGTTTACCATATAATAAAGCATCACAAGGTTCATGCACAAATCCCAAAGCAAATCACCATCTAATAGGAATTGACACTTTCACTCAGCTTTCCAAAACCAACAACCAGCAGCTGGCTTGATCAGGACATCTAAAAAGACTAAAATGGGGAGGCAGTGTAATGGAGGGAAGGAATAAAAAAAAGAAAGAAAAAAAAAGAATTATACATCTTGGAGAGCTTTGTAAAAGAAAGCAGGAACTCCTCTCTGTGTTATGCATGGGGAAGCCATGGTACAGGCAAATCACAGTGACACATTCTGCAGCAGAGCTGGCCATGGAGGCAGACCTGGACCTCCTGACCAGCAGTCCAGCAACATGGACATATGCAGGCCCACCACCCAAGGAAAATTAAACATCCACCTCTCACAAAAGCATGTATTTAGGACAGGAAAGCACAAATCTTGTTTCCATACCAGAATCGGTCTCATGAGCATCTGGAAGAGTGAGATGTAATCCATTATGCTTTTTGATTACTGGTGTTTCGGTCACACTACTTCCTTTCTCAGAGGCACTGTAAAGAAACAAAAATAGTGTTACCTGGACATCTCTCAGTGGAGAAACGTTTCCCTCAAAGCAGGCAATGGTTTAGCTGCAATGGAAAGTGAAAAATCAAGGTTTCCATTTGTGAGAAATCAGTTTATTGAATGTATTACCACCCACCCCACTGCCAATGGACAGGAAGGTCAGAGACTGCCCAGCAGGGGCTCCAGGGCACATGCTGGTATTTAGTTTAGTCTTTGCAAACCACTGGACAAGGAACATGTTGGCAGCTAGAAGTCAGACCAGAGGAGGCCCACTAGGAGACCCACACCCAGCAAGAACCACAATCTCTTGGGTTTGTCTGCACAATAATTTGTTCACAGGTCTACTGTGCTGATCCTTTTGAAACAGACCAATTACCACCTTCCACCTGGGTGCTAATTTCTTCATATTTTCATCTCAAAGGGCTTATTTTCTCCCCTTCCACCTTTCTTCTCTTCAAAAAGAGGAAGAAGATAAAAGCTACCACATAGCACTGCTTTATGGAACAGGTGAACAGAACCTCTGGTCTGTTCTTCTATTAGACTTCTGTCCTCACAGGAGAGGCCTTACAAAGAGAAACTCACCCAAAAAAATCATGTGCCTAAAAAAATCACTTAACATAGATCTCCTGAGCCTTCCTGTCACCACATAGTCTGCCATCCCCCAAGGATCAGTGGTGATGATATCTCCTCTCATCATCCATTAAGGGACAAAATACCAAAAGGAAAAGTGACTGCCCTGGCTACTTTTTCTGGCACACTTCCAAGCCTGCAGCTCAGCCTTCGGACAATATTCCTTCCAGGACGCAGGCTGTCAGAGACATGATTGGTGTGGATGTCCCCATCTTTCAGACTGATGAGTCCTTTTGTAGGGATTGCACAAACTTCCCTTGAATTTGCATTAATCTAGCAGAAGAATTAGCTTGGGACTTATTCCCAACTTATTCTGTTATCACAGAAAACAACAGCAAAAGATAAACCAAGTCTTGTCCTTCCCAGCTAACGATCTAAGACTGAAAGCCACTTACTGTCACTCATCATAACAGAAATCATATTTACAACAGCTAAATAACCTTTCACTTGGGCTCTGGGATCAAACATAATGGTTTCTGTTAATGCACTCTGAATTCTTGAGCACTGGACTGCACCAATCTCTGTCCTTGAATGGGCCTCCCTTGTCTTCCATAATGGTTTCCACACTGGTAACTCATTTGAGACTATCATGTAGTGACAGACAGAAGGGAAAATTAAATTATCTGTCCTATGCCTCAATTAAATTACCAGTCCTGCCTTACCTAGACAGGATTGACCGAAATGTAAGTGCCCTGGCTGGGACCTGCTGGTGGAACTGTAGGGGCAGCTCTGTCTTACCCTTGTGTACGCAGGAATAAGGCAGCTGCACTTCCAAGTATTACTGCTGTGAGGCAAGTGCTTCCTCAGTGCAGCAGCCACCACCATGGAGTCACTGTTCAGGCACATGCTGAAACAGTGGCTAACACTGTACTCCTGCTCTAAGGACAGGTGAAGAGATTGGAAAATCCCAGGCTGAAAACCAAGTGTAATGCATTGTGCAAAACAGCCACTCCCAATGGCTTTGTTATCCCGGAGAAGGGCTGAAAATTAACTATCCCTTAAAAGCTGCAGGACAATGCCTTCAGCCAAGAAAGCTTCTCCATGCACTATGGAAGGGATAGTAGCCAGATGATTTCCTTTCTACATACAGCACTGGAAAGGCTGACAGCAAAACAGCAGGACATCTACTGCCCACGTTTTTGAAAGGTAGTTGAGACAGTGGACAAAACGGTGACAGAAATGCTGAATGAAACACTTGATTGTGAGACTGCAGAGGCACCAGTTTGTCAGAGAGAAGAAAGGAGGAGCCTTGAACAGGGCATATGAATAGCTGCTGGGGATAAAATATTGGGCCCTGAAAGACTTTTTAGTCTGTCAGAGTCACAATAAGATTGTAAAGCCATAAAACAGGCCAGATAAATGCAAACTAAAGTGACATTTAATTGTGGAGGAAATTATCTACTGATTGAACTAGTAAGGAGTACTGGGTGCAACAGCTCTCAACTTCATGTAAATACAACCTTCTCTTTTGCAAGAGGCCCTAAAAAATGCCTTTGTCCAAGTCTCACTGATAAGAATTCCCCTTAAGTTCCTTTGCAAGCCAAATCCAAAATACTTTACATATTTGTTAGCTGATACTTCTGCAATTTGCTTAATACAAGGGGCTTCCTGGGTCACTGAATCCCACCTAAAACTGCAGATACCAAGCTGATTCTTGTTACCTTTCAAGTAGTATTTCCCAATAAATTTTTTTTTTTTCTTTGAGAATGTGAGAAAAAAAAAAAAAGCCCCACTGGGAATAGCAGTGAAATACACATTAGAGTTACTAAAAGCAAAACCAAAGCAATTTGTTTTGTTTAGGCTTCTATGGCTAAAGCTTATCAAAAGCCTCTAAAGGTATCACATCTTGGGTTTTTAAGTATAAGAGCCAAAGCACAGCTTGGGATCCAAATGCAGTCCAAATGGCTGAACTAGTTACTTGTCTGTTCTCCAATGTACTCTCTACAGTCTCAGGCTTGGAGTCCCGCCTTGCAAGAGTAAATCTTCCTCAGTCGTAATTGTTCAGCGTGGATTTGATCAGCTTCATAAGGACTACTCATGGGCATAAAGATCATTCATGTGAGAGGTACTTGATTGAATCCTTAGCTGAAGATACTAAGGCCTAAGGAAATCAATGATTCAAATCTCTAAGAGACCACTGCTGCTATGTAAATATCTTGATTTTTGCATTTGGTCTGCTGCTCGTTAGCTAAACCAAAAGAATTACTAATAATCCCTCAAGGACAACTTGTACATGGCCATGCACCATTCTGTACATACACTTCTGGTGTTTATAAAGCTTATGCAAATGCATACAGAAACTGGGGAACAACTCAAGCTACATCACCCTGCTGTCTTGACTGTTGCCATCAAGCATGTTGTCCTTCCCATGAAACACAACCCCTATGGACATCATGGGCGAGGGATCCTGGTATAACATTCCCAAGACATTGTACACTGATACCTTAACTAGGGCAATATCCAAAGGGTGTGGGAAGGAAGAAAACCCAGCTCAGTATTTTCCACACTTTCTAAACTTTACCTTTCAGTAGGGCAGCAGATGAAAGGGAGGAAACAGGGAACACAGCATTGTTTGAATGCAGATTTACCACGACAAGGGAAGGGAGAAAGATGTTACATCCTTCCCTTCTTTCCTTGCCCAGTTAGCACCAGGCTGTGCAACCAGCATGCAACTACAGCATAGGAGTTTGGCAGTGTGCCTTTCCTTGGCTTAGTCCCTTCAGGACTGTGTCACCCCCACACATTCCTGGGTGGTGCCAACTACTGCAGACCGTGAACAATAGATGATGAAAGCTCAGCAGTATTGGGGAAAAAGAAAATCCGCCCTCCATTCTGGACATCCAAATACGGATAGAGATGTTTAGACATTTGAATCAGAAACTCGTGGTTCAAACTGCTTCTTCAATATTAAAATATTGAGGGTTTGGTTTTGTTGTTTTTTATTATTTTTTTAAATAATGGCTATTAAAAGCTTGCCTGTTTTTTTATCACTGCTAAAACTATTACTTACCTTTTAAACAGTACTGTTTATCACCCTTTTTGCAAAATAATTCAAGTATCTAGAAAATTAAAAAAGACAATCCCATTGTCAATAACAAAACTGAACTTGCTACAGTGGACAAAGCCTACCTGTGCTGCGAAACACTGTACACCATCTGCCACATCTGCAACATATGTCTGCATGTCACCAGAGCCTCTTCAGGTCCTTTATGTATCCATTCCAGTTTTACTTTGGTGAAGAGTAAGCTGCAAGATGAAAAATAATTACTCCTGTTTTATTGGCATCTCATAAAAGTAGAGAATCAGTATCACTCTGGTGAGATCCTGGCAGGCAGCATTTTTACTCTCTTTGTACGTGCAGCAATAAAAAAAAACACCGTAGTAAAAACATTTCATTTGTCTCAACTTTGATTCCCCACAAGGAGATGAGAGGATTAACAATATTCCTCAGCTGCAGTCACATTTGCGTCACAAAGCAGGCAGGACAGTGTTAAAAGCAGAGCATTGCAAAGCTAACAAGGTGAAACATACACTGAAAATTTTATTTTGGACAGTATTAAAAACAGGAGAAAAAGGAATTGCCATAATACATATGCCCAGGCTGTTTTCTTAGTCTGGGATCTTCTTATAGCACTGGCTTATATAATAAATTTCAGACAAAAACCCCAGCACACTTAACACACATAGGTAATTATGTAATGCCTCACAGGAAGGAAATGCTTTTTCTTAACCTCAGCTGGCAATCATCTCATGCCCCTAGGCAAGACAGCTGATAGCCTTGTACATTCTTGTTCTAGGTAGTGTAACTGCTGCTGCTATTCTTATACCTAGACAAGACATACTTGCACAGACCACTGGAATTCAGCAGAATTGGGTCATGCAGAGGTTAGAAGACAGATTTGGCAATGACACAACATACCACTTGCTGCCAGCATGGCTTTTAACACCATCTTTCACTACAGCCATTTTATTTTAATTGTGAAGATGATTTATTTATTTTATATTAATGCAAACTTACTCTTCTGCTTTAAATATTTTCATAAAGTCCGATATCAACACAACATTAATTCACTTGATATAGCTAGCAGTTAATCTACTGGAAGCACATATGTGTACATACATACATATAACAACAACAGCTGAATGTTAAAAATCCTAAAAACAGTTTTGTGAATGTGACCTGCAGGCTCCTGAGGAATCCGAACTACTTCAGAAAGAGACAAGAGCAACTGCATTTACAATGTTAGAGACGAATTTGCAGCTGAGTAGGAGATCCTTCACTTGGAATAATTAGAAATCCATTGCCAAGACTGTGCAGTGCGTATCTACAGGAATGTGCTAAAATAGCAGTTGCATTTGGCACTAACAAACATTAGGGTGGGCATTTGTGTTTTGGGTTTCTTGGTTGGTTGGTTTTTCTTTGTGGGGTGGGGATGGTAGTGACCAAAATGCAGCCCAACTGTATCAACTGCTATAGTGAAGTGTGCTCATGGCTGTTGCTACAATTTGACCTCCTTGAACAAGCATTCAACTGAATTCCTCAGGTACAAACGTTGACTAGGAAAGGAAGGTCAAGATTTATAATCAAGGGAATTTGTCTTTGCCCTTTACTAATTTACATTCCTACTCTACATCTTTGATTTTCTTGTTAGTGATGTGAGCAAAACAAACACTGATAAAAACATCATCTTTTAGAGATTCTGACCCCCTAAGTGAGAGGAAATGCCTTTATAATTCAGGTATTTGAGGCTGATACACAGACTGACCAAAATTTTGCTCGGACAAAGATGTAACAGTGGATGCACTGTTGATAAAAATGAGTCTGAATTCAAAGGAGTGGTTAGGAATGGAACTGGCCAGTGATGCCTGCTGCTCTGTATCCCTAGTGAAATGGGCTTGTAAGAACCAAGCTTGTTTCAATGCAACAGAATACAGAATCAATCACTTGGGTACAAGGAATATATATCACACTAGAAAGATGGGAAGTTACACCCTGGAGTGCAATGGTTTTATAAAAGACGTGAAGTTCCTGAGCAACAATGCAGTTAAGAGGTCAAACAACCCTTAGCATCCATATACAGAAATGCAATCAGGTAGGAGCTGGAAGACATGGCTATTCCTGATCATAGCATCAGCTTATTACAACCCTGTTTCTCGTTCTTGCTCTTTGATTCCAAAAGATGACTAAAAATGGGATATGGTTCAGAAAAAGGTTATGCAAGTGATCTGAGGGCCAGAAAATTGTATTTCATCAGAGGCTTAAGATGCTGAGTTTATTTGGTTTAACCAAGAAGCAGCAAAGAAATTATTTTACCCCAGCATGTGAGCACCTATATGGAGAAGTATCTCATTGTGAGTCTTTGATGTAAAAGAAAAGATACAGAGAATCTAAGAATTTGTTCGAAGCTGAAACTAGTCAAATGGAAATTTATTAGTAAATGCATTCACATAACTATCAAGGAAAATAATCTTTGCAGCAGCTACCTTGTGTGCACAGTAAATTCTGCAGTCATGAAGTCTTTTCAGCAAGGCAGGATAACATCTGGAAAGCAATGGCAGAGTACAAAGAGAAGCTGTGAGTTTGATGCATAGGCTCATGAGTGAGTTTCTTTGGGCTGCACTGTGCAGAGGGATGAGACTGCATCACCTTCCTTCTGGAAGTTACTCTATGAAAAATATTCTTCTAGTCCCAGAAGCAAGCACATTGAACAATCGGTGCTATTTTAAGCATACAGAGTAATTTTAAAACCACTACAAACTTTCAAAATGAAAGATCTTCTAAAGCACTGTACAGACCTCCTTGCAGCAGAAAAATGGTGGTCAAGGAGACCAATGCCCAGAGACCAGACGTACTATATCCCAGAATAATGCCACACTTTTCAACGGGGTAAAATACCACTCAGTATTAATTACATAGAAGAATCTATTAACAGTCAAACTCCTGGGCAGGAGGGTTATATTAAAGGTCCTGTCTCATTAGTAGGGACATAGATGGCTTATCAGCAGGCAAATAAAATCACTACATAGTATATTTAAACATTGCAGTTAAACATTAAAAAACCAAGCACTTCATC